>CM076260.1:8596032-8924280 GCA_038380795.1 Pyrocephalus nanus | reverse complement strand
GAAAGAGAGAGAGAAAGAAAGAAAGAAAGAAAGAGAGGAAAGAAAGAGAGAAAGAAAGAGAGAAAGAAAGAGAGAAAGAGAGAAAGAGGGAAAGAAAGAGAGAAAGAAAGAAAGAGAGAAAGAAAGAGAGAAAGAAAGAGAGAAAGAGAGAAAGAAAGAGAGAAAGAGAGAAAGAAAGAGAGAAAGAAAGAAGAAAGAGAGAAAGAAAGAGAGAAAGAGAGAAAGAAAGAGGAGAAAGAGAGAAAGAAAGAGACCGAGAAAGAAAGAGAGAAAGAAAGAGAGAAAGAGAGAAAGAAAGAGAGAAAGAGAGAAAGAAAGAGAGAAGAAAGAGAGAAAGAAAGAGAGAAAGAAAGAAAGAGAGAAAGAAAGAGAGAAAGAAAGAGAGAAAGAAAGAGAGAAAGAAAGAGAGAAAGAAAGAGAGAAAGAAAGAGAGAAAGTGAGAAAGAGAGAAGAGAAAGAGAGAGAAAGAAAGAGAGAAAGAAAGAGAGAAAGAAAGAAAAGAAAGAAAGAAAGAAAGAAAGAAAAGAAAGAAAGAAAGAAAGAAAGAAAGAAAGAAAGAAAGAAAGAAAGAAAGAAAGAAAGAAAGAAAGAAAGAAAGAAAGAAAAGAAAGAAGAAAGAAAGAAAGAAAGAAAGAAAGAAAGAAAGAAAGAAAGAAAGAAAGAAGAAAGAAAGAAAGAAAGAAGAAAGAAGAAAGAAAGAGAAATGTATATAAACACTGGTCATTCAGTGTTGTTTCGTTCTAATGTGCCCAAGGGATTTCTTACCAAGAACCTCAGCTACCCTCCCTTGCCTTCAGGGACAGGTCATAATTACACGCCAGGATGTGACATCCTGATGAACCATCTCTGACCACCTCCATTTCAATGTAGGGTACACTTTCGGAAAAGCTACCTCTTAAACTTTCCAGGGATTGTATTCAGGGCTGTGAAACTGTTTTAGACCAAATATAACAGAAATAGGACACAGAAAGGAAAAGTCTGCAATATTGCTGCACTCTCTGTCTCAGACACAATGGCCGCAGATGACCAAAGAGCTCAAAGTGCAAATTAATGCAGTGATACTTTCCGTAACAACCATGTTAAAAACATCAATTCTGAAGATCTTGTTCTCATTTTAATAGCATAATATTCTATGTGGGAGCACCATATCCTTTTTAGTGGACACGTATATTGATCACCGTATTTTTTTAACCATAGTGTAAGTTCAAATGTTATTTTCTGCTTTTATTTCAGAAATAGAAGACTATAAAAGTCATTGGGGATAGCTATGAGAATTTATTCATCTAGGATAATGTTTCCATGTGCATATGTGTGACAGAGACTTAGTAGGATCAGCTCTACAACTCACACTGTTTTTTTGTTTCAGATCAGTAAAACTGGATCCACTGCAGCCCTAGTGATTTCAGTATTTTCTGGTATGTGACTACAATAGCAAGATGTTGTTTATTTTATAATATCCATGTGAATGTAAAAAAGTGTGAAAATTATTTAAAAGCTCAGGATTTAATCATAACACTGGAAAAGTCATGGACAGGAAAGAGGGAAATATGTAGGAGATATATGGGTTTCAATAAGTGGATAAATCAATTACTCGACAGAAACACTTGTATTGTTGGTGGCTCTTACAGAATACACCATTTAGACTACACTCACAAAAGAAAAAAGAGGAATCTATCCATTGAACTAACAGAAACTCTGCTTTTGAACTACTCGTTGTTCTTGCTACTATAATTGAAGTTTCCTTCTCCTTCTTTCTTCTGTTTCTTTTCTTATTTGTCTCCCTGTGATTTCCACTCACTTAGCAAGGTCATGACATGTGGCTTATAGCAGGACTGGAAATTAGACTTAGACTTTGAAGAATCAGACTGAATAAGATGCTCAGACAGGCTAAAAGACCTTTTTATCCCACTGTTTCCTTAAAGGTATTTTTGAAATTTGCTCTCAGTAGCTTTTCATGCCATGCAGATAAAGTTAGCCTCTTTCCATGATTATCCATAAAAGGAAATATTGAGAAAAACGCCCAATCTTGTGACAGAAAACAGAAAACTTTTGCAGAAGGTGATATAGGACTTTTTCAGAGAAAAATGCATGAAACCATTTAAAAAGTAAAAGCCAAAGAACAGTACAGCAAGCAATTTTTAAAACAAAACAGTAACCTTATCTAATGTGATGAAAATGCTCTTTCTGTTTCAGAGCAGTTCAGCAGTTCACAAGCAAAGGGAATTTCATTTGAGGATATCACTAGCATTCAGGAATATGGGCTCCAACCACTGGTCTAAAGTCTCTAATCTACAAATTCTATCATCTCAAGTCTCTTGATTTTTTCATCAGTCTCATTGTGTGTCTGAATAAAAATGACCAACAGCACTACTAGAAGGTAAAAGGAACAAGATAAAGAGAATTGGGGAAGACAAAGACAAAAGGGGGTGTGTAAAGCAGATGTTACAGCAGTCAGGCAGGTGAATTTTTTTGGATCCTAAAAAACCCCTTGGCATCAACCCTGCTCTTTTTAAATTAGTTGTACTTTTCTGTACAGTCAAACAAGAAAAAAATGTACTTATCCCTCTTCCTAAGGTAGAGCTTGTCAGATTTCAGGGGGTGTGGGAGTGGAAATGGTCATTATAAAGCAGGTGGAAAAACAATCATTAGGAAAGAGAACAGTTTGGTATCCTGCAATGAGAAAGATTTGCCAAGCAATAGGAAGGAAAATTCCACATTTCAAGCACTGTTCTAGAGTTCAATTAAAGGGCTTCTGCAGTCCCTTACATTAGATGGTTAAATTATCTGGCTTAGAACATTTACACATTTCTTATCACTATTCTCTTCATAAAAAGCATTTTTTCTTGTTTTCTAGATAACCTTTGATTCAAGAGTTCTTTAGACAGTTAACTTTTAATATAGTGACTCAGCACAAGTTGCTTATCACCTTAATACAAGAGACCCCACAGCTGAAAATTAATTTGAAGGAGATTGCCAGCCTCTTTTTCCCTGTTCACCTGTTTGTAAACGATAAAGCAAATAAACAGCTCTTGAAATATCTGTGTCTAGGACTTCGTTCGCTTGAAACATTTTATGCACCTAAGCACAGTATCGTGCATCTATGATTATGCATCATTTTAATCTAATGCATTTTTCCCACTGTGAAATTCAGTTGTTCTTCCCAATTCAATGCACAGTTTGTTTTTCTTGTATGAGAAAGCATACACTAAGCTGCATCCTGTCTGACTCACAGTTATAAAATACCATTGTCTGTCTCCTGTTTCAAATGATTAAAAATTAATCTACTTTAGCACAGATTATGGCATGTTGACTGGCTAGGAAGGACTGAGTCCATATACACTTGCTCATGTGGGAGAACTGGAGTATCCCTGATTTCTCATATCAGTCACCATGAACAAAGATAGCTCTTCGAAATGAAAAGTCAAACACATAAATTAAACATTCCTTTTTGAATCTAGAAGGCAGTAAACAAAATTTGGCAGTGAACAATGTTGATTAGTTTTGTTAAAAGAAATGTTTTAATAAAATTGCTTGACTGCACATATAGATTATTTTATTGTAGGTGAGTGCTAAGCAAACTGGGAATCTATGAAAGTAAAAAGAACATACTAAAGAGTTTCCAAAGCAGACCCTTACAGATGGTGAAAGGCCTACAGGGCTCCTACATACAAGGAGCAGCTGAGGTCACTTGGTTTGTTCAGCCTGGAGAAGACAAGACTGAGGGGAGACCTCATTGCAGTTACAGCTTCCTCACAAGGGGAAGCAGAAGGGCAAGTATTGATCTCTTCACTCCAGTGTCCAATGACAAGAGCTGAGAGAATGGCATGAAGTTGTGTCAGGGGAGGTTTAGGTTGGATATTAAGGAAAGTTTTTTCACCCAGAAGGCAGCTGGGCACTGGATCTGGCTCCCCAGGGAAGTGATCACATCCCCAAGCCTGACAGAGTTCAAGAAGCATTTGGACAACACTCTCGGGCACATGGTGTGACTCTTGAGGCTGTCCTGTGCAGGGCCAGGAGTGAATCAGTGATCCTTGAGGGTCCCTTGCAACTCAGGATATTCTATGATTCTAAGATATTTTTGAAGTAATCATATTGCCTGAAAAGTTGGATAAGAAAAAAGTAATTTATTAACTGTCATTCCTGTCCTGTTTCAAAACAATTTCCCAGTGATTTTGTGTGGCTTAGAGGATGAGTTTTTCTAGAAATCATGCATAGAAAAAAACCTCAAACAAACAGAATTTCAAATATTTGAGTTAATTAAAGGAAGAATCCTTATTTTAAAATGAAAACAAAGAGAAAAAACAATTGTGATAATTTTTTGGCAATAGCACTTATAATACAAATTTTGTATGCATGTAGATGAGTAGGCCTTGTCCTGAGGGTTCGCAAAGTAAGCAGAATATTAGAAATTATTAAACTTGACATGAAAAATTGTTGGATGAGACAGTTGACAAATATTACAGATAGTGTCATGAGGGATGGATAAATTTCACAGATGGTTAAGGAGGAATTATGTGAGAAATGGTTGAACTTCAGAAATAATTGAAAGGGACCTTTGGGAAACTTTTGGGGAGCAGTCTTACAAGGCCAAGAGGGACCGTAGCCACCCAGTAGTAACAAGTAAGACCAAGGTGACCTAAGTAAGAATGTTAGAAATATCAAATTCGCATATTGGTGTAGCCAAGATGGGCCCTTTGGGAAAAAGTGATTAGGGACAGGTTGCTTATCTAGGCAGGGACAAGGGTGAAGAAGGAAAGGATTAAGGTGTATCAGGGAAAAGAAACATGGCAAAATGGAGAGGAAGGGAGATTGAGGGGACATATAAGCAAGTAATTGCCTCCTCAAGCCCTGTATTTAATCACTGCACTTTGATCTGTCTTCCTGATGAACTATTTGTGTGCAATGTCTGTCTATTTGCAGTGCAAATGTGTTCTCCTGTTTGTGTGTGTATATACACGTGTGTGCATGTACATAAATACTTTTGCCAGCAACCTTTGGACTGTGCTAGCCAGCTGGTAGAGAAAACCAGACTGGTGAGAGCCAAGGTGAGAGCTGAAAATGGATGAAGAGGCCCATGATCTGGGCATGGTGCCTGGATACAGTGGGATGGAATCCTCAAATGAGGGTGATATGCCTTAAGGGAGTGCCGGACCTGTGTGCCTTCTACCAGTGAACTATAAGTCTGGTTAGCCAGAAAGGAAATACAGTATTAAACCATTTGTATTGTTCATGGTTTGTAGAGGTATCTGTTAAGTGCATATTTTCTGTGTGTGTGTGTGTATTCACACCTCTGTAACACAAGCTCTGCTACACTTTTCCCTGCAGTTAGGAGTGGGGATAACCAACGTATTCCAATCAATCAAACTGAGATGGGATTAATTGCCTAGATCCAAAAGCCCAGTGGAACAACCTTCCTTAACAAAATTTCAAGTATGAAAAATTTACTTTATGCTCCAGATTATAACTTACCCAGTTCTAATAATGGATAAATAGTTGCATAGAATTAATACGTTATGTTCTTCAGAAGAAAATAAAAAGATGAAGATTCGTGTAAATAGAGACTATACATCTATATCACAGAAAACAAATATAGCTGAAGAAACCCACCAACTTGCCAAGGTCTGCAAAATTCATTCCAACTTTTGTACACAAGAAGAAGATCGAAGCATCTGATCATGATGTTCATGAATATGACAAAAAATGTGTAATACTTGACTCTATGAACTAGGACTATGGATTATGAAAGTAATAGTGTAATAATATTTTTGGTGTTACATTTTTAATTAACTCAAAATGCCTTTGTATCATAAAATCAGCTTGAGGGTTTTAGTTATGTTTACCTGCACTTTGAAGCAAACACTTTCACAAGGCTTTGAAGTCTGATTTTTTTCAGAATTAAAATTAATTTTAAATAATAACACCCATATTTTGTAAAAAACCCCAAACCAATAAATAAATTCTTAAAAAAAACAAACCAACCAACCAACCAACCAACCAAACAAAACCCCACCACTTAATTGAGACCACCTATATTTGTCCAGAAGGGAAAGACCCTCCTGATGACGGGGAATCATATTAAAATCTAACTTGTTGCATTTTCTTAGATTTCTACAACAACTAACTCAGTCAGTCCAGACAGCATAGAAAATATATGTCTGGATTTTGTTGTATTTGTGCTGCTTTTTCTGATATTGAGATTTGCTATGGATGCTGGATTTTGGCTGATGCAGGCACTTATCCTTACCATAAATATAAAATAATGGAGTTACTCAGGGATATCAGCTAGCCAAACTCTGCAAATATTTTCATATTCATAAAGGGAGTTATTGGAGTTATGGTATGGTTTTCTAACAACAGTAAAGTTTGATAAGTTTTACATTTTCAATACCACATTGAGAAAGCTTTATGCAATTGACCTTCCCCTAGCTCAAGGCTTTTAGAACATTTATATGTACTAAAAATATTCCCTTCTCTAATATTTAAGATATATTATGCTTGGGACATTATTTATGAAATGCCTTCCCCTTGTCCTCTATTAATGCATTGTATTCTTCGTAAGATATTTTTAAGAAGGTCTTCAGGGTAAATATCTCTCTCTCTCTATAAAGACACACAGTACAGAATTACCAATGAGAATTAAAGGGATTTCATCCCTTCTGCATTAGCATTGTTCCCAAGATAGCTGAGGTAATTTAGTTTTTCAGCCTTTCCCTGTTTGGAAAAGGACTAAAGCTTTCCTAGTTTGTACTCACATCTTTCTCTCTATAAATACATACATATAGATATATAATTTATTCAGAAAATTTATAAGATGGTGAGGGTAGTGAGGCACTGGAACTGGTTGCCCAGAGAAGTTGTGGATGCCTTATCCATGAAAATGTTCAAGGTCAGGCTGGATGGGGTTTTGAGCAACCAGGTATAGTCGAAGGTGTCCCTGCCCATGCCAGGGATGTTGGAATGAGATGATCTTCAAGGTCCCTTCCAATGTAAACCATTATATGATTCTATGAATGCTCCAAATGTATCATTATCCCAACTAGTGACTGATACATTTGTAAAATAACATCCTACTTTCTTACTGCTATCCGCATAAATAAATAACTATTCCCCACATTATTGGGATATAACTTAAAAAAAAAAAAGTCACTCTAATTTTCTAAATGCTGAATTCTTACTTTTTCAAATAATATTGGATTACCCCTTATGAAACATTTGATGGATTACAGAAAATAAAAGAGAGTGCACAGGTATTCAACAAGCATGTTGACTGCTTTTGGATTCACCAGTGAACTATTACTTTCCTTATGCCAAGTACAGCTGAGTAATCGATCAGTGAATGCTACTGAGTGAATAAACAGAAAATGCTGTGTGAGCTGATGGAAAAGAAAATGCCTGAGGAAAAGTCCGTTCTTTTGTATCAAAACCTACTAGGAACTGCTGTTTTACTGATCTATGCTTGTGCATCTCTGGAATACTAGCTGGGTAAAACAATTTTGATGTCTGTATTGCCATAAATAATGATTGCTTTTTTCCCACAGCTATTTGTTTCCCTAGTCAGTCCATTTTGAAATGGTTAAAGGCCATAACTGGCAAGGGATTATGATCTAATGTTTAGCTGACTGGAAGATAAGGTGTATCCTGTTTCCCTGTGCAACAGTTAAAAAAAAAAAAAAAAAAAAGTCATAAATCATCTTTCTACATCATTCCCCCCACCATCTGTATACAGAATTCAATAAGAATTAGGTTTTAAGGGCTGGGTTACAATAAGGAATTAGCTGGATAATTGTCAGCCTGCATATCTCAAGTACTAAAATATGGCGGGGGTTTGGTTTTGTTTCTCTGCGGGTATGTAAAACTTCCAGACATCACATCTGTCTCACAGCTCAGCCCATGAGGGATTTGTGAGAAGAATGGGTGTCATTCACAGCAGCAGCTGTCCTTGCCACGCTAAGATTGCAACTAACTCTTTACAGAGATATTCTAGAGAAACCTACAGGAAATTGTTCAGAAGATTACCTATTAATATTATAATCAAAACACTCAAGTATTGGCATAAAAGGTTTAGGTCTTAAATGAAGACATGATCAGTGTGTCAGAACTGTTGCTGAGTTACAACAAAGGTAAATGAGAACAAGTCAGCTATCCAGACTGGTTTTAAAATGAGAGGATGCCTTCACCAGTTGAGTAAGCAAAGTGCCTTTTTGTTTCCCAATGCAAACACCAGATGCAAGTTTGGAGTGGAGCACGGTTCTGTATGAACACTTAATCACAGACTGTAAACAGAGGTCAAGTTGAGAGATAATGCATGAATTCAAGATATATTTCTCCATGTGTCAAATTCAAGCACCAATTTCTTGTCATGAGGTGCCAGGAGCTATCATGCATTTACTGATTTGTTCTGTGCATTTCTGGAACTGGAGCTTTTTGATTAGCTGTAATATGGCTGTGGGTAATAGTTCAGGGAAGTAAAAAACATTATAAGTCTAATTTTAAAATCCTAGCTGTAGAGACTGAAAGATATAGACAGGAAAAGATAATTTCCCTATGATATTCAAATTGCTGCAAACTTCCATATTTAATTTGCAACCACCATACTACAAGGCACTAATAATCTTTCCCTTGTAATATAGAAGCAAATGTGTGGAGAGTTTTTGCCTCAAAGATTGGTAGAATTCTATTAATTTTCAAAGATAAATTCAATTAAAAGAAAGTATTGATTTCTGAAATTTAATTTATTTATACTACCTTACCTGTTCCATGGGCACATAACTCTGTAGGTTTATAAATATTTCACTCGTTAGAATACAAGTCTAGCTTCATTTGCAACTCTTTTTGTGTCACTGTCCTACTTTTTACATAGTCTGCTTGACAAAAAGTTTCTGTGCCTTACCTACCTGAATTTTATAACAAAAACCTTTGGGACTAATTAAGATTTTTATAGTAAAATAATGAGAGAGATTTTCTGTCTCTCTATTTTTTTTCCCCCTAGTTTTGTGCCTTGGGTTATTCTTGGGGCCGCCATAGTCAGATTCAATTTATAGAAGCATATTTGTTGCTCATCTGCATTAATAGAGCACAGTGCAACGACAACAACAACAGCAGCAAAGATCTTGACAAGTTCTAATATTTTCTCTTAAGCTAAATAATTCCCCAGCTTCTTTCTGTGTAAGACTCATAAAACAAAACACGTGCTAATTAATGTAGGAAAAATCCAATTGTTCTGAAAAAAAAATTTAAATGTACTGAAGGATGTGGTTTTTTTAGTAGGCAAATTTAATCTGGCAAGAAGTTGGTAGAATAGGCTAGACCAAAGTGCAGAGCTCTGCTGTATCTGCCATAATTATTCATGAAGCCTTCAGCCAGGCAGGCTATATCTGGTTATAATTCTTGCACATGTCAGTGATAGGGAACATCCAGCTTTTATCCTTCAGGATGCTGACAAGGGCAGGAAAAGGTATGATCCTAGTGCTTGCAGGAAGCTTTCAGGCTCTTCCTTACCCGAAGACATTCCTGCATTAGCCCCTCACTCCCCAAAACAAAGCACCAACAGAGTTCAAGACTGAAGGGTTAGAGTCACAGCAGGCATCATTCAGAAAGCCATCTCACAGAGCCAGGAGGAAAAGCCAATGACTTCAAGTCACATTTCTGGGAGAAGTCTTAACTAAGAGATAATAGCTGTCACATCCATTTGGGAAATGCCAGACCAGTATTCAGGTTCCTCTTTTGTGTGCTTGTACTAACGATGATGTTTCACATTTTGCACTTACAATGTTTCACAGCTTGCATGGAGGATGCTCTGGCTTTAACAGTGAATAAAATGACCCAAGACACTCTCTGGCTCTGCAGGCAAGAGCCTCATGTCCATGCAATTTGTCTTTCTATCTGTGAAGGGGTGTACCTCACACAGGCTGCCTTTGACAACAGCCACACAGAGGTGACACCCAAACCTGGACTCCACAGGGAACAGAGCGTCCTGACACTGAGCACATGACACCTTTCATTACACCACAGCATACACTAGCAACTAAACAAATCTGCAGAACCACAGGAAAAGGTCTTGCTCCCCTTAAATTTTTCAGGTGGAAACCTAGCTGATGATGGATGTGATGACACTGATGACCGTGCCTGTTCACTGGCTTTGAGGTAGAAAGAAGAGCAGAAATCTCCCTCTCCAGGCTTTGTTCACCTTGGTGGTTGCAGTTTCTCGGTTGCCACAGCCATGTAAGGACCATGCTGATGTTTGGTTTGTGTGGAGCACATTTGTGATCAGCTGGACTCATCTTCCTATTAGCAAACTCACCATCCCAAAAAGCAGTCACTAAGCTGAGGATCACTCTTAGTCATACCTTCAGTTTGAATGAATCTATGAATGTATACATCAGGGCAATACATGGGCAAAAAGAAAAATCAAGAAATAGTCTCTAAACCTTGGTGACCAAGAAAAGTTCACATGAGTTGCAAGAAATTTAGAACAACCTTATTGACAAGGGAAGAGGTTTACTGCATGTCACTAAGAAATATCAGAATAGACAGAAATCCTGATGGTAGGAATGTCTCTTCAGAGGAATTCTGAGGACTTAGGTTTCAAATTAGATTAGATGGTGGATAGATGTAATGACATTTGACCTTCCACATGGAGGTGGATTACATAACTATAAATATCAAGGAGGGGGCTCTGTCCCTATACAGTTCCTTGCTTCAGAACATGCTCAGGTGCACATAAGACACTTTGTCACTGAGTAATTGAGCATCTGGCAAATTTAGCCTATTTCTGAGTCATCAGTGCTCTTTGGGATCTAAAACTCAAAGTGGCAGCTGGGCATGTGAGTCTCTCAGTGAATTAAAAGGAATCATCTGATCCATAACAGCTTAATGCTATTAGATCTTTTCAAATGTGAGATAAAAAGAGTTGTCTCAAGACATTTTTACTACAGACTAGTTTAAGGTGCATGGTTTCCTGATTGCAGCAGATCAAGAACATGAATACAGGAATGTAAAGCAGCTAACTTGGTGCTTAGTAATTTGATAAAATATGAGAACAGCTAGACTTAATCCTTAAAGTCCTCCTTTAAGTCAACACCCTCCAACACCCCTGGCTACAGCTGTGCAATTGTGGGTACTGGCATTTTCCAAAGGCATCAGAAACTACTAGGTTTACATCACTTGGCACAGGATGATGCAAATCCCACTCCATTATTCTCCACATTTATGGCAACTGTTTTGTCTGTTCACTAGTCTCCAGCCAGATATCTGTCTATCTATCTATCTGCTTGCCATTTTTTCTTTTCTTTTACAGTACACTAATTCCTGTATGATGATGTAATTTTCTTTGTTGCTTAAGGACTGATCTGGGCTGTTTCATTTCCTGTTCCTAATGCTCTTCCCTTAGGAACTGCTGTGTTCATCATGCTAAATTTTGTGATGATGTTGTGGTATGGACATATACTCAGGGGGGAATAAACTGAAACCAACAGACATTTTCAGTTGAAGTCAAACTTCCAGAGGTGCAAAGTGAGTCCCTTACTGTCTAATCAAACCCTCAGCAGGAGTCTGCTGCTAATTGTGACATTTTTCAGCAAGATGCTTGAAGACAGGTCACTGGAATGCATGTACTTCAGATCATTTTAATAGAAGTAATATAGTATGAACAGAAGGCCTTGCCTTCTTAGCCTTACAGAGTTTCAGCTGAAAAGGCCATTTAACATTTTATAGTAAAAACCTTTATAAAGCAGAAAAAGTAAAACTTAGGCATATTCTCCAATGGTTAATGTAATATACAGTAATGGCAAGACTTGGCTCTTAAATACTCTCTCTCATCCATTGAAGCATTTGTAGAAATAATCTCACTGACTTCAGACCTATAGCTCATGTGTTTGAAGTTTAGTACACCATCAAATGTTCCGTTCAATCAAGACCCCTGAATGTTTTAATTAATGAATATATTTATTTGGAAAAAATACACTTCTGGATAGATAGGCTATAGAATAAAGACAGAAAATAAGGGAGAGTTTAGGATCAAGTTCATCTAATTAGTTTTTCAGTTTAAGTTTCCTAAATGGGGAATTAATCTAAAATAGGTGCTTTTTTTTTCACTCTATAAAATGGAGAAAAGTCAGTGCCTTTTGAAAGTTGCCAGAAAGAGAAATTATTTGCTTAAGTAAGCTACATGATCTTGAACAAAACTGATCCTTCCAGGCTTTTGAAAACTCTTTCTACTGATTAAAGAGAGTCAGGCTAAGGAAAAGGTCATCTAAAATGAAGGTAAGAGTTAAATGCCTAAATCAGAAAGACAGCTGTAGGAGAAAACAGTTCATGTTTTACACGAAACAAAAGAAAAATGACAAAAGTAGGAATAAAACTTAAGGAGATAAGAAAATTTGTGTTTTCCCCTCTTTTTTTCCCCCATTGCTACAGAATTAAATTTTTCTATAAATTTTGAATACTGAGATTAGCAAAATTTTGGGTTCAAGCCTTGTTATGCCAAAGAAATGCATAGATGTTCTATGGAAATTTTATTTCCTTTTCTCTGGTATCCACATTCTCTCTCTTTTGGGGTCCTTTATTCCTGGAAGATTCTCATGCATTCTCATGCCACCTTTGTAAGCAAAATAAAGAAACCAGACCCTGGATGAGCATTAGGATTCAAGGCAAGACAATCGCTTTTCATAGTGCAGTGAAGTAATTCAACTAATCTGAAATAAGCCATTAGGCAAAACATTTATGGGATTTAGGCTTTTTTTTTTCCTCGGTTAGAATGTTTGGTTTTTTTAAAAAAGAAATGGATGGAAAGTTTACAAATGACTTATAAAAAGCCTATTGTTAAGAGATTTCAGGCCCGACTTGAATCAGAAAAGGTAAGTAATACCTTGAGAAAGTCTTTCAAAATTTCTGGCCTGAGTTCATAAAAGGAGAGTTCCTGAGACTTCATTTCCCTTCTGTTGATGGCCAGCTTTTCAGAAGACAACGATTACCCATTTACACAAGCTGGCTCCTATCACACCTTCAGTCATGGTTCTGTGGCCTAGGAGACTGAGCTGGTGAAAGATCTGATAAATTCATTGTTAATTTGTATGTTAATGGATTCTTTCATCTGACAATCTATTTTTAAAATTTATTTATTAATTAAATAGCAGCAACATCTACAACTGTGGTAGGCTAGCACAATTGGAATTTGCCTTTCTCTCTAGACCAGTTGAAGTTGTATGTAATACTTTGAAAACTACTTAAAATTACATGTAATTTATTTAGGAGTGATGGTCATTTGCAGCTGTGTGAAATGGTGTACTAATTTTCAGTGCAGATAAATGCACAGCCTTGAAGGCATCTTTGACAATTCCACTGTATGTACAGAGACCGGATCATTTTAACTCATAACTTCAAGGCAGATTTCAAGAACAGGACGTGTTCATATAGTCTGTTAGTTATTGAGGAAACTACTTTTCCATTGGGTGTACTCACAGACAAGAAAAGGTAGTGCATTGTTCATATTTCTTGAAACAGTCTTCTGGTGTGTATGTGAATATCCTGTTCATAAGAAAAGAGAAAATAATATAGTCAAATTGCTGCTGCTCTGATAGCCTGTGTTCCATAGTGGATAGAATATATAAATATATTTTTAAGGTAGTAATAATTAAAAACATAAAGGCAATTGGAAAATATGGTAAAAATATAACAAAAGTATATGGAGATAGATAGTGTCTCAGTAACTTGATGTCTTTCTGTGATAAGATAGTTGATTTTCTAGTTAAAGGACACACTAGATCTAGTCTGTTTGGGTTTCAGTTAATCATGTGATATGGTGTCAGATGTAATATTACTAGTTAAAGTAGATAACAGAGGGATTAGAATAAAAATTGTAACATGAGAAACAGACTGGCCAACAGAGACAAAAATATATGCTATTAGAAGAGGACAATTCAGAATGAGGAAAGGTTATTTTTAGAGTCTTCAAAGACTGGTCTTGGAATTATTATTATTAAATACTTTCATTAAAGACTTTCTGCAAAACAGGTATGAACTAACAAAATTCAAAGTTGAAATGATGTTGAGAGGCATTGTATATGTAGAGGGAGAGTAAAATACCATACAGGATCAACTGAACCTTGAGGACTGAACTTACAGAAATGAGGCCAATTTAATGTATCTGTGTGCATGGCCATGCACTTTTACACTAATTACACATGATTACCTGCTTTACTTGAAGGCCAACCTTTGGAAGTAAGTGAGGAGAAATATCTGTACTTATTACTTGATCCCAAAATAATGTGCAAATGGCAGTGTGTGTATAAGGTATATCCAAGGGAATTAAGGGAATATTATTTCCTTATCTGGAATAAAGAAGGACTAAAAGAATAAAGTGGGAGGAGGTTGTATTTTATGACTTAAAGCTGAAAGTCCTGTGTCCGTTTAGGGTGAAAAATGGAAGACTAAAGTTATTTACAGATGACAAATCAGGCTAAGTGTGATGTATATCTGAAAGAAAATAGGTATAAATTTGAAATGAGCACATTAGGACAGATAATCAAAAAGATGTTTTAAACCGTACATAAACTAACATTCTGCAACAAGCTTTCAAAATGTCTGGTGTGAGGAAAGTCCTCATTTTAAACATTCCAGAAATATTATGTGATATAGTTGATAAAAAAAAGCAGGGACTTGGGCTTGAAGACTGAGAAGGTGCCTTCCAATTCTGTCATTCAGTATTCTTGAAAATTAATTTAATTCAGAAAGCTTATTTTTTTTACAAACAATATTCACGTTTATATTTCATATGCAGTCATATTTACTATTAGATTTCCTATATCCTGTGATTCCAGGCAGGTAGAATAGGTCATCCTCAGGGTCATAATAATAGACATAACTGAGCTAAAATGCAACCTAAAAGTCTATTTTTCCTCTCCTCTATTCCAATTTTTTTATTAAGCTGGTATAAAACCTTTAACATTACTAGATATTCACTGGAATAGAAGAATCCAATTCCAGACTTTTTGACTCATATTTCTTTCTCAAGCTACTATAGTCAACTGAGTCCCTAATATATATATATAAATATATATATATGTGTGTGTGTGCATATGTATACACATCTCTATGTATACACTTGTATATACAGCCTTAGGCAGAGCATATGTTTTAAACAGATTTACCGGAGTATTTCCCCAGAGACTCAGGTTTTGGGTTTTTTTGTTATTTTTGTTTCTTCTGATGGCAGACTGTATAAGATTAGCTACAGTGGAGGTGCAAAGGCACCCCAGAGGGAAAGCCTTATTTATTTTTCATAGTATAATTGATTATTTTGAATAATGTATGTGATGGCTAGGTAATGAGTGGAAAAACAATAACTAAATATGACTTGGCACTATTTTCTATGGTATCTGTGATTTGATGACCTAACATATGAGGTTGGCCTCACAGGACAAGAAAACTGTTACACTATTTTCTGTAAGTAAAAGTCATTCAGCACATTACCCCCTCTCAGAAAAAGAATGTGAATATGCAGAATTTCATTTGCATTATTTTATCTGAAATACTAGTATAAAAATTATGTACAGAGTTAAATTATGACTGAAACTTTTTTTTTTTGAGATGGTTTTATCAGAAGGGGAAAAAGAAATGTCTCAGTGAAAAACGTAACACAACAAGAACTGAAAGAAACAATGAAGGAAATCTTTAAAGCCTTTGACACAGTTCCCCACAAAATCTTTCTCCCTCAGTTGGAGAGAGATGAATTCAGTGGGTGGGCTTTTAGATGGATAAGAAATTGGTAGGTTGGTTGCATCCAGAAGGTTGTGGTCAATGGCTCAGAGTCCTGATGGACATCAGTGACAAGTGGTGTCCCTCAGGGCTCTGTGCTGGGACCAGTGTTATTTCACACCTTCATTGATGACATAGATGATGGGATTGAGTATACCCTCAGTAAAATTGCAGATGACACCAAGCTGAGTAGTGCAGTTGCCACACCTGAAGGACAGGATACCATCCAGAGGGACCTGGACAAGCCTGAGAAGTGGGGTCATGGGAATCTCATAATTTAACAAGGCCAAGTTCTCAGTGCTGCACCTGTAGCACCCAGTATCAACACAGGCTGGTGGATAAACAGATAGAGAGCAGCCCTGCCAAGAAGGACTTGGGGGTGCTGGAGAATGAGAGGCTGGACTTGACCCAGCAATGTGCACTGGCAGAAATCCAGTTGTATCCAGGGTTGCATCAACAGCAGGTCTGGCAGGCAGTTCTGCCCCTCTGCTCTGTTCTGCTCTGGTGAGACCCCACCTGCAGTGCTGCATCCATCTCTGAGTCCCCCTGTACAGGAAGGACATCGACCTGTTGTAGTGAGTCCAGAGGAGGGACATCAAGATGATTAGAGGGATGGAGCATGTCTCCTATGAGAAAAGGCTGAGAGAAGCAGGATTGCTCAGCCTAGAAAAGAGAAGGCTTCAGGGTGACCTAATTCTGGCCTTCCAGTATCCAAAGAGAGTCTATGAGAAAGGTGGAGAGGGGTTATTTATGAGGACATGCAGTGACAGGAAAAGGGGGAATGGCTTCAAACTGGCAGAGTGTTGGTTTAGATTAGCTATTAGAAAGAAATTCTTTACTGTGAGGGTGGTGAACCACTGGAACAGGCTGACCAGCAAAACTGTGGATACCACATCCCTGGAAGTATTCAGGACCAGGCTGGTTGAGTCTCTGAGAAACCTAGTCTAGAGAAAGGTGTCCCTGTCCTTGGCAAGGAGGTTGGAACTAGGTGAGTTTTAAGGTCCCTTGCCAACCAGGCCATTCCATGATTCTATGAAACTCAATCTTTACTAAAAATAACATTTTTAAAAAACTTGGAATTATGACAGGGCATTATGTGAGCTGTGGTGTGACCTGCAGTTAGAAGGGGCTCATGTCATAGCATCAAAATTTTTCTCTGTGTCATACTGCAGACAATGTGATGCATGGGATCCTCTTTGCTTTACGCCAGATTGACTTTTAGATGTGCACTGACTTGGAGTTTGACCTTGGGCAGTAGGCCAGGTCATACAGCATCAAGCTTACTTCAGCAAGACCACATTTACCCTATGGGTCCTTAGAGCCTCTAAGAGCAGTCAGTGTTTAAAACAGAAGAATTTTTACAAATTAAATCTGTGAAATATCAAAGTTAATTTCCTTTAACACAGTCAGCTGTACCTGTAGAAAGAGGACTATATAAGAAGTACACAGTGAATATGTTTTTGTTACATCTTTTAGGTTACAGCTTGTAGGTTGCTGAAGGGAAAAATGAACAAATTGATGGATTTGGTTATGTGTGAAATGGATACGTAACAAGGGAACTAGAAAACCTTTAACATTTTCAGAGATCAGAACTTCCAACCTACTGTATAATACTTCATTCCATTTTCATTGAACTGTGATGGAGGGAAAAATTCCATAACATTCGTGTGCACTTAATTGTCACAGGGAAATAAAATTACGAAGTTTAGTAATACCATAAAAATGTGTGGTGTTATGCAAGAACTTAAAATTACATGCTCCCTAAAGTAAAATTATTATACTACAGAGGCTCGCAAAAGCTTTCAAACTAAGCAGTATAATCTCACATTTAAGAGCTTTAACTTCTGCTTGAGAAAGAATAGAAACATAAATGCCATTGCTGTCAGGACCAAACAGTACAACAGACTCAAGGTGAATTTTTATGTGTTTTTCAAGCACTTTTCTTATGCTAATGGTGTTGATAAAAACATAAGACATGATATTTGTATTTTTTGTGCACAGCTGAGATATGAATAGCAAAGTCAGAACAAAGGAATGTCCATTAATATACAGACACATAGAAACAGATATGCACAACCCGCGGACACCTTCCAGTAAATGAAAGAACAATAGGAAAAGACAGATGCTCATTGTCCTGAATCCATCAAGCTAAAGCCATGTATCTCCCATCTTATCAAGAGTCCCAACAGGCAAAGCTTATTTATGAAAAGATTTGAGTGCAGGAAAAGGCAGATTCTTCAAGCACCAAATAAAAGGTCAAAGTGCTAATGGGTGGATAGAAAGGTTTAATCATTCATACTTTACCCTACACTGAATGTTCTTGTCTTCCAGCATGATGGCCAGGACTTCTTGGCCAGCAGAGCCATTTCACACAGAGAAACAGCTGATCAATATGCATTGCATGAGCAGACACTGGATTGGAGCACAGAATTCTCTAAATAGCTCTCTCTCTGTGTCATTGAAAAGATTAAGCAAATTCATGAGCAGAAAATATGTATTCTGGATGATGCAGACCCAATGCACTTTGGTCCTTTGTGGTCCCTGCTGTGAAATCCTAGGACCCCTCAGGATTAGCCACTGAACTGCAAAACAGATCCATGCTTTTTCAAGCTGATGCAAGGCAGTGAAGAACAACTATTGACTTCTGCCAAGACAAGTTATACACGTCCCCTTGACAGAAGTAAACCAAATAGCTTTTCTCAAAAGCATGTAACTGTAACCAATATAAAGTAATGCATTATTCTAAAGTCCAGAGAGTCAGGCTGGTGTCTAAAAGTGTCCAAATTTTTCATAAAAGTGATAATGGCATTCTGTAAAAAATACAAGTGCTGTGGGCAACAAGTTTTCAAATGGTGGGCATGCACAAAGATACCTAAATGATAATTGTCTCACAGGTAAGGAATTAAGTCAAGTCCTAGACTAAGCTGTGAATTATGAAAATCTGAACAAGGAACTTCAGCATAGATAATCCACTGTGCCAGGAGGTACAGTCCATCCAAAAGATAGGTAGTGAAGGCACCATCTGGCACCTTGTGTTTGTGGAACTTTCATCATGCAAGTTGTTAAATCCCTATTCTAAAGCTTTCATTTTAGGGGAATGTAGCTACTGTGTTTTGGTTACCCTAGTGATGATTTTCTGCCTCTATTTTCTGTTTGAGTTGTCACAGTTTGTAATGACAATTGAATAATTAATACAGGACGTCTGTGGATCTGTCTTCTACATTCCAGGTGAATTCCCTAATCAATGAGCCAAGATCAGCTACTCAGCTTCACTCAGTATTTCAGTTCATTTCTGAGTGAAGAAGCTGCAAGAGATATGCAGGAGAAAACCACACCTTTTCCTCTTCCTTTTTTTTTTTTTTTTTTTCCCAGGACCAGCCTTCTCAGCATCCTTTCCTTTTATATTAAAAAAAACCCTGAAGGTATCACCTGGAACTGGGGCTTCACTGGGTTCAAGTAATGATAGGCTGAGTTCACAGAAGAGAAAGTAAGTTTTTATTAAATAAACAGGAGTATGTCTGGCTCAAGAGATCCCTGAGAAACCAACAGTTGTGAACAAACGTTGAAGGTGGATGGGGAGGGGGAACCCCAGGCAAAGGGCTTTTTCTTTTACCCCTTGCTCCGGGGGTGCATGCCCTCCCCCTCCTCCCACCGTGAGGTCTCCATGGTCCCCAGAGAGACCACAGGGCAGCAGCTGGCAGGGAGAGCAGGCAGAGAGGGATTTATTGTTCTGGTAATTGCTTAAATACCTTTTGGGGGAATTACAAAGTGACCACTGGGAGTTCAGGAGGTCTTACAAAGTACCAATAATAACAAAGGGTTAACAACCAGTAGGTAAGCTTTCAGTTATCTCTCAGGACATTCAAAAGTATAGTGAGGGATCTTGGGAAAAAGAAAGGTTTACACAAAGAGTTGCAACACCATTTTGGGAGCATGTTCACTTTAAACAACTTATAACTTCTACATCCTTTTATATATAGCAGAGTTACCCCAACACAGTTGCATGGTGGGAGGTGAAGCATTGTCAGTAACTGCTAAATTCTGCTGATTTTAGTCACTGTCACAGTGAAAAAATTAAATAGATCTGATTCTTCATCATCACTTTTTCATTCTCTCAATTAAGGTGGCAGATTAACTAAGACCACAAAGAGTCATCTCAATTCCTCTGGCCACCCATAATTTCCAACTCTCTGTTTGAAGGCATTTGACCAGAGTGCTCAAAGGGCAAGAGAACAAGACCACTGGAGGAACCCGAAGTGGACAAAACAGAATACTACACAATTTAAATTATTTTTCTAGAGCACAACCAGAAACACTGATAAAGTTTACAGAAAGCTTTTCACTGGAAAAAGAAAAGTCTGAGGTGAAGAGGTGGAATGTATAACTTAACACACAGTATGCCATACCCAGTGCTCTGAAACTGTAAAAAGTTTTTTTGAATAAATGCTGAAAACTTTATGCTGCCCTTCTTACCTTTCTAGTGTCTGGAAAATTTTGGCTAAAGGCCTGGAAGATAAACTGTAATTTATTATATCCTGGCATCTTGGATAGAAAGAGTGTTTTGATATTTGGCTAAATTGTTTTTCACTCCTTTTTTTCACAAAAGACAAAGAAAGGATTGGCTTCTTTCCTGTAATATTTTTGGAAGAAGAAAAAGGTTTTTTTCTCAAGGTGATACACTTTGATTTCAGAGTCAGATGCCAAATTACGAATTGAACTTGATATTTTGTTTCATGTTCATTCATGATGAAAATGTGTTTGATATTAAATACCACAGCTTTCTGAGAAATTTAATTTTTGTCACAATCTTTAAGCATTGCTATACAGAATGCTTACCCTTAAGAATAAATTTATGGACTACTATACCTCACTTTTCTATATCTACAAAGGAGGGATAATAACACTTATCTATGTGACAAATGAGATAAGCGGCTTAATTTATTAAAGTTTGTAAACTGCTTTGAGATCCTCCAATAAAAGTTCCTGTGCAAGAAACAAAGTAATAGCAGTCATATCATAAAAGAAACTAAACCTTTAATTTTGCCAAAGTTCCCCGGGTGAGTAGATAACTCTTTAATGAGATTAAGGACGTGTTTGAGATTGGCAATTTTATAACAAATCCTCAGTGGATACAAACATGTAAAGTTGCTTGGCATAACTTTTTGCAATTGCATTTGTAAAAGTAATTGGGTATTATGAGAGTGTGAATAGTGGAGAAATACAGCTGGGAGTTCCAAGTTGTGAATTATATGTCATATTTTATTGTATAGATGTGAGTGTTGCTGCTGTTGAGGAATTTGAATGGGTTTTCTTTCAGATGATTTATTAGCATATGGACAGTATTTGACTAGCATTATGTTTATTTATTGATACTCATAACAGCCGTTTGATCATACGGTAAAGTGAAGAAATAGTTGGAACACTGTGATTCAAATATGTATTTTTTTCCTATTTCAAATAACCCTGATGTGCCAGAATATTTGTAATCAATTTTTAAATTACATAAAGATTCAAAAGGATACTCTTGAACCTAGGATGAAGAAGCCAAAAGAGTATAACTCTAACTGATCATTAGTTTTCTCAGTATGGAAGGATGGGAAGAGCTATACTGTTTCATTGTAAGAATGAGAGGCAGGTCTCATTTGAAAGGAACTCTCATCATCTGAGGTGACCTAATATGTGTTTTGATTGAATAATTCTGTGCTATCCAGCAGAGAACAATAGCCTCAGAACAGCAAGATTACATGCATTCTTGTTTTGACACTTTCTTTTCAATTTTTTTTACAATCCTCAGAGCTAATATAAGGAAATAATTTAAATTGCAATGGAATAAAAGCGTGCAGTTTTTGAGTATTTACAACCTTCACCTACTTAAAAATAAGTATTAAATATTTTCAAGCAGTATTACAACTGAGAATTGCCTCACACAAAAAGTATAACATTAAGATCCACTGGTCAAGAATGACCCAGGGTTGTAATATTTAATCATATAATGGCTTGAGCTGGAAGAAATTTTAAAGATTATCTAGTTCCAATCCCCCTTCCATGGGGAGAGACCCATCTATCTTGGGGGGATATATATGAGGTATCTTCAGTATATCTTATCGATCGTAAATATGATTGCTTCTGTGTCATGGTCAAATGTTATTTCAGTGTAGGGAAATAAAACTAACGGCGATTGATCAGGATTCCCCCGTTATTATTATTAGTGGCAGTCCTGGTGTTAATAGTATTGCAGGTTTAGTAGGAGACTATTCCAGTCCTTAGGAATAGTTTTGTAATTCGGAAATCCAATCTTGTCCTCAGAAGCAGTCAGCATCTTCAGGGTCAGCTTAATCATGCCCAGGGTGGATTTAATGCTGGGTCTGTCTGACACAGCTTAGAGCAGCAGTAGTTTTTGTTCCTGTCCATGGGGTCAGGTGGCCCAGTTGCCTGGCTCAGATGCTTCTCCTGATGCTAAGTGCTGGGGTCAGGGTGAGGTGGCAGCTTGTCTCTCTTCTTCATCAATCCTTGCTCTGTCAGAACTGTAGGAGGACTTTTTGCCCTGTTAGTCTAGACACCAGAAGCCCAAATATCTTCTTACACTCTGCCAGCATAAAATGACCTCAAAATGTTCTTAAATTACAGTGAGCTGTATATTCACTCACAGTTTAGGGCTCTTTGTAATGCTTGCTGCCAAGTAGTGCCAAACATAAATCAGAGCCAATGTAAATCGGGGCTCATTTAATGTACTATGGAGAGTGGGAACTAGAAAGTTTAGAGTCAAGTAACAGTCTCTTTTCTCTGTTACAACTTTCATACCAATTTGTATTTCAATCACTAAAGAATGGTATCATTTGCACAGTATTATTAAGAAAATATCTTATGTTCTCAAGATAACTTTTCCTTAATCTTAAGTTAAAACAATTCTCATATTAATTTCCCATAATAAACTTCATGTATTTTAATGAAATTATAGAATATATTAAAGGAGGAAAATATTTGGGATGATGGAAGGAATTTCTTAATTTCCAGATATTGTTACTATCTATCTGTCACTTGCAACAAATGCAGACTAAGATCATGTTTTATGGTATGACTTGAAGGCACACTACAGTTTTCTCCTTAGTCTTTTGTTATTAACAGCCCTGTTAATCTAGTTAAACAAAGAAGCTTAAATCTGTATGACAATGGGAGAGGAGCCCTTTCTCCACGGTTTGTTAGTCACACATCAAAACTAAATGCTGTCCTGTAACACTAGCTGATTGGATCTAAACTTAGATTTTTTTTTTTTCTTATCTAGTTATTCTAACTAGATTCCTATGGCTAATTGCCAGGCTTTACTCTTCTGTGTGATTCTGCAGTCCATGCAGTTAGTTCCTTAAATAACTACCCTCCTTCCTTCCCAGAAGTCACTTTCTTCATGAGACCTGTGGGTATCTCTTGGCTTGGCATCAAAAGACAGTAAAAAACATTTCAAGAAAAAAAAAAAGGCGCTTAAAATGTGATTTTTCTAGCAATTGACGGTCATCTTTCAAAAAGTCTTTCACCACAGGCTCAAGACTTAAAATAAGAAACAAAATAAAACATTTTTAGAAGTAATTTCTTATGTCAGATTTTACTTCAGTTTTGGTCTGATAGGTCATTGTTGAAACTGGGAAAGAGTTTTCTTATTTTATCTCTTTCTGGCTTTTTTACCTGGAGGCAATGCACTCCCCTGTGACAAAGAATAGTGTGTCTTCCTGCTGCCTGGATCTGATATCTTACTAAAAAATCTAACGCCACTTTTTAATTGTATACCTTTTTTTCTTCTAATGATTCCTCAGCTGTTCTGATGCCTTATTTCAGTAAGACAAATTCCCCTAGGCAGTATCCTGTAATTGTTTAAGGATTTGTTCAGTTTAAATATGAATGCTGATTACCTTCAACCATAAGTCAACTACCAGATGCAACAGTTTTCTCAGACATGTTTGTGGAAAAAGTTGGGAAAGGTTTCAGCACAAGATGAGGGAGATCTACCATGGAGTTTCCAATAAATAGTGACAGATAGACTGAGGTAGTCTGGTCTCTTACAGCACATAAAGTTTAGGGGGAAAAAAGGGTACAAATCACTTGGTAACAACTACTTTCAAAATATAAAAAGTCTGTATGTTTTTACCTTTTAAAAAGGGGTTTTATTCCTCCACAAACTTTGGCAAAAAAATTTATTTATTGTTCAGATCCAGACCACATGTCTGTTTGTCCCTTTTTTTCCTGTGTCAATACAGGGTTTCAATATTTTTCCCATTTTGAGTGAGCTTAAGAGCCCATTATTGTAAAATATTTTCCTATTGTATTGCCCTGTCTTTACTGGAACTCCAGCCCATTTATCTAGAGTGGATTTTAGAAATATTTTCTTATTTTTCTTTCTCTAGTACTAATACATACTGAAGCATGTTGTCATGTTTACCCTTAGTATTTTTAGTTCTAATCTAACTTGCTTCCTCATAGTGCCTTGGCATGCCCTGCTGTTGAATTCTGATTATGCAGAATTTAAAAGTGATGTCTTCTTAGGGACCTGAGGAAATTTCAGGTCATCTCTTGGGATAATTAACAAGTCTCTAGTACTTTCTCTTCCAAAGCATGAAGGAGACTAAGGAACACCAATAACAGACCTCTGCATCTTCTCAAGACCTCAAGACATCTCAGTTCTTTAAAATTTTGTTGTCTGAAATCAAAGGCTTCATCTATGTTTCAGTTTTTCTTATTATGTTGCATTCAGCCTCCTTGCAAGCTGATCTGTTATCCTCACATTCAGAAGCGGTTCAGTTGTCACACAAAATGGACATAGGCAAGACTTTCCTCTGTTTAAATCGTCCATATTTTACAACTGGAAAATCTTTTTATAATTCAGCCATTACTTTGATAATCAGTGTTACCCTATTTTATTTTAAATCGAAACAGATACTGAAAGTAACCTCTTTAAATATAAATTCAGTGAACTCAGACAGAAGGCCAATTCTCAGATTTCTTTCAGGTGTATTGGGGATTTCTTATCATGCATTTAATTTTGTCCTCTATTACTGTCTTCCTTCTAATTCAAATAATTTAGCCAGTGTTCTCTTCCACATGTCTGCTCAGTGGCCATGGAAGGAGATTATAAAAACACTCTTTTCTGGCTCAAACATTATTGATAATGAGGTCTTGATTGCCTTGCATTCAGCCACACCAGAGGAACTCAGTTACTAAGAAGTAGATATTGCCTGTGAATCTCTGAGTGGCCTTGTCTTGCTCTTCTCCATTTGAGCAGTGTTTGATCATGTGATATTGTCTCTGCTCTTTAAACTCAACTAATGGCCAGCAAGTATATGAATAAATCACTGCTAATTCAGACATTTCTAAGAGAAGCCAAAATGAAGAATGCTGTACCTGCAGAAAATAGACAGAAAATGAGAGAAAATTACTGGCCCTTTATCTATAGAACAGTGTTGCAACAACAGACTGTATCAATACAGTTTGGCTTCTCTTATGACAGAGGAAAAACAGAGATACAACAAATTTTATTAGTATAAGTATCTTACTGCTTCCTTACCACTGGCCATATTAAAAGCACTTAGTTCACAGCTTCCAGTGTTAACATCACACCTGTTCTTATCCTGTGTTGCCTGATCTGACCAGGTTGCTCAGGACTTTGTCTAGTCTCACCTTGGAAAACCTCCAAGGATGGAGACTGCACTATATCTCTGGGCAGAGACACTCTCACAGCTTACTCCAGCATTCTGTCTCCCTTCCTCATGTCAGCCCAGAAACCAGCTGTATTCCTCCTTTGTCTGAGGTTGGTGTCGTACACCTAGAGAACAAAGGCACCTTACAGAAGCTCTAATGAGAGTGTGTAGTAGAAGAGCAGTAAATCTGCATTATGTGTCTAGGCTGGGATCTGACCTTACAGGGGTATAAGAAAAGGCTTTTCTGATCCCCAGAGTGCCATGGTCACAGCTGGAAATGAAGGCTTGAAAAATAAACTTTATGATAGCTGCTAATATTACAAATTGTAACACTATGGAATAAATCATGGGAGCCATGAAACACAACATACGGTACCCTGTTCTCAGCCAAATGATTTATTCATGAATGTTCGTAATTCAAATGAATTGGCCATGAATATTCATGGATACTCTTTTGTAACTAGATATTGTAAGGAAATCTAGCCTAATTGCAACAGAGGCTCTTTGCTAGTATTTGCATAGTGGCAGTGGGAACATTTTGGAAGTTGGAATTCCTTCCTGAAGTCCCAGCTGTAACTACTTCATGTGATTGAATGAGTACAGAGGTCAACAAAGCAAATGTGTAGTAATGCTTGGATGTAGTCTGCTGGCATCTACCCAGTCTATTTGTAGAATATGCACCATTAAACCATGAATATTACATAACTTATTGCCAGTAAAACAGTAGACATTCATGCAGAGCAAGTCTTAAGCACAAGTAAGTCAAGTGGCTTTTGGGCTGTGTTCCAGCAGGAACAAGAGGTCAGTTTCTGCTCACAGTTACATTAGTGCAAATTCACTGATTTCAATTAAGTTCCATTGGTGTGAATATAAGACAAATTTGGCCCTGTCTACAGACTCATAACTCACAAACTGGTGATTTTCTTTTCCAGTAACAGCCCTGAGAAACAAATTATACCACCATTTCGTATCTATTTCCAGTGATATAGGCTCAGGTTAAAATGTCATAAATCTGGCATTACATTTTTCTTGTTTTCTCAGAAACACCAGCAGTAAAGGATACTTTTTCTCCTTTCTGTTCATCTCACTCAAAAAAAAAAAATTATCCTATATAGAATTGTCTACAAACATATATAGACACATCTAGAAGAGAGACGTAGCTTTGACATTGATGGCAAAGAAAAAAGGAGCATGAAACGAATTTAATAACTGGATCTTTCTTCGTCTACAGAATGACAAGCAGGTAAGATCCTTAGAGAGTTCTTACACTCATATCTTCTAAGCTCACATAAGACAATTCTGATTTGGTGTCCTGGATATCACAGATCACATCATTTCCCCTAATAATTGTTTTATCAAGACCAGGTCTTCTGATGAACTGACTCAGTTTAAAGACACAGAGGTGATGAGTCATTTCTTTTATGGTTGATTCTATGAGCTAAACACACATATATGATCTGGATATCTAAGGTGTAGGCACTGAAAGGGTGTAATGCACAGGACAGATGTATAAAGCAGGGTAGGTGAATCATGAATATAAAGAGTTTCTAGATAATAAGCGAGCTCACATGTAGATGCCAATGCCCTACATTAGATAGGCTTAATCACACTAGCGTTCTTCCCAGCAAAAAAAAATTCCCCAAGAAAATCCAGGATTTCTCCCAGCAAATAACTCAAATATTCATTTCAGTGTTAAAATATGCATCTGAGTTCTGGTATAATTTTTCCTGGCTTCAGCTTTCTCTTAGAGCTGGCAGAAAGCCTTGGGGAAAAAAAAAAAAACCAAAAAAAAACTAAGAAGAGGCAATAATTCCTGCAGGAAATTCTTCCACTTTTTCTCTATTTGTTAATAAATGTCCTTCCTTGGCCATTGCCTCCTGTTATGACTTTGTTCACTTTGTCCCATTTGGTTATTATGGATTGTGATTATGTCACCTTGTAACCTTTTCTGGGGTACACTGTTGATGGAGCCTTTTAAACTTTTTATTTCAGACCATGCATTATTCCTGCAGTTTTCTTCTGAGCCTCAAAAACTTTCCAGTATTGTTAGTGAAACATGAACACTGGAAATAACTACTATTTTTTCCTCTAGTGCTATAACTAGAAGTACATACTCCTTATCCCCATAAAATTTTACTTTTAACTACAGTGGTTTGCCAGTGTTTAAATTCATTGACTTTCGTGTGTTTGACAGCCTCAATCATTCTCAAAGCAATTATGTTATAGAATATGCCTTGTAGGAATGGTCTAAAAAAGCCTTTGTTTCCCAGGTAGATGATGCTACACTTGATTCCCCTCAGATGAATGTGATTGCTGAGTAGCATAACATTATACTGCTAAGATATTCTTTTTTGTCTTAACTTCTTTGTGTTGCCCTCATACTCTATCAGTTATGATTTTATACTTTTATATTTTGCTTGCAAGATGTTTATAAAATGTATTGAATACAAGAACGCAGGTAGATACTCTTCTGGGACACTTGAGCTATCCTCAGCTAAACGACATCTTTTTCTTAATGGTCTTTCTGGGTTACTTGCCAGTTTTTAAGTAATGCACTGTGTGCAAATCTAATGTAATCACTGAGACAACAAGAATATAAGATGTCTTGCAATTTGAGTGAGGTTAAATAAATTAAGTTCCTTTTCTAATAACTAGATTATTGTGGTATAGTTATCAGGAAGGAAAAATTACAGGAAGCAATCAGGTGGGAAAGATCCCCATTCCTCACCTTCTCAAAGTTTTGAAGGAAGAAAATGGAAGTGAACTTTGGTTGGTCAGAGTGCACATTAAACCAGCACTCAAGACACTGAAAAAAAGGAGTGAAAAACAAAACGGAGCAGAAGATAAAGGAAGCACAATCAACATAAGCACAGCAGGAGACGCTTTGAGTGCCTTGGATATGAAAAAGGGTGCTCTTATTCCAAGCTTGTAGAACACAGCAGTTTTACTCTGCGCTTGATTTATATTGTGCCTCTTCTATGGAATCAATTGCTTGAATGCTGGCAAGAGCTCCGTACTGCTCCATTAAATGTAAGACCCACTGTGCTACAGGGTTCTGATTAGCATGGACAGGAACAGATAGTAATGCCTGAAAATTCATTGCAGCCATGTTTTTAAAAACTATCAAGTCATAACTTAACAAAAAGCCTAATTAGTGCCCAAATATCTTGTCTGTTTTTTCTAGCTGTGGCATTACCGTTGTTAAAATAGATTAAAACTAATGGATAATTCTCAGAGTGTAAAATGATATTACAAAATAAATATTCTAAATGAACTGTTCTCTATCCTGTATATGCAACCCAAGGTGTAGAAATACACTATCATATGGATGATAAATGAAGATCACTTTGAATTTGTGAAATGAACATTAAATATATACTGCAAATGAATAATGAAATAACATTTTTCCACCCACATGCATATGATCTATTTCTGATGAGTTGAAATTAGTCATTTCAATTATTCTTTTAAATTTTTCCCTTAACAGTATATTCTTGATATCTGGATGTATTTAACTAGAGTCATAAATATTTCCTTTATATACCATAGGAAACAGAAAAGGGGCTGGGCTTTTTAACAACTCTGGTCCTTGAAAGGTAATTTCTTAGTAAATATTCATGTCTGGGAATCACTGAAACTTGATTTTACAGGGATTTAAGTGAACACATGTAAAGTGTAAAGTCATTGCACTTCTATAAAACTATGGTTCTGGATTTTGGTCTTTTTGACCAGGGTTAAAATATGACTTCTGATCACTGCTGTCCCATGTAAATTTTTTTTTTTTTTTTTTTTTTACAGAATGCCAAGAAGCAGCAAATACTGTGATTGTGTACTTGCCTTATCCTGTCTGGAGATCTTTAGATATGCCTGATTCTCAGAGAGGAACTGCAAAATTGTGATAGACTTGTTCTCTGTAAAACTGAAATCCAGGGAGTTGCCAGACTGAGAATAAGACTGGACCTGCTCCTGGACCTGCTCTTTAAGGAAGCAGTGGAGGGTTGAAGATGTTTTCAAAACTCCTGTCCAGAGTTATCTCACACAGAAGACCTGAGTTTCTAAATTTCAGAACTATCTTCTAGCTTCCGTTCAAGTAAAATGTAACAGTGGAAATTCAAGGCCTTACAGGTGTTTTTTGTATGAGTTCCTTAATGAAAGATCTCTGCATTTGGTGGGTACCTTCACTGACATACAGGATTCTCAAGCATCATGAAGAAACAGTGCTTGAATGCTATTAAGAATGTCAAAGATTGCTGTAAATATAACTTGCATGGCTTTATGGTGGGAAGAACAAGAAAAAACATTTTTAACAAATCATATTTAAAGTACACACCAGAAAAAATTAATCCTAACAGTGAAGAAAGTGGAAAAAAGGGAGACATTGGCTCAGATTTTTGTAAAATCTTCAAGAAACTGTTGGGAAGCCAAAAGGCAGGAATGACCTAAGTAACATTAATCCTGGCATGGGGAAACAAGATAGCTTAAGGTCTTGGATGCACTCCGTAGCTCCGTAGCTATGACAGGGACCTGAATGTATTTTAGACTATCCTACAGAATAATAAAAGCAGCCAATTACAGGCAGACAGTAAAAATTCAGATGTTCACTTCCAAAGCAGTTAGTAAAAATTTAAACATTCTGTTCCAAAAGCTTCAGCTAAAATCCAACAGAAAGTAGGATGAGTAGAGATATGAGTCAGATCAGAGTTGGTCCCTCTGCCTTGAGACTTTGCACTGGAACACACTGATCATTTCCCCCACAGGGCCAAACTCACTGTTAATGAACATGTTCACTCAAAAACAGGAATACATTATTTATGTTAAATAATTACCCTCTCATAAAAGCCAGATATTTCATCTGAAGAGCAGAACACTGCAGAAAGTGTCATAGTGGACCTACGAGAAATGACTTCTTGGTTAGTGACATCACCATAAAAAGCCCTTTTTTTTTTTTTTCATCAAGGAGTAACGCTCTCTTTTCAGGTTTCTGTTTGACATTTTGAAGGATTTGCATGTCAAATCTTTCCCTTTCTCCCTCACTCCAAGTAACTATTAAGGATATTTCACTGCAAAAATACCCCCTCAGATTTAATAGGAAATATAGAAAAGAGCAACAAAGATGATAGTGCAGATACTATCACTTTTATTTGTCTTGAGTTGAATCTTACCTGATGAGTAGATTTACTGATACTCCCTGTAATAATAATTTCTAATTATATTAGAGGGGAGAGATTAGAATCAGAATTAGGTGCTAGTTTTTGTGTTAAACTTGGCCTTTTACACTATTCATGCTCCTGCTTATTTTAGTTTTAAAACTGCTAAAGACAATTCCTCTGCAACATTGAATTCAAAAGCTCCAAAGCAAAGCCATTGCAGGATATTTTATTGTATTTTGCATTTCATTAATCTTTTTCTATCATCTGTTTACTGGATATGAATTGTAAGAACCACTGTGCCACATTTGCGTGCTTCAGAAAAACAGTTTACATGTGCAGGCAGCATATGGCAAATGTATAAACGGTTATGAATAAATCATGAATCATCACAATTATTAATAACTGATAAAGTCCTGAAAAAGCCTTTAGCTGAGCAATCCGAAGGAAGAAGAGAGTGCAAAATGCCTTGTGGAAATGTTCCTTCACTTAAGAAGTGAGCACTCCCGCAGCCTTGAACACTGGATTTAGCATGAGACTGAGTGGAGCCAGCTATCAAAAAGGTTTTAGCAGCAATGACTTGAGCTGCGTGTATGCTCTTCTGGAGTCTAATGATAGAGGAGGTGGCGAGAGGAAGACAGGGGGATAGATGGCTCAGGGGATTTGTAATGGGAACATCAAGATAACACTTGCCAATTTAATTGTGCTTTTCATCATATGATCTCAGAGTGCTTTCCTCATAGATTCATCGCTTTTATGGCCAGAAGGGACCATTAGATCACCCAGCCTGACCTCCTGTTTAATGCAAAATTTCATCCAGTTATCTCTGCACAGAATCCAATATCTTGAATGAACTATCAGCATATTGAGAAGAGCTTGCTTAGGAGGGGAGTCCTAATTTACATGGGATAAGTTTTGGGCACAAATATTGCAATCTGAAAAGACATACAGAAGCAAATCCACAAAGATTTAGGATGAGAATTAATATCCAGGACATAATCCTGGGCAAAGGTGTTGCAGTTAAAGGGTCTGCTGAGATGCATCTTTTTCTTTCCCTCCAATAATTATGTCTTCACATACCTTCAACATTTACACTAACTTACACATACTAAAACATCTCATACCTTAAAGAAATGGGATTTCTCTTCTGCACTTGGTAGGGCAAATTGTTCTATTTCTCCATTCTATTCCTGTGTTGTGAGAGCCTGGAGAACCTGTTCAGTTGGGAGAAAGGTTAAGTACCGAAGTGACTTCTTAGGAGGAGAGATCCTTAGTGTGGGTCTAGTTCAAAGACACGTAGTTTCCTCTCCTTTCCCTGCTTCTCCAGTTTTGGTAAATCGGATCCAGCCAATAATCCATTCACCCACATTACCATTACTGCCTCATCTGCTGCTCCCTGCAACACAGGTCACGTTTCCTTGCTTCTGCTGCTGCTTCCCAGAGATTCCTTATGCAGACACAGAGCCAAGCTAACACAGCTTTATACATTTTGGAGAATATCTCCTTCCCAGCTTGTCCATTTGTGGAATGATCGGAGCAGATCTGTCTCACAGAAACAGATATTTAGTTTCTTTTACCTCTCTATTTCTTCTTGAGATGCACAGTCTAGTCAAATGGGACTAGATAATATGTCTATATAATGAGATGCACAAAGTGACTTAGTTCTGATGTACTACTGAGGTAAACACATTCATTTAATGCTGTTGGAATGCTGAAAGCCAGTGGTAAAATTTTTCACTTAGTGGCACACGTGTCATGGGAAAAGAGTATACACAAATTTCTGCCCTCTCTTAAAGTCTGACTAGACACTGCAGTCCATCACCAACAATCGATACCTATATTATTTGATTTTTTTCCACATTGCATCTCAGTTCACAGAAAATTTCCTAAGATACTATTGTAAACTTTTGTTGATCCAGAAAACTGTACATTTCTGAGGATTATTTCATTGCCACTTTAAAAGGATCCCTATAACTACAAAAAGGGAGAGGAAAATAACCATTCTCTCAGCTGGACTAATTTGGCAATTCTAGTTCATCCCACTTTTAGATCATTAGAAAGTCTGTAATTCACAGAGCACATTGTAAATACAAAATCAGAGCCATGGCATGCCAAACTGGCAATAATCACCAACAACTGGGCTTTTTTGTGATTACATCATGGTGAAAATGTTTGATATAATTTTTACATTGCTGCAGACAGAACAAATGGGAAAGAATTTGGGAAGCATTCTGATACATTTTGGAATAATAATATAATGGTTTTCTACACATTTAATGACAAATTAACCACTTTTTTTTTTTTTGAAACTAAGAACAGTGTTTCTTAATACCATTTGATATTCTCTTCTCATCAGTTCAGATACAATGCTGTACGCAAGGTTTTTTATGCAGAATTTGGGTACTTGCATGTCAAAATCTCAAGAAACCAAAATGTATAATATTTAAATTTATTGACACAGAAAATTAGTCATTTGACTCATATTTCTTATAAACTTCATGCTTTTTATATAAACCAGGGGTCTGTGGTTGCATAAATCAGAAATAAAAAGCAAAAGTGACATATAACATACCAGAGTAGTGATCAGCAGTTTAAATTCCAACCAGCACACGGTTTTTAGGACTGAGATGTCAATACTGAGACAGATACTGTCTAATATAATTATTAATCATCAGTATGAAAGATGAAATTCACCCTCAGAAATTTCAAGGGTGACAACGGGTTTGAAGGGAGCTGTGGATGGGAGAAAGGTAGGGCATCTCAGCAAGTTGTTAAATTAGGTTGAACTGAAATTTCATGAAGTTCAACATGTTTGAACAGAGACTTCTGCACCTGGGATGGAATTATCTCATGCACCAGTACAGGTGGCAGGGCTAGAAAACAGCTCTAGAGAAGGATATGAAGTTGGTCTGGGTGAACAGGAAGCGTGCAGAGTACCCCTATGACAGACAACCACACACTAAATTTTATTAACCAGAAGATTGAGGGAAGTGATTATTCTTTGGTTTCTACCACCAGCAAGTTTGCCTAGGAGGCCACTCTATTTCATTTTGTCCTCCCCACTACGACAAAGACGCTTTAAGACTGGAAATGATGCAGTGAAGGGTCACCAAAGTTGTTAAGAGCATGGAACACATCATATATGATGAGACAATGACACCAAGCTGTGTGGGAAGCAATGTCATCTACAGGGAACTCGACTGGCTCAAGTGGGCCCATATGAACCTCTTGGAACTCAGAAAGGCCATGTGTAAAGTTTTACATGTGGGTAGGCGTAAACACAGAACCAGTACAGAGTGGGGGATGGATGGATTGAGCACAACCCTGAGGAGAAGGACTTGGGAGTATTGGTGGATGAAAAAGGAATTATGAACCAGAAATGTGTGTTCACAGTCCAGAAAGTAAATCAAATCCTGGGCTGCATAAAAAGAAATGTGGCGAGCAGGTCAAGGGAGGTGATTATCCTCCTCTACTCTGCTTTTGTGAGGTCTTGCTTAGAGTACTACATCCAGTTCTGGGACTCTAAGCACAAGAAAGACACAGAACTTTTAAAGCAAGTCCAGAAGGCAGCTATGGAAATGTTCAAAGGAATGAGATGTGTCCCCTGTGAAGAAAGGCTGAGAGAGCTGAAATTGTTCAGCCTGTAGAAGAGAAGACTCAGAGGACACTATATTGCAGACTGACAATATATAAATTCTTACATGAATGATGGAGATAATTTTTTTTACCAGGGCCTGTAGTGGTAAGAGAAAGGACAGTGGCTTTAAACTGAAGGAAGGCAGTTTTAGATTAGATGGTAGGAAGTAATTCTTTACTGTGAGGGTGGTGAGGCAGTGGCACAGGTTGCCCAGAGAAGCTGTGGCTGCCCCATCCCTGGAAGTGTTCAAGGCTAGGCTGGATGGAGCTTTGAGCAGCCTGGTCTACTGGGAGGTGTCCATGCCCATATTAGTGGGGTTGGATCTACAAAGTTCCTTTTGAAGCCAAACTTTCTACGATTCTGTGATTCTATGAAAGAAAAAATAAATAAGGCAAATCTAGGAAAGTCTTTCTGTTATACTGAAAGTAAAGACATTAAGCATTCAAATTAATTAGGAAAAGATTTATAGCATAAAATTTCTCAGATTTGCTGAATCCAGAGATATTGTCACCAGCATTTTAACCTTTGAACTGAACATATGGTTGTAATCTTCAAGGACATTATCCATGTTCTGATTTACCTTACAGCAGACATATTTTTTTCCTGAAGGTTTCTTACATTCTTATGCAACCCCACACTCCAACATATGTTCTCAAAATACAGCAGTTTGTTTCCTACATATTTCCCCTTTTTTAGGAGTAACACCTCTCTTACCTAAGTGAGATTTTTCATTAAAATAATGAGTCCTATAACACCTTGAATCTTACAATTAACCCAAGATAACAGAACAATTTATAAATTAGAATTTCAATACCCTAAAAGCAAAAGTTTTAAATACCGTTATTCCCATTTTCCCAGAGGTTTGAATTGAAACCAATTGGAGTTCACTCGAGTTCTTACTTGAAAAAATTCTTCATAAACAATTTTCTGATGAGGCCCAAGTAATGGCTGACACTCTTCCCTGACTTATTTTTATCTACTGCCTAAGTAACACCCATGTCAGCCACCTATAATAGGTAATCTGAACTTTTTACTGGTGTCCCTCCTTCAGCTGCTGCCCACAGGCCACGAGTGGCACAGCTGAGCAAATATTAAACGTGCAACAGCTGCAGTAGGTGATGTCCACGTCTGTGACATCCCAATCTCCTTTTGAGGAATAGGTCCCTTTCCTGGCAACCATGCTGCAGAGCCATGATTGAACCAGTGAATTCTGTTTGACTTTAGGTAGCAAGAGAATCCAGCTGAAAAAAAAAAAAAAAAAAAAGAAAATCTTTTGTATCTCTATATCGAGCACTTGACAACCAGACTCATTTATCTCATACATATTTATTAATGTAAGAGCTTTTTGGAAGTCATTTGACATTTCATTTGACATACTTGTATTATTACTCTTGAATGCTTATTTGCAGCACTAAAAAATCACTTCTAATTCTTAGAGGGGCATAATTAGGATGATACCAAAGTCATTCCACATATGAAGTCAGACTGTATGTGAATGTGATGAATACATATGTAAACATGTAAATACCTATAAAGTAGGTATTCATACACGTATACTTTTCTTATCTATCTTGCAGTCTTTAGATATTTTATCTTAAGTAACAGTTTGGAACTCTGCATCCCATAATAATAACCACACAAATTTGCATGGTCATTTATCAAGAGACTTTGACTTCTGGGAGATACCAACAGAAAATCTGACCCCATTTGATTTAGCCTTTTACACCCTCTTGAGAATCAGTGGAGATAAACCAACAGTTTTAATGGGGGAAAAAAAGCGTTTTATCTTATTAGATGAATCTTGCATGAAATCTGCCTGCTCCCTTGGACAACCCTCCTTTTACATTAAGAAAGTCTACGCAATTATTTGAGAAAAAGATGTGAGCAAGACAAAGTCCTCTTCTGGACTTTAATATGTCTGCTTTCCAGTTCTTCTGGGAAATCTATAGACATGAAGATCTTTCAGGATCAAAGCCACTTTGGCAATAGTAAGGGACTTCAAAGTAGCGTCAGTCAAAAAAATTGTTGGTATCATTCCACTGCTAAAATGATAAATCTTCATATCAGAATCTTTTCGAATAAATGTTCCTATTTCTATGAAATGTCCCTATTAAGGTTTCTTGTCAAAACAAGAGAAAGAGGAATTGAGCAAAACAAAATATAAAGTGGAAGAGGAGATAGGAAACAAGAGATTGAAGTGAGTTTTTAATAAAAGATTGCACAAATAGTGTCAACATTCTCCAAAGCAGAATGTCTGGATTTGTGTTCTGAGAAAAATACAAACAGTGTTGGGGCTTTATTGTCTTTATAATATCATCCTAAAGCACTGTAAAATGTTTGAGCCCTCTAAACAGTGACAATGATAATAACATTCTTTTTTTCAAATATAGGATGTTTTCCTGTACAATCTCTCTCATTTTTTAGGCTACATTATTTCAATATTTTTAAACAAAGTATTTATTTTTTTACTTTTCTAGCTTTAAAGTAGTGAAATGTAAGAAAAGAGAAACATTCTGAGTCATCTACAAAATAAAAAGTAAGAAGCATGCACTTTTGGAAGGCCATCCCTCTAACATCATTATCCACTCAGCTACTTTCCCTGGCACATAACAGCAAAAAAAAAAAAGAACCAGTTTTATATTATTGCCATCATCCTGTCTCTTTGCAGATAGTTAGTGTGGTCCAAAATAGATGTATGTACTCGAAAGATTAGTCCTGGTTTTATATGCATAATGTATCAACATCATTACACAGCTCTAAGAGTAGTTAATTTTTATTTAAAATGAAGATGCATAATGAAGACTGTGAGCTGGAAATGTCATAAGAAAGTGCTTGTGTGTATTATTCACTTTCAATTTCTATGATTTATGTGATGGAAATTGTAAGCATGCTGTGAAAAGTGAAGCCCATGACTTGAAACATACGAAGCTGAATACTACAAAGGACTTTGGCATTTGAGTTACTCTGAGAAAAGATTTTATTTTACTGTTAAGAAGCTGAAAGCAAAATATCTTTCCTTAACTTTATGCTTCAATTTATTATAACATCTTTACTTAGATTTCCTTGTTCTGATATCAAGAATGACCTTAGCACAAAATTCTGTTTAGATGATTTACAATTTTTTTTTTTTTTTTAAACAAGTCCTGATTGTGGAATGTAGGCAAATTCACACTATTCCTCTACACATGATTAATCACCAAAATGCTACATACTTAAAAAGGATATATAATTAAAACTAAGTATTATCCATGGCCATTAGGAAATGCTCCTCTTATCAGAGTTGCAGAATGCTGGCTGAAGTATTACATGAGTCTGTTGGGACTATGGTTAATGTATTAACATCTCTGGTTAAGTCTATACTAACCAATTGTAAATGTTATATATCACTTTTAATTTGTACATTCCTAAGGGATGAAAGCTTTACAGTGTATCCAGCTGTGAAACGAAGCCCCTCAGTGCTGCAGTATTAGCTGCACTCTACAAAATGTCAGGATTGATTGTGAAATGGATTTTATTATCTTTTTTTTCTTTTATCATTACAGTAGTTTATCTATATCTCAAGTATGCTGTTTTGCAAATAGAAATCATAGAATTGTAGAATCATGGAATGGTTTGCTTTGAAAGGGAACCTTCAAAGACCAACTAGTCCAACCCTGATGACTGGATCAGGGCATTTTTTAGGAGACCAAGTTGCTCAAAGGCCCATCCAACCTGCTCTTGAAGGTTTGCGGGGCTGGGACACCCACAGTTTCTCTGAGCAATCTGTTCCAGTTTCTCATTACGTTTATTGTAAGATATATTTTCCTTATGTCTAATCTAAATCTACCTTCTTTCAGTTAAGGACTCTTACCGCTTGTCCTGCCACTACAGGCCCTGCTAAAAAGTGTCTCTCCCTCTTTCTTATAAGCCATCTCTACAAGGCTGCAACAAGATCTCCCTGAGCTTTCCCTTCTGCTAACTGAACAGCTCAAGCGTCCTCTGCCTGTCTTCATAGGATATATGTTCCATCCCTCTGATCACCTTGTGGCCATCCTCTGGACCTGCTATAATAGATGCTGAGTCCCAGAGCTGGAGGCAGTACTCCAGGTGGGGCCTCAGAGTAGAGGGGGACAATGACCTCATAAGTCAACATACTCGACTTACAACTTTTGGGTTTTTTGGGTTTTTTGTTTTTTTTTTTTTTAATGCCTTTATACACTTCATAAAAGACAAAGTAGACATTAAACAAAAAAGGTATAGAGAACAAAGAAATAAAAGCAGAATGTGGGGCTACAGAAATTCAAAGGAAAGAAAACACCCACAAGTACTTACAAGGGTAGGTCATACACCAGAAGAATGGATGGGGAAGTTAATCCCACAGTTTTTGAAGCCCAAAGTCTTTTGCAGTTTGTCTATGTAGTGGGCAGGCTTTGGCAAGAACAGGGTTTTAGACTCATCGTGGGATCTACTGAATGAAAGTCCAAGGCTTATATCAGACAGGAAATCAGATAAGCTGAACCTTTCTGAGCTCAGCAATATTTGAAATCTGTTCAGTGTGGACCATCTATCAGGTGAACTGAAATAGGCAGGCGTCCCACAGAAGATGAATAACTTTTAGGTCACAGGAAGATGTATGAAAGTTAAATTAAATTTACTTAGGAAAACATGCATATGTCATTCCATCATGTATTTCACCAAATGTAACAAGATTATTTTGCTGTAAGACTTTTATTATTATTTAATATTAGAGACAATATAATCTCTGCTGGTTTAAATCAGCACAGACCTACTGAAATCAGCCAAGCTATACTGATTTATGGCAACTGACGATCTCTCATCCTGTATTTTTCCATTAATAAGCTTAGAAAAGCTATTTCTTCACAAATAGGAAAGCTAATTGTCTGACCTTTCAGCCTCACCCCTTTTTATAGCTGTCTTGGGTATTTATGGAGAAGAGTTACGAGAAACAACCCATCTCAGGACAGGGTCAGATGAACCTCTGCACCACTCAGGTGTTGAACACAACTGTGCTGTCCAGGGGAGCATGATGCTGGAGCAGCTGAGGTACCTTAGTTACTGAAGCTCTTGTATTTCATATTACAGCCACAAGACAGCTCCGGAGCTGAACTTCAGCATCTGGTGTGCAGGTGAAGTCTGGAATCTCAGGGGGAACCACCTTTGGCTTTTCTTGTCACAGCTTGGAAATTGCAATTCTTAGATTCTTTACAAATTTTTTCACATTATGGGTTGGACTGAATGGGTTTCAAGTAGCTGTGCTTTATTCCATTCAGAAACCTCAGATGGTAGATTTGGCCAACTTCTTCCCTAAACCCAAACAATTCTCTTTAGCATTTTGTAACATACATTAGAAAATACATATTTTAAAACAATGATGAATACTTTTTATATTGTACCTCTCCATCCATCTTGTAGTTATTCGCACCTAATCTTATGTTTCACTACGAGTCAAATGAGATAAATTGTTCTCTTAAGTTACTGGGGCAGAACTAAATCAATCTGCATCCTCTTAGCCAGCCCAGACCCTGCTGTGTCTTTGGCTTCTCTCAGTCTTGTTCCCTTTTGTTCAGGCTACCTTGAGTGCTCCCCATGAGAGTGGACTGGAGCCATTAAGACTGTTATCTTCACTATTGCATCTTAATGACCCTTAAGTGTAAGCTGTTAGGCACCAATTAGAAGGGCCTCCTTCCTCTTTCTCTAAGTGGGTAGGCTCTATTAACTTGACAAATCCTCAAGGTGAAATATCTATTGGGTACAGATTAAAGTTGTTTAGGAGTTTTTTCCTCCCAGAAGGAGCTGATTCAGCAAGACCAAAATGCTTATTAGGAATATATTGCTTTTGAAAAACACCCAGTGAAATTCAGCCAGAGCTTAATGAAACTGCCTGTTTTTCTGCTGATGCATTCAGTGGGGAAACCTGACTTCCTTTGCCATATGATGTGATACGGGAATCACACAATGAGTACTGCCAGAAAATCTCAGTGCTTTACTGACATGGAGCTGAGAAACTGGAATTTTTTAGATCATCATTTTTAGTCTGGTTGAGGAGTGCTGAAGTGTGTACTGACGAATTTGGTGATTTCAGACCCTGTCACACGTTCTATCTATATGTTCATCTACTTATTTCTCAGTTATGCCCTTGATTCTCAGATTCCCTCCCTTGTAAATCATAGAGAACCTATGGTTGACATGTGGACTTGGAATGTCAAGTCTAACAGTATTTATTTAAAATAATCTTTTGTTTGTTGTAAGTATTTTATTAAAACTTCATTGGAACTATTCTTTTTCTTTCACAAGGATGCATTTCAGTCTCTCTCCACTCCAAATGTTGGAATTTTCTGTGATCAGGATTTGTAGCATTATACTTAATTTCTAATATTACAGTGTGATAGTAGGAGGCTTGGAACCAGTCTTGCTAATTATCAAGACACTCCTACTTTTATTACACCTCAGACAAGAGCTTATGAAAAAAATTAGTCATACAGTATTATATGCTTTGTGCCCATGGTGCAAAGGTAGAGGAAAATTTAATACCCATCATGAAAGTTGCATCAGTTTGCATCAAATATGGATCTTTTTATGCAAATAGGATTTCCCACTGCTTCTATTACAACTTGCTACTGGAAACCAGTACCTGCAAATTCTCTTTCCTTCAATGTGTTGGGGATTTCATTTCTATTGATGACAAGTGCTATTACACAGTAATGGATTATAGGAATTGATTTAGAACCAAAAATATGAGAAGGATTATATATGCAAATGAAGGAAGAAAGGCCAAAAGAGTAGATTAGAATACAAGAAATAATGGAATAAAAAGGAGAAATAAGAATGTACCTATAAAAAAAATAGAATTTCTGATAGCGAGAATTAGACTGTATGGCAGACATCATGCAAAAGTGAATATACTCAGTGCTAGAACATCTATGGCACAACAGGAACATTTTTGAATATTACCATATGAAGGATACTGGGGTTTTGACTATGTGACCCTCCATGCCATATATTCTGCAAACATAGAAGTGCATTAATTTCTCTCAGTACAGCTTTGATTTACACTACTATATGTGATGTAAAGTTTTGAACCTCCTTCCTGGATTTGTCTGATTGTTCAGCTTCTCTATCACAGTAAAGCTGGAGAAAATAACTGGATTCAGTTGTGCTTATTTTACCAGTATATCCACTCATGCTTTTGCACAGCTACAGTGAGACTTTACACACCTGATTTTGATCAATTTAGAATTTTCTTTGCCACTGTTTCAAGTGCATAATGCCTAGAAATGAGTCAGCTTTAATGAGAAGATGTATGCTTGTTCCTGTGTATCATTCTTATGCAACTACAAGAGCAGAGCAGTGCGTTAATTATCGAAGCATACAATCAGCTATCTAGAGAGATAGAGAAAAAATACTTACTTTCATAAGAAAAGGTGTTTGTTTAAGAGAATTCTCACTGTAAAATCTTTTGCTTTCCATGCAGCCTTGAATCAGAACTGCAGGAATGATGAAGAAAGATTAGGGAGGAATCTGCACCTACTATAAACTGCATGAGTTTCCCAGGGCTGTTGCTAAAATCATATAAAGGATAGATTTTTTTTTTTTCTTAATGGATTGTTTTCTTCTATCTCTTTATGGATTTTTTTAAAAAATGATTTTTACAGAAGTAATAAATAGAAAAAAGAGAAGTGAAGGTTTGGGAAGGGAAGGTTTGGGAAAGGAAGGTTTGGGAAGAGAAGGTTTGGGAAGGTTTGGGAAGAGAAGGTTTGGGAAGGTTTAGGAAGGGAAAGTTTGGGAAGGGAAAGTTTGGGAAGGGAAAGTTTGGGAAGGTTTGGGAAGGGAAAGATTCAAGAAAATACTTGGACACAGGTTTTTTTCTTGCTGGAACAGATTTCATCAAGAAAGTACATATTCCTATGGAGCTGGAAGCAAAGTTTGCAAATTTTTCCTACAGACACGTGGCATAAGCCCTTTTTTCCTGCTTCTTTTTTTTTTTTTCCTTTGTTCAGTATTACTGTAGAAAGAAAAATAAAAGGTGCACCTTTTTCATGCATGTGGTGATAGTCTTCCCTTGTGCAGCCCATCAGACTGAAGCATATAGCAGTCACTGATACCATCTAAAGACACATAAAGGCAATATAAAGGCTCAGGAGCAAAATAATACTGAGCAAAAAAAAAAACAAAACAAAACAAAAAACCAACCAAACAAAAAACCCACAACAAAACAAAACAAAATAAAACAAAATCAACAAAACAAAACACAAAGCACCTACCCTTGAACCAAAACCAGTCAGAAGATCTGTAGCCACTCTTTTATTGAATCTTTTATTGAAATCATTCAATCAGTTATGGAACCACTCAAAACAGCTTAGTCTGAATCACATTGTACCAGTTTTTGTATGAAAACACATATGAGCAATTGTTCAAGTGTCTGTACAGGCTGGTTATGCAGTAGAATGAAATCCATGATGCAGCTGGAAAACAGTTCTGCATACAGAGGAGATTCATCCTTCCCACTGGAATCTTTCAGAAGATATTTTATTATTCCATTTGTGGGTTTTGCACTAAATGTGTACAGGTAATAAAGTATGTGCCTTGCTGGGCAAAAGCCAAAGAAGAAAAAAGAGAGTGCAACTCAGGGGTGTTATTCTTTGGGTATGCTCATAAGTCTTGTCTTCCATACTTTATATTCAAACAGGTTTGTCCTAAGCTTGAATCAACAAGGAGACTGCTACTGGGTGGAAGTCTCAGTTAAGATGATCAGCATTCAGAAAAAGACAAAGTCCTGATTTTTTACAGTTCATATGCACACTAAGCACTGTAAATAAATAAATTACCATAAATAAACTCCTGCAAAATTTTCTATTTGCAAAGAATTTTGAGGTATTCAGTGATTAGTAAAGAAGCTATTGTTCCTCTGAACCCTTGCAAGGTGCCAAATTAATTGAGAAAAAATATCTTTAAAAATAATGTTGTCTTTTCCATGAAAATCAGTAGAATTTTTCCTCTGGGAATGTATTTCCCTCTCTTCTACCTCCCTCTGTTACATATTCTACCAAAAGAGAGAGAGAAGTTGTTCAGTTCTTCCAAGAAGAGCGGTCATATATCTTCCTTATAGATATACACGATCAGGTAATAAAAATCAATTCAAATGTTTCCAAAGTAATCAAATAGCCATTGGTTGAATTTTCACCTGACAGCAGAAAAGTATAATATATGGCACAGTATAACACAAAGTGCTGTGTTTCACAGTAGGAATACATAGTTGTTTTTCACTGAAACTAGCTCCTTTCAGAGATAATTACCTTGTTTATTTACTAATGATCACTCCAGATACAAAGATATCTCCGCTTATTTTCACAAGGAAAAAAGTGTTGTTAATTTCAGAAGGAAATTTTATATCTTTCTCTATATTTAGAAATCATTAAGCAAATTATTTGTCAAATTGCATGTAATAGATTTACTTTTATTGATGTTGATCTTTCACAATATTGGGAGAGAGAAGTAATAAAGATAAAATCAGTGAAAGATGCCAAATAGAGAACATTTATTTCTATTTTTTCCTAATTAAAGAAGCTTTGTAAGTAAACAGTCCTAAACTTTATCATGACCTCTTCTTAGTCAAGATGAATACACTTATAAAAACTGCCATAATAATCTTATTTAATACTCTCTCCGGGCCTGTTACATAAAACTTTAATGAATAATTTGTCAACACTAGACATAAATCTCTCTGCTGATGCATATCTTAATCTTTTTCATAATTTACAGGTCAAAGTCTGTTATCCTTAATGCAAAAAAATGTATTTGAGCAATATTAAAGATACCATTTTCAGACAGGTTTATTGCACACAGATGCATTCATTCACATTGGATGTTCCTCATTATTAGCAAGGATATATTATATATTTCCAAATAGTGGATTTAAATTGCACCTTTTCTTTCTTTACACAGCTACATTATAAGATTTCCTGGGCTCCATTTAATTTATTACAGCTTCTTGCTATGCAAAGAAAGCACCTACTTTAAAAAAATCTACATATCAGATTGTATAGAGCCTTCATACTGGGAGAGAGATTATTAAAATGTGATTTATGTCTCTGAATCTGAAGCAAATAACCTGATTGTGAAATAGGTTCTAAAATAAGCTAATTTCTCTTGCTTGCTTTTAGTATATTGTAACTTAAATTAAAGGTAAGTTTTCCTGCATTTTGTGTCTTTGCAGGGCCATTTTGCAAGTTTTCATTTAATCTTGATGTTGCTGTAATAATGTTGTTTATTCCTTGTTCAATGTTCCTACTTAATCTTTTTTTTTTTTTTTTTTGTCTTCCCTTTAAATAGACCAAAATTAACAGAGTCTCTTGAATTTTAGGTTATTTTACTGATATTTTTGCACCAATTAATTTTTCTCAGAAAAGTTTTCAATTAAACCCCTGGTGATAGGAGGTGGAATTCTCCAACACTAATCTGGAAATTCCACCTCCCAATCACTGGGGGGTTAATTGAAGGTTTTTTTGTGGAAAAAAAATGAGTGGTATATAACCAATCAGCAAAATATTATGGGACTATAAGGAATACTGTTAACCTTGGACTGTCTAAGGAGAAGAATATTGCCTTACTTGAAAGAGAAAAAAAGAAAAGAATTGCAAGAAGCGTATGAAATGGGTCGGCATACTGAAGGAAGAATTCATTAGTGAGCTCCAAGACAAATTCTTATTTCCTTTTAACACAACACCTTTCTGACATGGCTCTCTAATTTCAGCAAGGCATGGTGTGTCCTGTGTTCCTGCTGGATGATCTCTGTGAAAAGGACAGCACTTTTATACAAGTCCTTACATAGTGTTAATTGGCAAATTAATCTATAGATCTATGGTGGCTAAAGCACTGAAGCTTCTGTTCCCAAAACAGCAGTTCTCAAAGAATTAAAAAGTGCCAGCCCATAACTGTATTTGACTCAAACTACAAGCAAAATAGGCAATGTAACAGCTCTAAGGAAACTTTGATAGGTTTTCTGGGTAGTATGCATGATGCAATAATATCACAGGACTTTTATATATTGGATAAAATAGGATCCTTCAAAACCCAGGAGTTGGAGCTCCAGCATTATTGAAATATATTCTATTAAATGTAAAAAAACATTTATTCCCCAATCAATAGACTCCTGGTAAATCATATCCTGCTGTGAGTGAATTTCGTAGATTACATTACAAATTCTTGATATGCATCTGTCGTTCTTTGCAGAGCTGCTACTTTAGCTTCATGCATGGATCAGCTAACAGAATGTGGATTCAAAAAGAAAAAATAATTACTGAACTATAGTCTTCCATTGATCTTCTTGTAGTTTGATATCTAACCAGAAGCACATTTACTTATTCTGATCCACTAGGCACTCTCTCTAATAAGTATTTTATCTGGTTTTTAGCCATTTCTGAAACAACATTTGGCAGGAGAGAGGGAGATGTCTCATTTTTTATTGCTGTTTTGGTGTGAAATGTATAAAAGGCCTAGGACTCTTCATCCTCAGCTCAATGAATTAACAAAAGATTGGAGATATACTTCTTGTTCTCTCTTTGACCCCACGATTTGCATTCCTGTCTGCACAGGGGGGCCAGTTAATGGGAGGAATGAAAATAGATTCTCCTGTAATACCCCACAGCCAGGTGGCTAATGTGTTTATTTATCATGTAGATTCAAAGCCTTCCAGGATGAGAGCCTAATCTAAATTGTGGTTCAAAAGCAAAAATCGCTGCTACCACATCCTCCTTAGGAGGAATCTCTGACCTGCTGTCCAATCACCTAATTTTCCAGTTTTTTGGTAGCACTCAACTCAGAACTTCCAAAAGGCAAGAGGAAGGGTTTCTGGTATCCTTTGATCCATTATCCTTCACATTTCTTAATGCCATACATTTCCTACTGTTCAGAATGGTGGGTGTTGCTAATCTCAGAAGAGACACCGAATAAGCCTTTGTCCATGTACAGAGAGAATGTGCATCACCCTGATGAGTTCCTCTCCTTGAGCTGAGTACTTAAGGGTGACAGTGCTGATTGCCACTTCATCCAGCAATTTTTTTATCAGTTGAATGGGCAAAATCAATATTTTTCACATAGTATTCCTGTTAACTTGTATTGCCAAGATCTTTTTTTGCTATGGGGGATTTCTTCACTACCAAATATCTCTGAGAAGCACTTCCTACACATGTTATGCAATTCATGTTATGAGAAAAAACAGGCATGATGATGAGACAGAGAGGATTTATAAAAGTGAAGCAGTTGCCAAATGTAGAGTTGAATAAATATCTGGAATGCTACCAGTATACAACCAGTTCTTTGTTGAGGCATGAAAACACTATTAAAGAGTTTTTCTGCTATACCTCTGTAAATATCTACATGCGTCTTTTGGCCATTCTCTTGTACTTAGAAAAAAAATGGAAGATGACAATCTGATAATCACAAAATGTTCAGCTGAACACTAGCATCTATATTGCCTCAGAAGTCTAAGGCAATAATTGATGATTCCTTAATATATTTCAGTAAGAGTAGTTAGTCTACAAAATATATGAGGAAACCATGATATATTAGGATTCCAAAATAAATAGAAGGGATCATATTTCTTAAAATGTTTCAAAAGTTATCTAGGAAATACAGTTCATTAAACAGGTTTCTCAACACAATCCATGATAAATATTCACAATAATGTATATTCAATAAATATTTAGCCATCCATCTCCCATTATCATTCACTGAGAACAGCACATCTTTTTCCTCCTCAGAATTCTAGAACCTGATACTTCAAAGAAGGAAGAAAATAATGTCAAGTCATTTGTCAAAATAATCATTAGCCTGCATCATAAAAAAAATTCATATAGTGGCTCTGAAGAGATGCATCATAAGATATGAAATGCTGAATAAAATACACTGGCATTTCAGGTGTATAGTGAAGTGAACGTAATAGATCTGACTCTTTCATTTACTTGGATTGTTTTGTCCACTCCTGTAAATTTATGGTTCAAGCTAAAAGCATCATAACTAAACTTAAACAATCATGTTCAGTCATGACTTTTCCCCTTCCATATCCAGATATTTTTTTCAGATGGATTTCATAAAAATATCTGCAATCATTGTCTGTCTGCAGCTTCTGAAGAGGAAAAAATTCTCCTACCACTAAGCAGTGGATTTACTCAATTTATACCCACCATGAACAAAATAATTCTAGGTTTATTAGGCAAATATAAAGAGTATTATTCAAATTTATCAAAATATTTGCATATACAATTTAACCTAAATATATGCCCAACTCATCCTGGTTGAGCCAATGTTGACTGTCCCCAACACCATTTTCCTACCTACTGTATTCATAACCCTGATAAATACACCTTGCACAAGATCTTGTGTTGCACTTGGAAGTTCTTTGCTGAAGAAGTATTTAAAATATGGACCCTTTGTTCACAAAACTTAGTAGGTTATCTCTGTGGTCTAGAGAGTGAAACCTTGAGGCATCATGGGGTTTAGCACTGTAGAAGGAAAGGGGAGTTGTAGAGCAAATTTATCCCTGTCTTGTTACCCAATATACATGTTCTGACTGCTACACTTCAGGAATTTTCCCATATAACTGAAAGCTGCACACCTGAAAAACAGTATTGCAATAAGTCAAGCATGAGGGTAAGACTGAAAAGAACACTGCCCCTTTTCACATGGTGTTAATTTACATCACACATCCCATACCACTCATTTGAACTCCAATTAACATTTAGTTCTCTTCCAATTTTTTATTTTGATTTTCAGGCTACATTTACTTGAGAAACTCAGAATAATTTAGATGGAAACTGATTTCAGGGGTCGTGTGATCCACCTTCCTGCTGAAAGCAGGACCAACATCAAAGGCAGATCCAAATTTGAAGCTAAATCAGGTCTCTCCAGCTCTTGCTTAGCTATGGATGGATACTCCACAATTTTCCTGGGCTATATTTTACTCTTTTGACCCACTTCATTGTGGGAAAAAAAAAAAAAAAAATAATAATAATAAAAAAAATCTTCCTATGGTCTAACCAGAAATTTTCTTGAACGAAATTGTTTGTTGTTTCTCATCCCACCACAATGCACTTCTTAAAAAGGTCTTACTTTGTCTTCTCTACAACTTCTCACCATGTATTTAAGTCAAAAATATGATCTACTTCATATGGGAATATAATACTCTGTATTTCTTCTTCCTCCGCCTCTTCTTCCACCACCCAAATGTTATTTAATTGAGTGATTTTAAAAGAATCTTTTTCATATGTTTTTGCAATAAAGCTTAAAGATGTATGAAACTATGATATGCTGCTTGAATTAGGTATAATTTAAAAGTTAGCTGTAATTGCTCTAATTCAAGTGTCTAAATGCTCTGTGATCAAGAAGCTGTTACTCCTGTGAACAATGAAAGGTATTTCTAAAATAAAGATACTGTTTTGCTTTGTTTTGTTTTGCTTTCAGATACCTCTATGCATTTTTTCTTTCATATGCAAAAATGACATATGCTGAAATACACCTGAGAGTGTCAGCTCATTGTGATTTTAATTCCAAAATGCAAACAGCAAGTGACTGTTAATGTGAGAACTGTGACTACAATTAGATATTCTCAAATGTAAATTTCTTATCAATATTTCAGATTAATATCTCTGCCTATGTTTTTTAAAAAGGTTGTATTTGAAATTCAAATCTAAGATAAGTTAGTTGACTTCCCTGAAAATGTCTAATAAACAATAGCAAATTTATATTTTTATTGCCAAACAGAATTAAGCAGACACAGACGATATTGCTGTTTTGCATTTTCAGAAGTAAATGCGAAGTAACATATAGTGATGAGCTTATTATTTTCTGGGAAATCAAAATTATTTCTCTAAATAAAAACAACTGGATTTCACCTTATTTTTCAGGTTGCCATTTTTCATTACTAATACTGTAACAGAGATCTAATATAACACCACTGACTATTTTGCAGAAAACCTTTATTAAATGTTTCTGTAAAATAACATCTATTTTCTTTGACTGAAAATAGAACAAGTCATACTTAATCCAAGCAATCTTCCAGCAAATCCATTTAAACAAAGATCTACCCTCACTGAGCCACTCCTACAAATCCATCCTCAGGATCATGACTTTGATTCCTTGGAAAAAGAAACAAACCAGCTTGAAAAACTTGGTACTTTTAATAGTCATTTTAGCTCTCATTTTTAGAGACACAACTAAAATGAACAAAACTGTGGTCCAAGTTCTCCCCTATCTTCCCTATGCACTGTGAGACCCAGCATTATTGATCAGTGGCCAGTCAGGCTTCCAGTTTCACCTGTTGATGTCTTTCTAGATTTGTAATAACCCTGGTTCCTTGTTGCTCAGTGACAGCAAAATAAGTCAGGATCAAACCAATTAAATGGTATTACAATATATACTCCTACGTATTTATATGTTCTTAGATGCTGTAGGACAGATGTGAGTTGAGTAGACTGACAGCTTGTGACAGCAAGTCAAAACTGATGGCTTAGGTTTCCTTGGGTCTAAGCACAGTGGTTGGGTTAACATTTGCAGCCCAAAACTGCAAAGGTATTTGCTGATCTAACCCCCATTTGTATTTCTAATTTTCAGTTGAAATCCCTGGGTAGTTAAGGACCAAATAGGAGCCTCAGTGGCTCCCTGGGAGTTATTAGCTGGAGCAGTTGAGTTGGTCTAGTGGTTCCAAGCACTAGAAGATTATCTTCCACATCTTCCTTCCTGGCTTCTATCCATCATCAGATGCTTTAGTGAACTTACTAGGATGAGTAAACAGTTAGAAAAATATTAAATTTTTTTCCCTCTATTTTTATGGTGCTTTTTTTTTTTCCTTGTGTATTTCTTAGATTGTTGTTTGGGGTTAATTTTGGTGAGTTTATTGCTTTTTGTTTTTTTACTAAATCACAACCCTTAATTAATGAGTTTAAGGGTCTTTCTTTTACTGTTGTTCAAACTGGGAAAGCTTTCTTCCTGGCATCCTTTACTTGTGAACTTCAAAGATGCTCAAACATATAGATATGCATAAGGTTACACTTTCACACTCTCTAATTAAGGACTGAAAGTGGAGTGTGTGTCTCAGATGGCAAAAAGAGCAAAAGGTGGGATGGTAAAAGGGAATTGAGGCACTTGTGATGACAGGGCTTCACTTTATTTCTCAAAGTCTTCTTACTAGAATTTCAAAGCCAGAGATACTATTGCACTGTCATCCTCATTTCATTTTATCCAGGGGAAGGAAGAGTGGTTAGAAAGTTACTGATACGGTGACCAGTCTTCTACCATATCATTCTTCTATCATGTTGCCTGTTGAGGTTTGAAATAAGGGTGTCTTACTCCTAACCTTTACTTACCTGGCTTTCTTGCTACAGCAAATTGAAGGCAGAACATCTCTAAGTCACCTTGACTCCACAAACAGCCCAGCATAAGTGAACAACTGAGGAAAATACTCCCTTTACATTTACCATGAGGAATGCACACATGCATATGTAAAATATGAATTGAGAAATACAGAAAATGACTGGACAAGGCAAAAATCTCTGTGATGACTTTCATGAAGTTAGGAATCAATTTCTGCTATGCTCTGCATGTAGTCAGCAAAGACAGGTTCCTACAGAGCCAGACTTTATTAGGCAAAATGAATCTCTGGAAGTATCCAAGCTCCTGCACTGAATTTTGAGAATTTAAACATTCATAAGGAGAAGTATTAATTTGAGTAAAACCAGATGTCTCTGTTATCAATTTCCACACCTAATATAGTTTTCAAAATTAATATCATAGTGAACAGAGGGAAAGTGGTACTTTGACAGTGCGTTTCATCTCTTCTTACTATGGACATCCATCATAGTTCAGATATGTTGCTCCCCAAATTACATTTTTCACTACAAAACACAGTCTGAGGTGATATACTCATGTGATATAGACACTTATCAGGTGATGTTAGGCAGGATAAATCCTATCCTCTGTAGTAAAGAGAACAATCTAGTATTTCAATATTTACATATTCAATGAGTTCACATAGTTCTGCTTAGAAAACAATATCTATATTCCCATTTGCAAAACTTCCCAATTTTCTATATACTTCCCTGTAATTATATTCTAGAATAAGGGACAATGCTGGGGATAGGGATTTTACTTCCATAATATTTATTACCATGGGATATCACTGAGGCCAAGAACACAGTAGGATCAAAAGAAGAAAAAAAAGAAACAAAGCAGGATAAGCAGCTATATGGATAACAAGAACATCTGCAATTATACTAGATTAAACAAAAATTCATAAGGGATATAAACCTTCATGCTTCAGAGCATAAGCTAATCACTAACTGATGGGAATTAAGAAACTTCTGTTATGGAGAGGTTAATCCCTAATTGCTTACTACAGTATTTCTTGCAACATCATCTGAAGCAAATAGTACTGCCACTGGATACTAGACAAAACAGACAATTAGTCTGATGTTATATAGTAAGGTCTATCTTGCTGACTTGTGAATGTAATGTACAAAATGCAAATCCATGTTTACCCTCGTTTCCTGAGGAAACGAATCTTACACAACCACACTATCTGTTATCTACTGTGCCCCACTAATATCTTCTGAATCCATTAGCCAGATTCAACATTTACCACAGGAGCCCTGGAGGATAATAAAATTCTTACACATTCAGCAGAATCAGAAGCTTGGCCAAGAGGAAAGGTCCAAGTTAGAGCCCCACTACCAGAAAATATTCAGGAAGAGATCACCATCCTTTTGGTTGGCCTGTTAATCCTGGCTGGCTGGCCAGCCAGTAAACCACTCAGAAGAACCTTGTGTATGTCATATCCTTCACTGGCAGCAGTTCAAGGAAACATGAATGAAAGGACAGTGCAGAAGGAAGAGGTGGAGGTTAAAGATGTGGATGAGGGTGGAAGGAACATCTGAATGGGCATCTGGGCAATAGAGTCAAAGTAGTAAAACTCTGTGGTGAATAGATGAGTGGATATAAGACAGAAATACACAGAAAACCTGAATTAACTCCCTTTTATGTTCATATAACAACTAATTTGAATGTTCAAGAAAAATGTCTGCATCATAAAAGTGACATAGGGTTGTTCTGATCGAAGCAGTGCACCCTCAGCTCTCTCAGCATTTTCTCCCGTATTTTACTTTATTTCTGCATCAAAATTGGAGATCCATACTGACTCTGATACTTTTATACATAAACATTCAGTCTTTTCTTTTTCCCTTCTACAAAAGATAGAAGCCATGCATCCACCTTCAATTTCTACTCCACAGACAAATGGTTTAATACAGAAGAGTTTGCTTGGTTTAACTTCAGTTTCAAAGACTGTACAATTAAACAGGGCCTGTACTCAGAAAGGAAGATAGGAAAGCCAGTAATACTATGACCTCATTTGAAATAGTTTGAGGGCTCTTCTGTCTTACAGCATTTTTATGAGACTGGTGAAAGACTGCCTTTCTGCTCTGTTATTCATCCTGTGTATGTCCATCCCACAGGGTTGACAAGGTATTTATGGGAATCAGCTGTGCTGACTTTATGCAAGAAGAGAATTTCCCTCTGCTGGGAGCACTCCCCCCTTGCAGATGAAATGCATTCTCTGTACTACAGAGCAGTGCAAAATGATTAGAGCTGAACCAAGACCTTAACTGACACTCATTATTACGGTATGTCTGCACTGTAAGAAGATGTGTGATTGCAGCATGTATCAGCATATTTGCACTGCCTTTAATTTAGGCAGTGAAGATACCATAACATGGAGCTTGAGGCTGAGTTTTGCAAGTCTGTTACAGACTATTCTTACACAGTTCTTATACAGTATGTGCATAAGTGTACATTTGTGCATATGTGTACATATGTGTGTATTTATCTACATATATGTATTTGTTATTATAGAGTAGGACAATAGCAGGCGAATAAATCAGGCCCATGAATAGGCAATGCATTCAGTTATCCATTCTGGTAAATTACTGGAAAGGCTCCTGGCAGAGCTTTGTTCTGAGATGCAGCACAATTTCTCAGATGTGTACAAGAATTCATGTGGCTCAAGAACAGCAGCTAAAAGGCAGTTTGTTTATATTTGTTTCCCATATCCCTAATTTCAGAGGATAGAAGAGGATGGACAAAATTAGGATATGACAATTTATCTAAGGGTAGCTGAACAAATTCCAGCACTGCTTTATTGGTATTGTGCAATCAGTGGCAAGTGGATCGTCATCACCCCCCAAAATTACTAAATAGTAGCTATCCCTAATACACCTTTATGCTTGATGATAACTGTACTAATCACTGAGCAAGTGGATTCTTGGCTAGATGAGATGTTGGGGAAAATAATATTGTTCTCCTGTTTTCATCCACGTGGATGCAAATGTTTCTTGTAGTTTGAACTATTCCCTGTTTACCTTAGACCCTGACTGACAGATCACCATTGTCTGTTTTGTCTCAGTAGAAATAAAAAATCATGACAGATGCTTAAATAACACTTCCAAGAAAAAACTCTAAGTGGGAGCTGTGAAATTTAAGTGGAGTATCATTACATGCAGAAGTGAGTTTGCTGATCATTCTTCAGGGTTTTACATAATACCTGTCCCTGTAACCAGGCTTTTATAGGAGAAAGGGTTGGAAAGAGGAAGGTTTCTGTAGTGCTGATGGTTATAGAGGGGAAGGACAGCTTTCAAAGTTGTTCCTATTCAATAAATCTTACTAGTTTTTACTGCACAGAGACAATAAACCAGAAGAAAAAGGGAAGGAATTTATTAATTTGAGGAATAAGTAGTACATTTCTCTCTATAATAAGTATGTGGTAAAGGGAATTCAGCCCCACCCCTTCAAGAGCACTGAGAGTAGTCCTTACTTCTCCCTGAGTAGCTAGGTTGGCAGTCTTCAGACAGGAGGAACAACAGTCTTGCCAACTGTCACTAACAAATTGAAAAAATTACAAATTCAGCTTTAATAGAAAACTTGCACTAAGGAGAGCAAATAGCCAAGGAACATATGTATGATTTTTAAAGCATATGATCTTCTTGCTGTCCTACTAATTAATATAATACTGTGAGTACCTTTACGTTCTCTCTTTTTAACTCCATAAACTCTGCATATAGGAGCTGTTTGGGACATAATTAACACTTGCTGCTGTTATACATTATAAAGGACACTTGGAAGACATATATTGGCAATTGGATACATTAAACCCAGAAGGTGATAGAGCAGTAGATCCTGACAAGAAACCCCCAGAACTACAAACATCCAAATACATTCTTAAAGACCAGACAATAGATCCTTCAAAGTACAAACCACCCCGACAAAACTTAAAACAAGAAATGAGGGAATTACAGGAGACAAACTGACTCAAGCTTTCCCCTACGAACCACATATCCAGTTATTCCCATTCAATGTTATGATTCAAACAGCTTCTGAAAACTATTTCTAGAAGCTCCATGGAAAATCTGTGCTCTGTCAACGTATCTTACTCACCCTGTGGAGACATTTAACCTGAACTCAGCAAAAGTATTCACCTATATTTTAGATTGCTTAATGATGTGAAACAAATTCCTCATATGACTCTGGGGTGAGAATGATTTGATGAAAAAAGTAGCAAGAAAATTTATGTAGAGTATGAAGACCATGTCCCTTTAAACTAAACAGGAGATGAGTGATAAAGAAAAACTAAAGCTTTTAGTCTGAAAAATATTTTTTTAAAGAGAAGAATCAATTAAAAATCAACTTCAAATAGTACTTGCAGATTTTTAATAGTTTGAAATATAAAATTTTGAAAGAAACAAATTTTTAATTTAATTCTAAATTTTATCTTGGTCAGTAATTTTTAAATATTTGCATCAGGAAATCTGAAAATTGCCTGAAAATTTGGGGTTTATTCTTCTCTATTTCCTGCAACACTCCCTCCAGTGAAAATAATGAAGAGGGGGCTTACACTTCCAACACAATTTTTTTCTTGTTTTACTTTCTTTTTATTGTAATCCACAAATTTCTTGAGACTAGTAAAAGTCTGAACTATCAGAAGAGGAAAAAAAAAGATTTCTTAACTCTGACCATTTTGGAATGGTCACCTCTGATTATGGCAAACATTTCAGAATATGAGAAAACCACTAAGTGAAAGAGTTTTAGACTGGCCAAATTATAATTGTCCATAGGAGGGTTCCTCATTCTGTTTATCCGAAGTATTTGATATTGGCTTGCTGTCAGAATTATATAATATCTGGCTACCTAGACAATATTTGCTATAGTACAGTAATTCCCATGGCCTTGTATCATCCTTAAAGTTCACAGATTCCAGGTACTCACGGATTTCCAAAGCAGCCTTAAAAATGGCTAGCACTGTTGTTCTGTGTTAGTCCTGAAAAGTGCAACTGTGCCTCTGATCACTCTGTAGACTTTTGTGACCTTACAGAGCAGGGTGGAGTTGGCTGGCTGCATACACAGTTGCACAGTATGCTGAAAGACAGCAGAGTCCAGGCTATTAATGCCACAGTTCCTAGACCACATATTGGTATCACCAATTTAGATAATATTTTGATGCAACAGCATCTGTTTCTGTAGAAAAGTACAACCATACTACTATCATGTTGTCGAAGACCGAGAGAAATAGCTTTTACTCATCCAGAGTGTAATACAAATTATGAAGTTTTGGTGAAAAAAAAAAAATTCAGATGAGTGCCAACACCAAATTAATTGAAAATATTCCAAATACAATGCTAATATTTACATCTCCAATTTCAGTATTTATAGTCTCAGAATATTCTCCAATATTTGCTTAAAACTGACTATTATCACATACATTCTGCCATTAAATTCACTTTATAGAATATTCACAAAAGACAAACACAAAGGAAGCAAAAAACTAATATGGAGAATTCAATTATTTTACTTGAGTGCATACTCACGGAAATACTTCTTAAGTATTCTTTCAATATTGGCACCCATTGTTAAGTCAGTAGATCAAACGATCTTTAAGAAGCATCATTAAAACATCATCACTTTTTCTTTGCTGAATTATAATTGTAGTTCTCTTCAATAGATTGGGAAAGTGCTCAGTTGTCAATCATGAGGAAAAAAAATCCATTGTTGCATAATTGTTAATGAAAAGGTAAAACTGTTGAACACACATTCCCAATATAGGGATCAGAAACCATGGCATGCAAGACAAAGTTGTCATGCTCTTACCCATCCCTGGAAGTGTTCAAAGCCAGGCTGAACTGGGCTTAGAGAAACCTGATCTCATGGAAGGTGTCCCTGCCCATGGTAGGGTGGGTTGGAACTAGGTGATCATCAAGGTCTCTTGTAACCCAAAACTCTCTAATTACAGCTGCAATAAAAAAATTATAGTTTTGGTTAGTCAGAGCAGAGGTTCCCTCTTTTCCTTGTCTGAGAAATGGGCTTTGTATATGGAAAGTCTTGAGAATGCCAAGTTAATGAGAAGAAAATTAAGTGACCTTGAAAATAGGAAATTAATATTTTTCAAAAAAACATAATTGTCTCTTCTGAAGAAAGATGACAACTGGAACTAGTAGCAGCCTAGTTAGATCTGTGAGTTGTTTTGGCATTTACAATTTATAAGGCGAGAGTATTAAAATGCAATGAAAAATTTCTGTGTGATCTTGTTAAACCAAGGAACTCCAGAACTAAGTCACTGCAGAGCTATTGGGAGAAAAATAGTTTTAACTAATAGGTGGAGAGTTAGCACAGTAGTTGAGCTACTTCTCAGAATATATAAAATTTCAGAAACTTTCTGTAGTTTTGATAAATTTGAAATTTTATTAAAAATAGATTGTATCTCCAAAAACTTCCTGACACTCTAAATACATGTTCTCTCTCTGAAGATCCCCTTTGAGACTCCACTGTAGCTCTAGGGATGAACAATAAAGCATCTCCTCTCCCTTCAGCCTGCTTCTCTTAGTGCTTTTGAATCCAGCCCATGCAGTGAAAATGGCCTTTTGCCTTCTCTAACTTTCTGCAGTTCATCAACTGACTGTTGCAGCATAATAGGTCCCCCTGCAAGAAAGGTGCCAGAGAATTTGGGACTATAAAGATGGAACCTCCAGACAGTCATTCAAACAGCCTTGCTAAAGACCAAGTCTTTCATGTTACTAGCAAATTACCTGGCATCCCAAGGGGCTCAATTTAACAACAGTGATCATCAAGCCAGTTTATTGCTACCTTCTCTCTGGAAGTTGAAAAAGCTCTTTCCTCTTTTCTTCTGTGAAACTCTTTACCTTCAGAGTATCTGGTTTAACAAGCTCAGCTCAACATGGAATTATCTATAGATGTATTTCCTTATTCTCTCCCCTCTGCCTTCCCCCCAGCCTTATTAAGAGGGTAAAAACTATTCGGGATTAACCACTGCCTCTCAATAAATACAAATGATAGGAGAAAAATTACTTAATAATTATTTTGCAACATGACAGTTGCCTAATATGTCAGAGCTTATCTGCCCTTTTGTGCAAAATTGTGCCTGTGTTTACACAAGAATCTCAGCATTATGACTCTCAAAGATTGAACTTTGATAAGCTAAACCAGTTCTGCCATAATTATAAATTTGAAATAAAACTAAACTGGATGTCACTTCACTAAGGACACAGCAGGTGGCCAGAACACAAGCCACTTCTATAATTTTCTTGAGACTGTAATAAATCCTTTAATCTTTTAGACTTATAAGATTGTTCATGTCTATTTCAGTCAAAACAATTTCTCGTCCAGTTACTTTTAACATCACCAAAGTTTGCTAGAGTGTCATTATATCAAGTATCACCTTGTAGCATTGTCCTCATTCCCTTATTTCTTTAAACCCAGAGGAGCTCTGGGGTATATAAAATTCAGCAGAGTAGCACACATACAATATACACCTATGATTGGAGGCAGGAGCTGCCTTATTTTACTAGAAAAATCAACTCAGCACCACAAAAGTAGCACACTCCCAGACGTAAGGATAAGAGACCTTCCTCCGGGCTATGGATTATAGCTCATGTATTTGGGTTACATTAGCATTTCACACTATAGAGGCTTGATTCAGCCATAAATTCTACCAGTGTAACAGAGGATGAAGGGTCTGAAGTTACAAAAATTTACCCAGCATGGCCTGCACTCTCTGCTCCCTAGTCTGACATGGAGGGATCTGCACAGCTGCGGAAGCATGAGTCACAGACCAAAGGAATACAACCCACAGCTCTATTTAAACTATGCCTTGAGCATGGATCCTACCTCTTTGCAAACACTCATACACCCACAGATTTCTAAAACCTTTCCCTCAAGGCTAGGAAAAATGTTATTAAATGAGCAGGGCTCCTTCCAAATCACACATTGCTGATATGCATTTCTTGCTCCCAAATCCTTGAAAATGGGGAAGTATGTTACTCAAGGATATATTTCCTACAGTAGAAGGATGTCACGTCTTTGTTTTCCTCACATATCTTTCCATTCCTTTTTCACAATAGAATCAATTTGATCTGTGTCTTAAAAGGGGCAGTGCCAAGTGGAGAATGAAGTTACACAGCAGTGACTCTGTTCTCCACCCTATACACTCATACTGCACTCAGTGAGGACTCATGGAGAAAATGAGATTACCGGTACCCTCCTTCCCCTCCCAACCTCCCACTTATAAAATCTGCACCTGGGTTTGCTTTGGCAGTGTAGCACCAATGTTGTGTTCTATCCAGCAGGTACTGAGAGATGCTGATTATAACATTTGGGATTGCTCCTCTTCCTATTCTTCCTGCAGGAGGGGGAAATGTTATTTGTAAATGAATACAAGAAGTAGTAATTAACTGTTATGTAAACCAAATTTCAGCATTGAAAGCCATAATAACAATCTTTATATTCATTTCCCTGTTATTGAGACTGCTGAGAAGGATTTGGATGATTGGAGCATAGGCAGCTATAGCTCTGGGGAGTGCAGGAGTAGTGGGGCTGTCCTGGGGATGCTCAAAGTCATGGATCCTGAGCCCCAGAGCAGATAATATTGGCAAGCGTGCCCTGAAGCCAAAGACCCTGAAAGCTGATACTACCAGTGAAGCTGACAAGCAGCATCAAATGAGCTGCTGCACAGTCTGGAGAAGTTTTGATTCATCACAAACTTGAAAAAAACCTTGGATTTACATACATATTAAAAAAAATTAGGTGGATGAAATTCTATTTTCTTGAGACTGAGAAACCCTTTTCATGCCTGTGTGAGCCTGTATCTATTTCATAGATTTGAATACAGTTTACATTTCCTAATTTTTCTGTTTTCTGGACTAAAAATTTGGTTTTTCATCCTTTCCTGACAATTTGTCTTTATGGTCTTTTATTCTCTTTGTTGATCTCTTTTAGACTCTACAGCATTTGTCAGCCTGCTTGTTAATGAGTAGTGCAAATTCTACAAACTTGAACTGGATCAAAGAGCTCAGTAGTTTGAGAAGAATTAAATAATTACCTTTTTAATTCCTGCACACAACTCTGAAATTAATACACTTTAGAATGATAGAATCTTTTTTATAACACTGTATATTTAACTCACATACTGTTTATAATTAACTCCCATGTTTTATATTGCTTTCCTTTTCTTTTTCCCTTTCTTAAAGTATCTTTTTATTTTTTCTTCCTCGGTATACTTCTTTGTAGTTGGCTTTCAAAAATTTCTTCTAATTGATCTCAGTCTATTTCTCTAATATACCAAAATATCTCTGAGTTAATCTTCTGTCCTCCAAAGTGATAAAACCATTCCTAACCTCAAGTCCTTCGACTTCTCGTGAGTATATTCACTAGTCTGTCATCCATGTCTTTAATGAAAATATTAAATAATGCATGTCCCAGAACATGTGAGGTCAATTTGAAAGAGACTCCTAGTCTGGTATAAAACTAGCGACAACTCTGCTCTGAGTATGCAGAGTTTTTTTTTTCCCAACCAGTTCTGCAACTGCAACTGTATCAGCTGCATTTGATCAAGACTGTATTTCCCAAATTTATTTGTAAAAATACCCCATGCCTCCACATCAAAAGACTTACATAAGACAGACTATCAAACATATCTAGTGCTTCTTGCATATCCGCTTGGCCAGTTAACATGTCAAGAAGGAAATTCAAATGGCTTGGCATATTTTGTCAAATCCTGACAAATCCATATTGCCCTTTCCTTAGCACCTTATTATCTACCAGCTGCACAAAAACAGATTAAAAATTTTGTTTCTATCTCTTTTGGAGTGTCAAAATGAGGTCAAATGCTTTTAAAGTCCTTGGGATTTCCTTTTCCCCATTCTACATATTGGTCTTTTGCTGTTTTTCTTTTGTTCTCTGAATCATCTCTTCTTTATACATTTATGGAAATAATTTTTTTGTGCTTTGGGTAACATTTTGAAGTACTTGAGGGTATCTTTCAGCAGTACAAAGATAACATATTTCAGTAACTCTGACGTCGTCTTTCCCTATTTTGATCTATTTTCCTATTTTGTTGTCAGCTTGATCGTGATGAATTTATTTTCATAACCAACTTATTTAAAATAAAGGTCTTTTAAATTTGATCTTTTCTAGTATCATGCACCAGCTACTACTTTTTGCACATCTTTTCCCTAATAAAATTTAAGGATTTTTAAAAAATATAGCTGTGCATAAATAATAAGCCAATGAACTAGAGCTAGAACCAGCACTGGAATTCAATCAGCTCTGATGGCAAATTGTTGTAGTCCCCATGTTTTTTTGCCACAACCAACTAGCCAGAAAATTTCTGGATCTAGTTCAGGAGTTAGTACAGGTTGGGGACCACTCCCAAATGGCACCACAGATCTAAAGACTAAGAGAGTTTAATATCCTGGATGTGACTGGAATGTGCAAATTTGCCTCAGTGTCAGAGAATGATCCCTGGTATTGTTTGGTTTATTAGTACAGATCTAGTATTTATCTCCTGATATTTTCCTTATCCATCAGATGTTAAGTTAGTTCAAATCCCTCTGTCCCACTAGTCCTTACATTTCTATGTCATAGTTACATTGTTAATAATTCCCCATCAACACAGTCTCTGGATTTGCTAGTCTGTAGGAGTCATGTATGCCTTTTATCTCAATCCGTGGATTTTTCCATATTTCACTTTCTTCTGTTTTCATATTTGATCTATTTTTTTCCTATATGTATAAGGCAATAACTTCCACATTTTCCCTTCCTTTAGTTCCAGGGCAAGCAGTTCTTTTCTCAATATTTCTACTTTTTACATAAAGACAGGCAGTAAGAATTCTTGTAGTCTGGATGATGAGCTGGAGACACAAGCTTCAGTGAAAGATTCCCTATAAATTTTATTTGGTTTTCTTTCAAATAGCAATAAAAATGGGTTTCTGAGAAAATTACTCACTTCTTGGATTTGATATTTGATTCTACTCCCTACAAAATGACAGAAATGAGAGATCAGCATTTTTACAGATTTGGTAAATATATATAACTAATTTTTAGAATGTTGTACAATATTTAGCTCTGCATATTTTTTCAGATATTTTATATTAGACATTCCAGGTGCATAGAGGTACAACGGCCCTTTCAAGCACAGCATATTGAAGTATGGTTTTATTTTAAACTATTTTATCAGGTTTAATAATGAGTGACATATTTAGAAAGCATATTTTGGACCCCTAATCAGCAAAACATCATAGTCTATTCAAAGTAGTACAGAGAGGAAAAAATCACATCAAAACTTAAAAAAAACCCTAAAGTTTATTTTTTTTTCACATCCATACACACATTGGAACGTATATTCTGGAAGGAGAGGAAAAACCCCAGGCCCTCAGCAACTGCTGAGCCATTGAAACAGTTTTCACAACATCATAGATAATTACAATTATCCTTCTCTTAGGGACATTGGAGCTGCCAATTTTCTGCAATTGAAAATAAATAAATAATCCAGAACAGATGTTGACTACTCATCCCAGTTTAGTAGAAAGCTTTAGGCAGACATGTCAGCACTAAACTTGAAAACAGTGTCAGACCTTGAAAATTCTCTTTTATTTCCTCTTTTTTTTTTTTTTTTTTTTTCCTCTTTCTGTTTTATCTTATAATAGCTGGGAAAAGTTTCAAGTTTGTCATAGAGTGAGTTAGTACAGTGGCAGAAAAAACACAACACTTTAGCAACTCTGTTTGGATTTGAAATGTATGATGGGAACCTGTTTAGTAACCAAGAGAAATCTCAAGTGCCTGTGGGTGGCACTGTAGGTATTTGGTCATTAATTATTAACATACCAAGCAGTGCACTTCACACAACTCTGTAGTGGAGGTTCTTCAGCACAGCTGTGACACTCATTAGAAATAAGATTCACAGGACCAAAAGGCTTTTGTTCAGTTCTTTTGGCTAACAAAGGTTATCAGTGTGTCAATTTGACTATTATATGTGGTATTATTAGCTGTATTTTGCCTCTGTGCTGATGATTGTTTTCTTTAGGTGTTTATCCTTCATCACTTCTGAAATATGCTGACCTCCATGAGCCTTGGCATTGTGATATCGCTTATCTTTGCCTGATGATTTTTTGGTGGTTTTTTTTTCCTTTACCTCTTTTTTTAAGCTTACTGCATGCAGACACTTTCTCTTCCAATGTGCAGTTTCCAAGGGGTAGTATCATCTACTTGCTCATTGTTGCAATAAATAAATAAAATTAAAAAAACCTGTTCAGACTTCTGCTTATTGTTTACAGTCAAACATCAACAGTGCTTAATTTTGGTGGTGTTTTGGGGTTTTGTTTGTTTTGTTGGTCAGTTGGTTGGTTTGCTGGGCTTTGTTTGTTTGTTTATTTCGGTGCTTGTTGCCTTGCTGGGGTATTTTTAGGAGAAATTTGCAGAGGTAGAATAAAACATTCTTTTCCTTTTAGCCAGATTTTCAATCTTTCAGTTCTAGTAGGTGCTACAGTTAGGAAAATTGCTACGTTTTTTACCCTTTTTTAAATTAAAATATGATCCTTTCAACTGCTGGCAAAGCTCGACTACAGCCTGTATGTCAAGGCAGCCAACACTGAAAATACAAGGCATTAGTTCTGTGCCTCAGCAGTTCCTTGGTTCAGATAATCATACTACTGCTGGAAGACTGGTGATGTGTTCTGGATATTACAAACATCGCAGATCTTTGAGCTGGAATGCAGCAAAAATTAAACTGTGACAGTTTGTTACATGCACTTTGGGCCTGTGCCCATACCATCAAACTAAATACCATCCAGTAAATTTCTGGACTTTCCAACACAATCATCTATATTTTCTATACTTCCAACTGTTAAATACTTAGAATAGTATCTGACTTGCTTCAAGTTTGTCCCAGTTTGCAGTTTCCTAAACATTCCTTGGGAACAGTAGATTTCTAGGCACCGTTTCCAACAGGTAGTTTGCATGCAGCCACTTTGTTTTCTTTCTGAGATGGATGTTAGCTCCTTCCTTCCAGTTGGCCAGAAATATTCCCAAGAACAGTTAATTTGTTAGTGTAGAGGTAGACATAGGGAATCTAACCTCAGAAATGTGTTTGAACTGTTTCTTTAGATGAGATAAAAACCAGCTCTTCCTCCTTCTTCTTCCTCTTGCTACACTCCTTAGAGCTCATTGAGCTGATGCAAGAGAGGTGTACAGAGCAGCATGTCTTTAAAGGATGCATTGAATATATTAGACCTTTGCAAGTTTTGCAAGCTGCATATTTGGTTTTACATTAAATTAAACATAATAGTTATGGAAGACAGAATATGAAGGCTCCCTATGAATTATCCCAGGAGGAAAAAAATTTGAAAGTATCCAGTCTACAAGGGCAAATATTATTAAAAAATTCTATTGCAATGCTTCATGTGATTAGATCAGAATGAGTCCTTCTCTTATCATCTTTAGAGTCTGTTTCTCCTTATCATCTGCCTTTTGACAATACTTTTATTTTCTATGAGTTATTCTTTTTGGGGGGTGTAGAAATGGAAGGAATGGAAAGAAAGAGCACACTCACTGTTCTGTATAATTCAGGGATCATGATGGAGTGAAAAATACTGTGAAATAACCTAAAACATCACTATAGTTGTACAAGGAAAACATGCTTTTTGCTTGTAACTATATTTATTAAGAATTGCAAATTACTCAAAACTTGAAGTATATTTAATTTTGCACAAAATACAAGAAGAAATTAAAAATGGGTTTTAACTACTTTATTTAATTCCCTAAATAAAGCTGAAAACATGTGCAGTAGGTCAGGACATTGGACCCCAGACTTCAGCTGTGGTTGGGAAGTAAAGCCTGCTGACAATGTGTACTGTAGGAGTGCTGCTGATACAGTGTGTTTCCTGTCAGTGATTAACAACAGGCATTGCATATGACTTCATCCTTGTCTTCTATCTCTCATTTGCAGGTATGTCTACTGTGCCTTTTGTTTCCATCCAAGATGATGGTAACCTTGAGTTCCAGCCCTACCCTCAAATTGACTCATCAGGCCTATATTTGTAAGGAATGTTGATATTTTTTAATTTTGATACCTAATAAAAGCAGGTCCTAAAGTACTTTCCTCTGCCAAAATTAGTACATAACTTTGCGTATACTTCGAGGACAAATAATTTTTATGGGGAGAAAATTATTTGCAAACTTTTGGTAAACAAAAGCCACCAAGATGCAGAACACAGCAACAGTGCCTGCTGATGTTCAGAAAAACACACTCCAGTGTGTTGACTTACATTATTTTGGATACACACTGGAATGATTGTACTGCTAATGCTACTTAAAAGGTCAATATTTATCACACTGTGCAATGTTCCCAATGTCTTAACTGCTTGTACAGCCCGTACTGTGATAGGATATGAGCCTTTTCAAGCTTCACTGCAATTATCCTCAGAACACCCAATGGGATAAGAAAGTTTTTATGCCATTTCCACATATCAGGATTGAAGATACAGGAAACTAGCACAGTTTGTTAAGGCCAGACCTGCAACAGGGTATGTTTATATGGAACTTGCTTCTCCCACTGCATCCCTGCTCTGGTGTTATCCTCTTACCTCCCTATCACTAAATCACTCTGACACCAAAAGAGCTTACATCAACTCTCCCAGCAGGTCTGAAGAAGTTGGCAGGAATATTAGGATATATTTTCCTCTATTTTCCTCCTAAATGACCCATGAAATGCCATTTATGTATAATTGTTCCATAAATATCCTCTCTAACCAATGTATCTGGGTTTTCTTTTCACAAAAGCATGAATTGTGAGGGAAAAAGAAGAAGGATTCACACTCACATTTTGTCTGGACACACAGATAAGATTAGCCAAGGCATGCATTAGGACCATTAATGCATTAAAACAGAATATTCCTCACATCAGTTTGGTCCTCCAGCCGTTCAAACATTACAATCAACGTAGTCATGTACAAAAGGTCCTATACATATTTACCAATTTTATGGTAAGTAGAAATTTTACTGATCAGTTAATGTACTGTAACTCCAAGGGCCAGAACAGGCTGCTAAAATGACACTGTATAATATACTAAATATTCCTTGAAAATAATATGTATAGTGATTTTTGCCATAGGATAAAGTCTTTTACTTAAATCTAAGCACAAATTTAGACAGAAAAAAAGCAATCAAATTTCATCTTTTATCCTCAACTTTCTGATATAGGTAATTATCTATATGCCATTACAGTCAAAAATTTACAGATCACAAAGATGTGATATCTTGGGCTAACATCTCAGTATTATGCTTGTTTAACTTAAAGATAATAATAATTTTTCTTTTCTTTAGAATATGTCTTGGTAGAATCAATTCATCTTATGGAGATACTGGAAGGAGTACATATGGGAGGAAATTTTTCTTCTCTCCTCCACTCTTGTGAGACCCCACCTGCAGCGTTTCTTTCAGCTCTGGGGTCCCTAACACAGGAAGGACATTCACTGTTGAAGAGAGTCCAAAGGAAGGGCCATCAAGTTGATTATAGGGATGGAACACCTCTCCTATGAGGAAAGGCTGGGAGAATTGGGATTGTTCAGCCTGGAAAAGAGAAGGCTTTGGGTGACCTATTTAAGGCCTTCCAGTACCTGAGGAGAGCCTACAAGAAAGGTGGAGAGCGACTATTTACAAGGGGGACAAGGACAAGGGGGAATGGCTTCAAACTGAAAGAGAACAGGTTTAGCTTAGATATTAGGAAAATAAATCTTTCATGTGAGGATGGTGAAGCACTGGGACAGTTTTCCCAGAGAGGCTGGGGATGTCTCATCCCTGGAAGTGTTCAAGGACAGGTTGTATGGGGTCTAGCAAAAGGTGTCCCTCCTCATGAAAGGGCAGTTGGAACTAGATAATCTTTAAGGTCCCTTTGAATACAAACTATTCCATGATTTCATAGAACAGGCTCCTCAGGAAAGTCATCACGGCACCAAACCTGTCAGAACTCCAGGAACAACAGGACCATGTCATATTGTTTATTTTAAGCTGGATTATGGGTCCATTGAAACCTGAGATATTCTATGATTCTATGCTTTCTCTTAGTCTGCAGACATCCCGGGAAATCACTAGTAAGGACTTTTATTCTATCTGCTATTGTGTAAACGTTACAATAATTATGAAGAAATAATGATGTTGATAAATAATACCACTAGTAGTAAAACTACTGCTGTTTCTACTACTTTTAGACTTGAGAATAGGAAAGAAAGTGATCTGGACATCTTTATATGCATTAATTTGACTGCCACATTATCCAGAAGTTAGAAGATATCTTAAGAGGAAGAATAATTAAATATATGGAAGTAAATGGGAAATAGGGTAAAATGTGACATGGATTCACCAAAGATAGATCACATTAGCCTCAGCAGATATTTCTTTTTGATGAGTTAATTGATTTTCTAGATAAAGGAAAGGCAATAGGTTTAATCTAACTGGACTTCACTAAATCATTTGACACGTTGCCATATGGGAAATCATTGGTTATACTGCAGAAGATGCAGATTAGTATAAGAATTAGATACAAACAAATGGAACACTATAAGAGGGTAGTGAAAAAGTATTATTGACTTTTACAGGTTAAGGATAACTTAAAAGTTGAGTCACGTATTATTCTTGAGGTTTTCCCAGAACTAATGTTTAAGAAATTGATCATAATATCTTTATTACTGATCCTGGCACAAGTCTGCTGCTAATGTACAATGTTAGAAGCCATTGTTGGTAAAAGGAGATTAAAGACTGTTCTAAGAAATATGAGCAATATTAATTGTAAATTTGTACAAAGTGCAATGGAGTGTGCTTAGTTTAACAGGAAGAATTTCTTCCATAAGGTGGGGAACCATCAACAAGAAAACACAGAGGAAGGAAACCACCTTGGAATTATGGGCAATTACAGGAGAATTTTAACTAAATAATGCCATATAATATAACAGGACGGGTTCATCCGGGAAAGAAAAGAAAACATTTACATCTGTGATTGAGGCACAACTGAGTGTTCATCTAGAACATTGTTCAGATGCTTATTCACCTGTCTTGAAGAAAGAGGCAGTGAAATCGGAACAGAAGGAAAGAGTTACTGACCAAGCCAAAGATATTTATACACCAGCTGATGTAACAGTCTTTACACACAAGGAAGATTGTGAAAAGAAAGGAAAATAAATCAAATACACTGAATATATGTAAAATAATGTAAGAGTTTGATTACATTATGAAAGTGATGATATGGTGAGATGATTGTGACACTGAGGAACTGTACCCCTTGATCCAAAAGCTTAATTAATTCCAATGATCTTAGATACAAAACTGGAATAAATGGCTTCTCCTCCTATTGATGTGATAAGGTCTTTAAATGACAGTAAGCAAAGTATTTCAAGCATGCACACGTGCAAAAATAGATTTTCTGATACACAAACATGAATTTATTTCCAGTTTGCCAAGGTACTTTGAGTCCAGGGGCATGAACGTCATCACTTTGGTCCCTAGAAAAATCATTGAGCCAGCCCTCTTTTAATAAGTTTCTGGGCAGATGAAAGAGAAGGTTACTGGGAACAGTCAGAATGGATTTCTTAAGGGTAAAATATGTTTGAGCAACCTGGGCAACTTCTATGATAAAATAAATGACTGGGTTTGTGGATAAAAAGAGAGAAGCATTTTTTGTCTTGCCTTTAGTAAGTCTTTATCAATGTCCTGAAAGAATGGTCGCTTATCAAATATGCAGATGACATTAAGTTTGGGGAAAAGAGTCAATAAAACTGAATGATGGTAGATTTAGAATAGATATTAGGAAGAAATTCTCTGCTATGAGAGTGGTGAGGCACTGCAACAGGTTGTCCAGAGAAGCGAATGTGGATGTCCCACCCCTGGAAGTGCTCAAGGCCAGGTTGCAGGGAGCTTTGAACAATCTGGTCTAGAGAAAGGTGACCCTGCCTATGGCAGAGGGGTTGGAATGAGATGATCTTTAAGATCCCTTCCAACCCAAACCATTCCATGATTCCATAACCTATAAGGTTTCTTCCAACCCAAATCGTTCTATAATCCTTTGGTATTCTTAAAAGCCAGACTGCCTTCAAGAGGGATCTGGAAGACTGGATGAATAACTTGACAGAAAACTGGTGAAATTCAACAAGTAGTAGTGCAAAGTCAAGTGTCTGGAAAAGAATAACTCCTTGCAATCCCAGAAACTGGATAGCTGCTGTACAGAAAAAACCCCATGGAGACAGAGGGAGAGGGAGTTGCACAAGCCACTAGGGGACCAAAACAGCAACCAGGGCCACTAACACCCTGGGCTGCATGAGCATGGACACAGCCAGGAGACTCAGAGAAGTGATTGTCCTCTTCTCAGCTCTTGTCAACCCAAATCTGCATCCACTTTTGGGCATTATAATAAAAGAAAGACATTGATATACTGCAGTTAGTTCAGTGGATAGCTGGGGGCTGGAGCACTTACTGTAGTACTGAGGCTGAAGGAGTGGGCTTAATCCACGAAATGAGAAGGTTTCAGTGGGAGGTCAGTGTTGAAACAACTCCTATGGAGGTTCTGCAGTCTCTGTCCTTGGAGGATTTTAAGACTGGATAAAGTTCTGGTTCTGGGATTTCTGCCCTGTGTTCCAACTGGTATGATAGACAAACTTGTGGAGTATGACCCACTGGCCATAACTCGAGGCCCAATATCTTGTTGTCCTGCATATTCAAAATTCGGATATGTGAACCTATATAAGATGACATAAATTCAAAATAAGTGTTTTGCATCAAGTCTGAATGGATATAAATCACTAGTCCCCAGGCAAAAACTGAATCAGGACCAATGGAATAGGCTCATGGATTTGCTTCCAGACAACAAGAGCTATTTAAAAAGAGAATTATAATAAACAAACTTTAGGTACTACTTAGTGGAGTAGTGAGTTTCCCCAACCATTTTTCTAACCAGTCAGATTAATTCTGTTCCATTTTTTTCCATTAAATAGATTATTTTAGACTGTGAACTCCTTTGCCAATTTCTAGCCTGTGGAGAATTTTAATGTCTGAGTAATAAACCCCTCCAAAAATGGAATATGTAATGGAAATGCAAAGGGACTTTTAACCAGAGTAAGTGTTGCGTTATGTTGCAATAATAATAAACAACAATAGTAATATTAATAAAAATAACATGGTTTTATGTGAACCCATAAAAGGCCATTTATATGATCATGATACAAATATTTAAAATTCCAAGATACTTCATTTTTCACAATTATTATTGTTACAGAGTTTAAAGAATCTTCCAAATCCTTTGTATCTCAATGTGTTGTAGCTTAACAATATGCCTTGGCAGATCTTTAGTCCTCAGACTACCGATTAGTTAAAAGGACTCTTTGTTATTAAACTTTTTTTTTAACATTTCCACTAAGTATACTTTTTACATATACCCCTTAATGAGGAACTAAAAGGTTCAAAGTTTTGCAGAGTTCTTAAAATTCCCCAAGTACAAATAAATGGTAGAAGCCTATTCAATAAATTATGAACCTAAAAAATAATCAGTTAATATTCATTATCAAAAAGGCAATTTCTTATAAAGCAGTTTCTCCATGTCCCCAGGCCATAAACTTATTCCCTGGCTTCCCACAGTGTGGAAGTTTCAATTAGAATTTCATGTTGAAAAGTACGTTAACACCTCCTTATATATATTTTGGTAATGTCTGTTTAACTCGGGCTGTCACAACTTCGAATGGGTATTTTTTCTTTTCCAATAAACGAGTTGAAAACAGGGGGGAAGATATTGAATGACTCATAAATATATAATGTTTCCCATTTGTTATATTCTGCAATCAGAGGCAGCAGCTTTAAACTTGCATATCAGTGCATAATTCCACAAACTTAAAAAATTGATCTGCCAATGTCTCCCCTCTAGCAATCTTTTAATTAAATGAACTTCACTCACCTTACCTCTAAACTCCTTGGGTTGATTTTTACTGAGATGTGATGCATTTTTCAGTGAAGTTTTTGGTTGTTGTTTTTAAACTGTAAAGGTTGTTTAGTAAACAAGTGTTTAATAATGTATAGAAGGTGACTGAACATAGATCAATGCCAATTATTTATTCACAATAAAAAACTTGGAAGTAATGAGGTTCTTTTGTATGCTTGCCAACCAAAGCCAGATGTAGGCTTGGTTCTCAGTCACAGTAAATGAAATTGAGCTTTTAATTTGTAGGAAACTGTGCTGATTTAGACCAGCTAGAGGTCTGCTTTAAGAATACATTTTTCCCCATATTCTTGGAATTTGTAGTGATGGGAGTTCTGTTTAACTGTATCATTAAGTTAGTAGATGGCTCAACAAAGAAAGACATGGTAATATCAGTAAGAACCTAAAATATTGTGGAATCCTTGCTAATAGTTTGTGAAAAAAAAACATCTGATCAAGTACACTTAACAGCTCAAAATACAAAAGTACAGGGTGAACTACAGGTAATGAGTGGCAAGTGTATAGCTCCAGTGGGTCAGGACACAGACCCTGACAGTAAATGTAGAACTTGTATAACTTTGGGCTTTAAAGCTGCAAAGGGCTCTCTCCAAAGCAGGAATACTGGACAAGATTGGCACAGAGAAGGCATGTGGATCCCCCACAATGCTGTCAGCCATACATGCCTGCAGCTGCACCACAGCCCCTGGGCTTCAGGGACAAATAAACACATTATCAGAAGTGAAAGAGGAGCTGCACTTTGTCAGGGCACACACAAGGACCCCCCTCCACTGCCACATCCAGGCTACTGCCCATCCTGTCACTGCTAGGATGTCTTCAGTAAAACCACATGCCTAGAGAACCCTGATGCTTCACTACCTTACAGGATAGGGTATGAAGTGTAGGAAAGATGAGAGTGCTTTAGCTTTCCCTTGTGCAAACTGCAGTCTTCTGCCAAGAGGAAAACAGGGATTCCAGCTGGGTTCATACCTCATTAGTTCCTTACTGTCCCCCTTTATTTTGCTGTCATTAAGTTGGGCTGTATGAAGAATTTCAAGAGTGGAAGAAGATCATGATACTTTTGTTCTTCACTGATGTTTTGAGACCCTGCAGAGGAAAATCTTCCACGGTTAAAGCTGGAAGACAACATCAGCAACTGCATTTCTTTCCTTCATGTATATTTTAATGTAACTTAAGTCCCGTCAGAATCCAAAAGATATTTATGTTTATAAGCATCCCACATAGAAGAAGCAAAAGCTAAATGCACCTGCTAGTGGTTTGCAATGCCCATAGTAAATATTGCTCTATTTCGCCTTCCCTCCCTAAAAGTCTTTGCTTCTAAACCATTTGCAGTGCTGCTAAGGAATCATAACTGCAGCACCAGACATTACATGACAGCTGTTTGAACAGAAATACTAATTGCTTTCATATTTAATTAGCTATTGTTTAAATTAAAAATACCAACAAAACAGTCACAGCAGGCTCATTTTAACAGGAGGTTTATTGGTCCAGGCACCAGCTCAAAGAGCAGCAGGCATTGGATTCACGCACCAGCTCTCTTTAGTCCTGAGAAACTGCCAGTGCATTCCTCACTCAACAGCTGCTGGTTCATCCCACTGGCCTGATCTCCTTCCTAATGGTTTTTCTTCTCCTGAAAAGGCAGAAACAGAGGTATGACATCCAAGGCAATAGGGAACTATCTCCCCTATCCCTAGATATCAATAATGAAGATGTCTAGAATCCCTTTATTAAAAATGGGGAGCAATAACCCCATTCATGCATCTGAAGAGTGTTGTACTTTGGTGCCAGGTTGTATCATGTCCACGCTGCTCACAGCTGCCCACTGAAGCACAGTCTTCTTCCACACGTTTGAGCACTTGGCCCTAGAAGATTGTGATTTTGTCCTAATTCAAAATGACTGAAATGACACAGTGGCTGTGCCACAATGAATGGTGTTTTAATATCAGGAGGATAATGGTATGTGCTGTGCACTCTACAAGGTGGTTTGGAGCTGTGACATCTGTTCTATTGGACTTGAGAGCTGTGTGCACCACAAACTCATATTGCTTGTATGAAATTTTCTCTGGGGCTTCCTATCCCCAGATTGACCTTGGGTCATCTTGGAAGACAAAAAGCTCAGGTAAAAGAATATTCAACTGGCTTATATGAAGAAGGTAATAGGTTCTTGAAGCAGTAAGGAAAGTTGAGTCAACTGACTGTGTAATTTAAGATTTGAAATGTAGATACACTTGAAAAATATGTCTCACTCCTTCCTAAGCTTCACTACAGGTTTGGGTATGAGAGTCTCTTTATTCAGTTTAAAGAGAGTAATTGAGGTTTGGTGCAAATACCTATGCCATGGAAATCCAGAGTTTGATGAATATCAACCACTGTGCCATATGATAGACTGGTGTCAAAGGCTGTCACTCTCTGACATGTTCAGTATTCCTCCCACTCCCTTTGTCTCATATGGAAACACCAGAAACCTCACTCCAGGCAACAGGATGCATAGCTGGCACCACTGCAGAGAAGGGCCCCAGCGTATTGTGTAGTCCCTGTGAATGTCCCAGTGGCTTGTCTGTCTATCAGATCCAGAGTTGTTTCCCTGAATCTGGAGATTCTGTATTATTATGTGATTTAGATATTACCAAATGGATACTGAGGCATTTTTCCCTTGAATGCAGTGCTACATAATGACTACCATTCCCATCTTCTTCCTAGTGACATCTACAGAAGTTATTAATATATTTCAAATAGATTTGCTGGTTGCATAACTATTCCTTTCACTGATTCTCAAAGATGCTGGCAAGTATATTGCAGGTACATCTATTTTCTTAAATAAATATTTGTGTGGATTTTCATGTGAGATTCACTTTCTGCTGATATTCGTGAAAAGAAAATTGTCTCACACAAATATACATGAAAATCAAATATTTAACTGTTGCAAACACTGCCAAGGACAATTTTGTTTAAAATGTGTGCAAATATTCATGACAAATGTTTTGTGATATTCAGCTCTGAATAATTAACAATGCTTAAATTGCAACACATGTAACAAAACCTATTAGTTCTAATAAGTCAGTACAGTGGAATTAATCAGGTTTTCATTTAAGCAAATGTATTACAAACTAAATTGTTTCATAAGCTGTCAAATGCATAGAAGCACAAAAATTTGGCTCCATTTTAACTACCCAGTACCAGGTTTTGGTTCAGGTTCTGACTGTGAATCCAGCTCACACATGGGAGCAGTGGTACTTGGAAAGGTATTTGTGGTGGGATCCCTCACAACTGACCTCAGCTGTCTGAAAAATACTGGTGGGAATGAGTTGTCTCAACCTTCCTGTAAAATCAGGGGAGGCTGTGGAAACACTTGCTCTTTTCCAGGCCACGTGCCTATGACAGGTGGAATGAATTGCAGTCTGGAAGTTCCTGTCACTCTCCATTAACCATAAGAGGAGCCTTAGCAGCTTATTTAGGTTAGACACCTACAAAACAGATAGAACTAGGTGATATGAATCTCTTCAATTACAGATACCAAACAACAAACTTGGATTAGGTGAAATGAACTCACCTCTACATGGCATTTTCAGGAGACTGCAAGCGAATTGCATGTCTTGCTGAAAGAAGTTTTCATTACAAAACCCTGATTTGCTTATTATGTGCCATGTTTCTTTTCCTGCAAAAATATGACAAACCCCTTGCCATCATGATCTTAGTATGAAGGTCAAATTAAATAATGATGTATTTATTCAAACCTAACTTTGTGACTGAAATATGTGCAGAAGTATTGGAAAGTTTTTCTTTCAAAACACCCAAGTTTTTATCCTTCATGGTTGAAAAAAAAAAGTTTGAAAATATATCCCAAGTGTACCTCAATACTCAAAGCAAAAAAAAAAAAAAAAAAAAAAAAAAAAGGTAGTGTAAGTTTTCCTATTCTTGTGCTCTTTAAGACACGCTTATGATTTTTGAGGACCCAACCCATGATGTTTTATCACTTACAGTTAGAATTATCAAGATAAAAAAACCACTTCCCTTCCTGATTCGTGTTTATGAGGATGCATCTGTTGTCTTGAGGCAAAATATTTGTGCATTATATTTTCATTTGAAAACTGTAATAGACAGAATGGAGGAAATGCCCAGGCACTGATGCATGACTTCATGTAAATATAATGTAAACCTTCACACAATCCATGAACATGAAGGAAAGTAAATGTGGACAAATTCTTATGCTGCGTTATCATTATCATGTGAATGTTTCATTTGGGAACGCAAACACTAATACAAAGTGAGCTCTTGTCTATTGAGCTTACAAAGCCAGCATCATGTTGGCTGAAATATACATTAGTTGGCAAGGGGAAAACTACTGGATTCTGGAGAAAACCATTGTGGGTTGCTCCTCGATAGCTGTTAAGGGAAAGTTTGTCCCTCTGGCTCATGTATTTCAGTCAGCAAAAAGCAGGATGATACAGATTCCAAGCTACTGCTTTGAGAAAGTCTCTGAGAGGATCTAGATTTCAGTTCACACTGGAAAGCCATGTGCTGTAGGGATTATTCTGCCAATGCTAGACCAATTGTGCCTGCTCTACCTTGGTGTGCCACACACTGAGCATCTTGTAGAACTGGAAGCCTCTTTCTTGACGTACCAGGAGCAGATGCAGCCACACTGTGCTTGTCCTATCTGTAGATAAAGCACAGGCTATGTCTTCTCCTTAACATGATTCCTAAACATTCATATGAAGATGTAATGCAACTGTGGATAAGTGTGGATTTTAGTATGACAATATCACTGAGTTTTTAATTTCAAACCCCATGGTTTCTGATTTCCAATTTTTAAAATAGCATGATAGAAGTGTTCAGATGTTATACCAATGAGGTTCATCTGCACACCTATGAAGATGAATTGGAGATCTAAATTTTTACAAATTTTCTGCATAATTTTGGGGCTATGCTAAACTTTAAAGTGTCTTCGAGTTTGTTTTTTTTAATTAATTTCAAAATTTGCCATTAGCAAGATTTCAACTCAGTGTGCTGTTAACTAATTTGTTTTTCATTGAGTTCTTTATTAACAAAGAAATCCCTTGATTATTACACTTCTCTGACTCTTGATAATCTCCCTTGCAACTAGTCTCATAATGCCTCAATACTTTTCACCGAAATATTAGTGAGCCAAAAGAGCTGCTGGGTCCTGTAATTAACTTCCAAATAAAATGAAGGAAATAGGATGTTGCAAATAGTAGGAGTCAGAAATGGATTAGTGCTGGGTTTGAGAGGCCCATGGCACTGAGCACAGCCTTTGAGCTGAAGCTCACCTGCATTTCAGTCCTGTTCTTCACTCTTCCTAACAGCTGCTACATTTTCATTGCAATGCAATTTACATTTTACAGTGCTTTTCCTGACTGCACTCCGGGATACTTAACACATTCAAATGACCACAAGCTATTCAGCCCTGATGGGCAAGATGAAGCACAGTGATGCCTCCTCAAACTCACTTCCTTTCCAATTACAGAAATAAATTAGCTGAACCTAACAGCACAAACCTGAGAAATGGATATTGCAAAGAAGAGAGTACCTTCAAGCTGGGCTGAGGGTGATAATAATCTAGCCCATAATTAAGAGTAGAAATATGCTTCAGTATTAAACAGCCACTGCTTCATTTGCAGTTGATAGGAGGAGAGCAAACTCATTACAACAGCAATGTAAGGTTTTTCATACAAGTGCCATAAAAAAGACATTACAAATATAAGTTAATTAGCCACATAACTTCCCTTGATGACAAGAAATTCCTGTCATAATCCTTTTTATGGAAGATAAGCAAAGTCAGAACTTCCTCAGAAGTGGAAAAGTAGCTGTAGGATTAGGAATATAAATCAGGATTCTGCTTCAGTGTGAAGCCATAACGATTCATTGCCTTATATACATGGTGTGCAAGTGTAGATGTGCTCAACTTAGGGATTAAAATGTGTTTTAAGTAGCACTTAAGATGTGTTTCATGTAACACTTAAATGCATTTGAAATAACAGCAACAGAACCTCTTCACAGACCATGCAGGACTTCTTTGTCTTCAGAGATGGAGTAGAAACCTTTGAAAGCAAAAACATTCACTTTGCAACATTTGCTCCATTCTCCTGAGATCACTCTCTGCATGGGTATGGAGAGCTGGAGAGAAAATGTAAGAAGAGGGAAGGACAAGCAAGTCAGGAGCACTAAACTCCTGTTGGTACCCACCAGTGGTATCTGAGAATGTTCTGGATGTGAAACACCTCATTTCTTCAGAACTTCACAGCAAATGAACTTCAAAGAGAGGGAGCCACTTAACCAATAAATATAACCACAAGCAGACTTTTTAGTGTTATAGGGTCTCTATCTTTTTTCACTCCTTCTTTTGGAGAAATTAGACCCAGGAAACAGTATTAAATATAAAATGAAAGCCTGAGGCAGAAGTTCAAATGCAAACTGGAACTTAGTAATGTTTAAGTTTATTTCTTTTGTCTTCTTTCAGCATTTTCTCCCTTGACCATCAGACTATGCTCCGTTCAAAGCTGAGATTTATAAAATGAAAATACAAAGTTTCCCCCTCTCAGAACATAGATGGCATTCCAAGAGTCCTTCCTCCATAGCTCCTTCTGTATTTTTTAAACCAAACAAAGCTGCTAGAAAAAAAATCAAATTACGAAATTCAAGAGAAACGATAGAGAAAAATAGAGAGATATATACTTATTCCATTTCTGACCAGTTCTGAACTGCTTGTTCATATTTCCCATACTCTGTCAAAATGAGCTGCTAGTAACATTTGTTATTAAGAATAGGTTGCAGATGGATCATAACTTACTTGCTGTTCTCCAGAATAGGTCATGGATGTGAGAAAATACTGATTCAGATTTAAAATTTTACTTCTCATAAGATATTGTGACTTAAGCTCTGTAATGGTCTTAATCTCTGCCAGGGGAGGTTTAGGTTGGGTATTAGGAAGAAATTTTTTACAGAGAGAGTAATCAGACATTGGAATGGGCTTCCCAGGGAGGTGGTGGATCCACTGTCCCTGGAAGATTTTAAGATGAGACTGGATGTAGCACTTAGTGCCATGGTCTGGTAACCACAGAAGTGTTGGATCAAGAGTTTTACTTGATGATCTCAGAGGTCTTTTCCAACCTGGTTTACTCTATGACTTGTAATAATATGATTTCTGAGCAAATTTTCCTATCTTTCAGAAATAACTAAAGAAGACCATGATCCATTAGTGCCAGGACAGAATCTTATAATGAGTATTATAAGTAGGAAGCATTCTGTTTCTTGCTATATTTCCCTATTTACCTGCTTTCTACTATCTACTTAACTAAAAGTAGCTCTCTATCTTATCAAGTTTTCAGTAGAAAATGGTCATTTTTACAAATCAGAAAGAAATGCTAAATGGAAACAATTTTCTTAACTTTACTAAGCAAACACTAAACTTCTGGTGGAATCAGCAAACTTTTCTTTTGAATTATTAATCTACTGAGATTCTGAAATCCTGCAAACACCTTTATTTCTTCACTAGAGAAAAAACTCCAACGTACTAAATGAGACTGAAGCTTTTAGGTACTATCCAGGCTGATGTTATCTATATGACAGGTTACATAATAGGTTAATTACATGACTGCTAATCACTGTTTGGGTTAATGTAAGTCACAAAAGGCAATGAATTTGCCAACTATAAAATAAACATTTGCAGAGCCTCATCTCTACCTGGATCTAGACTGTGTAAATAATCCCTTTTCCCATAGTCACTGGAGTTCACCAAAAGGTACCAAGGGAAATGAAATGGGAATGAGAATGAAACTAATCTATTGTTGTGACTCTGATTTGAGAATAGGGAGCTCAAGCAGCTCCCTATTCTGCTGAAGCAGAACTGTAAAGTACCACAGTTCTGAGCAGAGCTCTGGAGGTTCACCAAGCATAGCTAGGCATAACCTCCACAAACTTAACAGCATAGCAGCCTCCTAACCATGAAATTACCTGGTTTGTTTCCTAGGATAAACAATTCTTTTCAGGACCTGCATATCATCCATTCATCTCGTTACCGCTGACTTCTTCAAGCTTCTGTTTCCTCTGTTTCACATTCATTGCCTCTAACTCTTTATATTTTCAACTTCTCCATTTCCTACTATTCTTTACTCTTTCATGTTGTATTTTGCTCAAAGCTCAAAAAGAGAGTTCAGAAAACTTTCCCTAGGACCTCTCTGAGATGCTGCTGGTCTGTCAGGAGCTGCCTATTATCTCTCAACCCTGCATGACACAGACAGCGAACGCAGAGCACTCGAGCTCAGGAACGCTGTGCTCAGGATTGAATCATTGTAACATCAGTTCATTTTGCAGTGACAAGGATCCTTAAGATAAGGGTTTAAAACTTCCTTAAAGCCAAACAATATAGGTACCTGTTTCAATGAAATTGAAGCTTATTTCTAAGTCTTTTATAATCCTTCTCATTTCTCATGATCTCCTCTTCCTTCATCTTTCAGTCTCTTTCAACCACCTTGCATATGAGAGAACAATAAAAATTCTCTGACATCCCTTTTGGTAAATGAAAAGCACTGTGAAAGCAGGGTGTGCATGTCTGTAGTTTACTCCTAGTTTTAAGCTATTAGAGCATTCTAGGAAAAAAGTAATTATGAAATTATTGATCTGCTATCAGCTACATGGTCAGGTTTTTAAGGTGTGCAATAATATCCCTAGGTATGGGTTGTAATATCTGAAGGATTATTTGAATTTAGCAGTAAAGCTTAATGGAACAAACTATCAAGATAAAGATTTTTTTTAAAAAGCTTTTCGTGCTTTGTTTATTTAGTCTGTAATACCTTTATTCATGTGCTCATGGTGTGAAGTTATTACATAGGATGAATTATCAAAGAAAATGGAGGTCTATTGCAGCCAGACTTTATCTGACTTCAGTTTGTTAATTAATTTACAAATTCTCTGTTTTGTTTTGTTAGAATGTAGAGGTCACTTATACCAGTATTACTTATGCAGAGTAACATCTTACCATGAAAACTGCCACAAAAATACTCAGTATATTTAAAGGTTTTTGCAGTCATTCATCATCACAGTGCCCAAAGGCAGGATTGAAATCAAGATTAAGGCAAAAATTTTGCCTGTGCACTTCATGGAGTTATCTAAAAAATAAAACCTCTGGGATTTCCCACCGCAAAACAAGCCTCCCACTGGCTGTCAGTGTTGGTAATTGAGTCACAGCACAGGCTCCTAAGCTCCTGGTGCAGTCAGATCTAAAAAACACTGAGTAAAAATTAAAGAATTACTCTTGACCAGCTACAAATGCCCAGCACTATGTCTCATATGTTGGTGTCAGGTGTCATTTGAGAAGCTTCGAGGTGTCCTCTACGACTCAGGATTGTGTCTTGCACAGCCCTCTGTGATCTCTGCCTGCCCCATGAGGTTGTCTTTGACTACATGAGTAGCTCAGCTGCCACCACATGTGTCTGTATGACTGAAGTGACTCCTTGATGTCCACTGTGTGGTTAAGCTGAATCACTGAGTGATGGACTTAGGGGTGTTTGAGTCATTGTTAGATCAAAGCAGAGCTGTTCCCAGCAGGAAGAACAGATATAGCCACACTGATTCTGTGGAAGAGTCTACATGGACACTGATCAGTCTTGACAGTTGGCCTCAAGGTCTGGACACAGTTCCTGTCACTTCTATGTTGCTTAGTATAGGCATCGTCTTACTGGGTAGGCTACTATTTTTAGTCTTTTTGATTTATAGTGCCTCTGTTGCACAAACTAGGTTGAGATAAGTTCATACAAAGATTTCTTGAGAGACTCCATATCTGATGTCATTCATTAGCTCTAAGGCTGAAATTTACTTCTAGAGAAAATACAAAATCAACAGGAGAGAGAGAGAGAAAACAAAGAGGAGGAGAAACAATAAGAGTCCAGGTGAACGTTGTCCCCTGGGTTCCTATTGAGTGCAGTGGGTATCCCTGTAATATTTTGCCACAGTAACTGTATATTTTTCTCCAGGACCTCATGGACTCAAGCCTCCATTCTTTTCGCCTTCTTACAATGCTGAAGCATATTTTCATTAGCAACAGAGGCTAAACTCTGAATGGCTGCTCAGCTTAATGCTTCTGTGTTATCCAGGTCTTTAAAATAACTCAAAAGCTACAACAAAAGTAGAAGAAAAGGAGGTAAAGATGGGATGATTCTCATGCTGTGGCGAGCACTTCCCATATCTGTAAATGCAGGCAAAAAGACATGAGAATAACAACATGAGGAAAATGGCAGGAGAGAAACAGAAGGAGAACAGCAAAGGGAAAATGCCTGTGCAGAGGCTGTGGGACAGCAGTGCCATGACAGATGGGGTAGAAGGGTGCAGAGCTGCTGTGGACAAAGAGGCAGCAGAGCCTCCAGGGGAAAGCCCTTAGCATTGTAAAAGTCCAAGGCACCTGCAGGTAGCATCTCCCTCAGGGTGGTCACTGACGATGCATTTCTAACTTTTAACTGCAAACCAGCAGAATTCAGAATGGTATATTCCCTCTTTACTTCAGAAACACTCCACAACATCAATTTAAGAACATTTACAGCTTGTGTGGGGAAGTCATGCTGTTGCAATACTCTATCACTTAAATGACTTAGAAAGAGAGATCTATAAAAGTGCGGCATGGCTTACATAAAACAAAGTGCATTAGGGATTTGAGCAAGTTTTTGCTCTCACATACACCACTGTAAACTTGAAGTATGTAAATCAGTACCAATTGAATTAATCTTGATTTGTCTTACTGTAAATGCACCAGTGTAGCCCATGAGTCAGATTTTTAATTAGAAATTCCAGGGAGACTGGAGCTGGACAGGCATTTTTTACATTAATTATGTTTAGTCAAGGAGACTTGAAACTGAGAAATACTCCATAATTTGGAATAAAATAAAAAATAACATTAAAATTATATCATTCATTAATCTATAATCTTCATTGCTGTAAGTGCTCCTGAGTCTCTAGCACTGAATTTAGAGTATAAATAAAAGACCGTTCAAGAGGCTACAAAATTGAAAGATCATAAAAAATCATTAATAACATAAAAATAATTAATAGTATTGGAAATCAGGCAAAGTAGGCAAGGTTTTCTTAATTCTGCTTTTGGAAATACTATTAGACAGAAGCCAGCATGAACCTTTCCACTGATTTGACTGTTCTGCCTGGTTCCACACACAGCATCACAAACACAGGGTCTGTATCAAAGCTAAAATCTGTACTGCTGGGCTTTTGTGTCTGCAGGAGAATAACAACCAGGTCAATCTTAAGTTAGGAGAGACTTTACATGAAGAAGTATAATATAGTGTTCCATACCTACATACCACTTTTCATGCAAATAGTAGAGCTTTATGGTTGCTCCCGATTTTGAATTGCCTCTCCTCTGCAGTCCTGCAGTCTCTGCTGTGTGTCACTTGTTGGGCTTTTCACCTCTTTTTGCAGGAGACTGACACAAAGTAGAAGACACAGTGCCTTGTGAATAATGTGACAGTCTAATACAACATGGTTGTTAGCTGGGAATTGCCCAGAGACCAATCTTGGACTTTTTGGGGTAAAGGTAGACACACTTTCAGAAGGAAGATCATGTCTATAATTATGTTTAGTCCATAAAATAAATAATAAAAATAATTATTTAAATCAGCTGTAGGCATAAACCCAACATAATTCATAAATGGGAATAAGAAACTGTATTTAAAACCCCTTAACCTGCACCTAATCAAGCTTAACACCACAAAGTCATTCAAGAGGAAATGCAGATAGTTTTATCCTCTGCAGAAAATCAAAATTATCCCTCCCTTGTCAACAAAGAAAATCTTACATGATGTTAACAAACCACCTGCCTTTTCACCTGTCTCACTACTCCTGCAACCTTCTTTTCTGCTGTTAAGAGACTGTGGATTGTATTTCCTTAGGAATGATTAATAAAAGAAAAAGCTTTTGCTAGAAAGAAAAACTCAGATTCAGAATGTCAGCAACACTGTTTTGTGACAGACTTGTGGAAAAAAAATAATAAAAATATTAAATGGTCAGGGGCAGGGTCAATATAGAAAAGAAAAAAAAGTTTCCAATGATGTGGGAAGACGGCCATGTATATGAGCTTTAGAAAGTCCATAGTTAGAGCAAAACAGTATGGTTAAAAAAGTCAAAGCGCAGTTAAAAACAGAGGGATGTTAGGCAAACAGAAGTGATCCTTCAAGTGGTTAAATACACTCTTCCTGCCCCTTTCAGAACTAACTACTGTAAAAGTTTGATGGCATTCTCAGGAAGTGGGAAGGTGGCTGTTGCATAATGACCACCACACCTCTGGTCATTAAAGTTTTAAGAGGAGCAGAATCAGACACAAAACACTTGGCTAGAAAGATATAGTTTGGTCTGGCCAAATAATACCTGTGCTCCAAGCAGATAGAATTAATAATAAATATTCTAATATTTTGCTGAGAGTGCATTTTCTTTTATTTCAAATCTCCAGATTTTTTATTACCCAATCAGTAACCCAGCCCAAAACATAAGCTGTTTTCTATGTTCTCAGTCTAAGAAGGATAAGAAGATTGTAGGACTTCTTATTTTTTAAAAAGAAGATTTGCACACTATATTTGGGATTCCTAAGAAGTTCAGGTTCCCTGCTGATTTTGGATTATCTAATTTGAAAAGAACACAATCACTTAACGAATGCTCACAACTGGTTAGATGAAAAATTTTGATTGAAACAGCTGGAAAATTCTGAGATCAAGCCAAGGGAGATGGGATAAAAAAAACACTGTGTAGAAACCACTTTTTTTTTTGTTCATTAGGATTTTTGAAAAATCATATAAAAATTAGAATTAAAATCCAATATAGTGAAAAATGCAATTGTCAGGAAAGCAGTATGTAGCAGTCATTCAAATGCTTTATTTTGTGGACTTTTTCTTCTCTTGCCCGGGAGAAGTTGTCTTATTAGCTTTAGCAAACATTTCAAAAGACAATTGACAAAAGGCAATTATGGACTATAAGTAATAATTTTCTCAAATTAGAAATGCTGACAAGGTACAAAACTTTTATAGTTTGTATTTTATAATATTCCCGGTTTTAAGGAGGTAGTAACTATCTAAGTTCTGTAATGTTTCTCTCATTTTCTCACCATCTCCTGACACAGAGCATGATGCTTATTGCTGTGATCCAGTGAGACAGATTTGTGCCTTCCGTTAATGTCAGGCTCTTTAATTTGCAACCTACTCCAGGTTCTTCTGCTGAAGACCACTCTTTTTAAGTTGCTTATAAGGAATGTCACATGAATCAGTACAAATTTTGACCTGACAAAATTTTCCCTTTTCAGAGCCTGATATATTTTTCTCCATCCAACTGAAAAAAGTATGGAAAGGGAGAATCCACTGTTCTTTCCTATGCTGATTGTCAGAAGATTTCAAAAAGTAAAGCAAAAGCTATCATTGCCCTGAGCTACTAAAGCTTTGATAATGAGAGAGCTGCTGATATATGGTAAGTACTGGTCGGATAAATTTAAAAAAGCAAGAAAGCCAAAGAAACAAAAAGTAAGTTAGTGAAAATATGGCTACTTAAAATGCTCACATCTTTCTGCATTAAATGTTTATCATCATGTGAGGCATGAATCACTGAAATATGTTAGAGCACTTGTTAGTTGAAGGGTATCTTTGTTGACAAGCAAATTGTGTGCGATCTGAGCGTTTGTGGTTAAAGTCAGCATGCTCTCTTCATTCTCAGAGGGAAAATGAAGTAGGACAGAGAATTCCTGATGTGTATCTGGAATAGAAACAAAAGAGTGGATAAACTGCAAGAATTACTTGAGATGTACAAAGATGTACATTCATTACTTTATTGCAGCATCTCTTGAGGTCATTAGTTTTAGGACTGATGTTACTACTAATTTAGGCAAATACACTTCTTTTTGTTGACTTATTTTCTCTTTATAGGTTTAATCATCTGATGCTTTGAGGCTTAAGCTGGCAAGTGATCCATGATCCTACTACCTGTGTCTATATTCTGTAGGTAGACAAATCCTAGAAGGGAACTCTGTTTTATTGTGGGACAGTTTATCCCAGATCCAGTTCAGGATAACTGAGAAAAGAAAAAGAATTTTGGTTACATGTAAAGAGTTATACTGATATCTCCTAATTTGCATAAGTTAGTTCTAAAAGAACAGAAAGCTGTAGGAGGTGGTTCAACCTGCTGAAAAGCGTCCAATGCAGTGAAATCTCAGTTTGAAGTCCATAGGAATTGTTTCCCAAAAATAATAAAAACTAAAACAAATTAGGGACTTTGTCATCGGACATGTAAGTTTTTTTCTGTTACCTATGGGAAAGGTAATGGCTCTTGGCCATCTCTGCAGTATTTCCCGAGGTTTTCAAAGAGACAACTCTATGATCACACTGGAAATCAAGCTGGAACAGAAGAGAGAAAAACAGCAAGTCAGGGAGTAGTGTGGGATCTTTGGGATAAATAGATCCGCAAAGAGAAGCGTTAACCTGTGAGGCACATTTTAGGTTAGTACTTGGGTAGTGGCTCCTGAATTCTCTGCACTGAAAAAGCAGGAGCTCTTGTGGCTTTAAAACCATGTAAATAACATAAATATATCTGAGATTTTAGGGACTTATTTGCTCTCAGCTGCATGCAGTACTATCCAGCCAGAGGTAATATGTTATGCTTAATTAATTAAATAATTAAAGGAATTATGAAAATCATACTTAATTCTGAAAATATTTAAACGAACTAGAAGTAGTACCTTTTACTCACAGGCAGTGTAAAAGATTAGGAAATCCGCCTTTCTTTCTCTCATCCATATACTTGGCAAGGACTATTTGTACCAAGACTGATCACATATTTTCTATTGCAACTATGTTGTTACAGATTTCTTTTTTTATTTGTTAAAAAAGCAAAGTTTGATTTAAATTTTGTAACAAATCTCTGAAAGAACAGTGGGTGTTCTTCGAAAATTTGCATGTTACGTTAAGTTCCTTTGGAAAAGTAAAAATGTGAAAAATTCAACTTGTTCTTTATGGCATAGAGAGAATTCTGTAGGTACCTTTTGTATAGTCACTCATTCTGTCACTATCATCCTTCAGTGACTTTGTCTTTCACACACTAATAGAGAAAAAGAAATACAGTTTAAAGACAGGAAAATGTGAATGCAAAACTGTTACACTGGCAGGATGTCTCAAGGTAAGTGCATTGGCAGAAACTGCATTTAACTTCCTTTAAATTGACTAGATTTCAAGTTGAAAGTTTCCCATTAGTGCTTGAAATTAATGTGTCATTCAATTTTCAAATGACAAAATACTATATAGGTAAGAAAAAAAAGATGCAAGAGGGAAGCAGTTATAAAAAGAAGAATAAAAGCCACCACTCCACAATGACACTGAGACAGCGAGTCACACTGCCAGCTGTCAGGCTGTGTAACCTCTGTTTCCTGAGACTCAAGAAGAGAGATGGGGCTTCAATATGACATTTATGTCAAGTGTGAATGAAGCCAAGTCTAAAGCAACATACACTATTGCGCATTCATACTGGAAATATATCTCTTGTTAGAGTGTTCCTGGAGGTCATTGCATCTGAATTAATACTGAGGGAAATGAGTCCTTCAGTGACGAGCAGGACTTGTGAGAAAACATATGCTATAATCAATATTGTGTTCTGGTAAGAACTATCCAGTGACAACACTTATGCCTGGAGCATGCAAAAGTGAAGCACACCTGGCTCTCACAGCTTTTTTTCTTGTTGTTTATGGAGATTTTAACCTAGAGAAATAACCTAGAGCTATGATTTAAGGCAGTGAGGTTCAATTATTTTTTGATACCAGTTGCCTTGGATTTTCTTTTTATTCTAGAAACAAACATATCAAAAATATGCAAAATAGTCCTCAAGACAGTATTTAAGAATTAAAGAAGAGAAAGAAGAAACACGTGCACAAAAATTACTAGAATTGGAAAACTGGCTCAAGTTATTAATAAAAATAACAATATGATCTTGTATATACTGGAATATCTTTTTTCTGATACAGACATAGCAAAGTGTTATGAACTCTGACTTAGTACATATTTTCTTGAGCAAAAGTAGGTAGCTAATATGAAGGCTGTAAGTCAAAAGTCCAATTCTCTGCTCACTTTTTTGATGGAAATCAGAAGCATCTTCCCTTAAATCAGTGAAATTTCATCATTTAAAACCAGAGGGAGAAATACAAAAATCCCCATAAGATATACCATGCAGAAGATTAAATTGTGTCCTCTCTAATACTACACAGGATGTGACCCACAGGAGTTTGCGAAACTGGTGGTAGCAGCAACACATTTGGAAAGAAAATAACAGTCTTGTGTTTCTTTTTTCTTTGTTTGTAAATATTTTAGTCCAACTAGAATGATTTCTGTGAAAAACTCTTCTAAAATGTTTGCATTTTAAAATATTATCTAAACAGTGCTGGCAGTCCAACAAAATTCGCACTGATGAGATCTTACTTGATAAGGAACTGTCAAGTATTATCTCATAAAGAACCCTCCACCTTTTTTTGCCCAAAGTTTGTCCACACTCACAAGGGAAAAATTAAATAGCAATAAATATAACAACACATAACACTACTTGAAATGTTCTCATCATGTGTCACCTCTTAAATCACAAAACATTCCTCAAAGAAAGCTTCATATCCTTGTCTCCAAACAAGGAAGGGAAACTGAGGTCAGGAAGCAAGATGAAATGTCAGGTGTAGTTCAAAGCAGCAGCAAGACAGAAATGAGCCCCTTGAGAAAAACATTACTGCCACAGCTTTCATTTATGACCGGAATTCATATTTGTACATCCCAAATCCAGACCAGTGTCTCATCCAGAGCAATAAAAAGCCATTTGCAGTAAAGCAATGCGAAACTACCGGCCTCACTTTACAGGTTCTTGTACAATGTGAAAGCTGGTCATACAGTAGGAACATAGAAAAGCACACTGGAAATGATGAGAGAAGAAAACCCTAATTTGTGAGCAGAGTTGTGTTGAAGTAGAAAACTAATAGGAATCTGGAAAAAAAAAAAAAAAAAAAGTGTATTAAAATCTACAGTCTTCAGTTACCTTTTCACTCATTACTGATCTCACACGGCATGAACTGTGCCCCCTGTGGATTTGGGATGCAGACACAGTCCTGGATACAGCTGGTAGGAGGCAGTGGGCAAATGCTTCTTCTGCCAGCCTGAAGTGGGCAGTAATGCCTTGTGCTAGACACTAGATCAGTTATTATTGGGTCAGAACCACCTTGAGAAGGGGGGGATGTGTGTGGAGAGAGGGAGGAGGAAAGGGCTAAGCCTAGGCCTGCAGCCTAGATGGACAAGAGCACATGGCCCAGCATGTGGCTGGGCTGTCAAAAAGGTCCACCTGATGGCCCAGTCACACCACATCCCCAGGAGCCTCCAAGTGGCTGTGGCACCCCTCACTTTGCCTAGGGGAACAGTGAGTGGCAGTGAGCCAAAAGTCACGTAGAGGGATGGCCACAAGAGCCAGAGCCTATGAACAGACATTCCCGTGATCTCTGCTTTGCCTTGGCCCCTGCCCTCCTAACCTGTCGACATGTGACCTCCAGAGTGGTAAATGTGTCTCTCTCCTCTCTCTCTTTATTCTTTCTTTTCTTAATCTCTCATCTTTTACTCCTGTGGGCAACTTAAACACCTATTTTCTGTATTTCATTTAAGTTGTATGGAGTTTGTGTTTGCTGGGTGTAACAAAGGTTCTCTTACTATAGCAATGCTTGCTAGTCTCAGTAACCTGTTGTAATGCTTTTGGGAAGTTGTTTGTTATTTCTGTAAAACCTTTTTTGTCAAAACACCCGTTTTCTCACCAAATTAAAAGAAATCTCTTAGAGAAAAATGTGTAGTTTTTCTCTGGATATGAACTCAAGGTATCAAAGAATCAAGACTTTGCAGGGGTTCATGTGGGTGAAATCTCTTGAAGTCTAAAAGTACAGTGTACAACTGGCAAAAACATGGAGCTTCTGGACCAGGCTGTAACACCTTGGTACCAGGACATTGGATCCATCCATCTGGATGTTCACCTAACAGCTGGGAAAAGCAGCCAGCTTGGTAAGGATTGCCCAAGTCTTCATGATGTCCGAAGAAGGTTTGATTTTCATAGCACTGGCAAAAAGACAGATAAGATTTTATTGTCATGATTTAGGCTGCAGTGACCAAGTATAGTTCTGCCCTGCATGTACCCCCAGACACCATCTGTCACAGGATTTGAGTACTGTACTGACCATGTTCTTACTTCTTGATCGTCTTTTTCACTGTCTTTGCACCTCCCTATCTCCTCCCTATCTTGAATTACTTTTCCTACCCACCATGTTTCTTACAGCTGTATTTACTGGATACTTTTATCTGGATGATCACAGCCTAATATGATATTATTGTTATGTTAACCAAGATGCTTCCAAGGATACCCCTTGCAATATTTTTCCCAGGAAAAGCTCCCCAAAGGTCCCCTACAATGATGTGTGAGATCCTCCTATTTCTTATGTAACTCTCCCTTAACTACATGTGAACCCAGTTTATTTCTCATGAATTCATCTCTAACTTTTTTTGGCTTCTTTTGTTATTTCTGTCACATTTGGAGATTCCTCATGTCATGTCCAATAGCTTTCCATGTCCTGTTCAATGAACTTAACCTCAGGTCTATTATTCAGCAGCAAACTCATTTGCCTCTAGTCCTAATAGGTACAAAGAAGATGCCCAAAATGCCATATTAAGAGTTGTGTAATCCATATATTTTGTCAGCCCCTTTGTCACCCCAACATATTGGCCCTTGGTATCATCCCTGTCCTCTAATCAAAGTGGATACCCATGTGGATGATGCATTCTGGACTTGGTCACCAATTCCCTATGACATCTTCTGCATCTTATCCTTGAGCCCCAGCTGTCCTGTAAACGAGTAAATGATATGTCATTTTTGTGTCATATGTTCATTATTAGAAAGTTCTTGCCACTCTTTAGAAGAAGGTGGCCACACATAGGTAAACTGATAAAAATTAATCTAAATAATTCCTATGTTTCAGAAATTATCCCAAGCATGGGAGTTTCTCTGCAGTAGTGCAAGAGCTAATCACTGAGGCTTGGTCTCATGTAGTATCAATCCATTTCTTACACTTCCTTGTCTATTGTGATTGATCTAAAAAGTTAGAATATATCATCTTTTCAAATATACAATAACAAACTAAAAAACTTGAGCTATGGTTGACAAACGTATAGCACAGTATATGGAATAATGTCCAGTGCGTTTCTTTACCAGTTCACAGATTTCCTGGTTTTCCAAGTGGTTTTCTAATCACACTGACACAAACTAATGAAATCTCACTTGTATTATTTCTAATGGATTGCAAATGTTGGTTTCTGCTATTAGTTGTATGATTACATATGATACATTGTTGATAACAGTCAATGCAGAAAAAAATCCTACCATCTTATCCTTCTGGCCTCACAGCTTAACGTATTTTTGTATTTTGTTTTATCTCTGATTTTAAACTTCTAATTTTAAACATTAGCTTAAGCAATTTGTTGAACTTATGGTATTATTGAGGACAGAGGTTTAGGCTTTGTAAATGACCTTCATATCTATCAACAGTCTGAAGGGTAGAGAGAAAAGTAAAGTGCCTTTTGAAGTACTATCTTTGCTAAGTGCAATATTTGTTTTGGATGAGATGTGTCATATATCTCTTGTGCAGCACGGCCTGTCTGATATGTCTAGCCACATTACTTCTTCTATCATGTGTCACATTATGTAAGGTCATGCTACTTTTGCTAACAATAAGACACAAAGAATTCAAACAGCAGTGAACTGCTTGCCAAAGACTCCTTCTTTACACTACAGGTTGTCTCTTGCAAGGAAGAGCAAATCAAGACAACCAAGTCACCTGAAGAAAAGGAAGTAAATTACCAACTGCTCTAAGGACAACAGTCAATAGATTTTTTTGAAAGGTGATTTAGAGTCTACTTCTGCATTCCCTACGTAACCTAACCTCCCATCAGAAGACAACGAAAGTCAACATCAACTAAAGGTTTTTATAGTGCCTTTTCTAGTGTGCTTACAGTTTTCAGTTTTTTCCTGCCTATTTTCGGGGCATGAGATGCCATATCCTAGACTACTGCACTCCAGAGAGATTATGCATTTCTTTTACCTCTTATTTAGCTGTGACTGCTCAGAACTAAATCTATTGAAATCAGCAGTACTGTACTGATGAGAGGAGAATGAAGCATGTGTCCTTTCTTCCTACTTGCATTTCAGCTGCACATCTACTTTTCCAGAAGTACAAATAACAGTACCAAAATTGTTAAGTAGAAAAACTATAAAGCAGAAAGAAAACCCCCTGCATCAAGATCTTGAAAGAGAACAGTTATGCTAGGTCAATGTCTAACCCTCATGCAGAACTAACAAACACTGACTGACTGCTTATTTGAGTTATATAAATTTCCAGTAAGAAATTTGATATCTTTCCTGTACAATTATTTGGAATTTGAATACTACTTATCCTTAGTAGATTTCCAGAATATATTTTTTGATCTGTGAATGAAAGTATTAGAACTGATAGTTGCTGGAGTTTACTGGTCTGATGTGGAAAGAAAAATGTTCACTGAGTTATCTGAGTTGTTCAGACTGCCCCAAGTTATGGTTGGCTAACTACTAATTATTTTGTAGATATTTGCATCTGGGGACAAATAACCCCAGGCACCACTATTCAGGGAGCCAGTTGGCTTGAAAACAACTCTGTAGAGAGGGAAATCCAGGTCCTGATGTAGAACAAGTTGACCATAAGCCAGCAATGCATCCTTATCTCAAAAAAAAAAAAAAGGCCAATAGCTTCCTGGGCTGCATAAGGAGTGTTGCTAGCAGGTTGAGGGAGGTGATCCTTCACTTCTACTCAGCACCAAAGAGGTCACATCTGGAGTGTTGTGACCAATTCAGAGCTATTGAGTGTAAGACAGGCCCTGAATTAGAAGAGCAAGACAAACACAGAGCCACAAAAATGATCAAGACTTTTGAGTATCTTTCATATGGGGAGTGGCTGAGAGTGGAATTGTTCAGCCTAGAGAAAAGAAAGCTCAGGGGAGATCTTATCAATGTGTCTAAGTACCTGATGGGGCAGATATGAAGCAGAGGGAGCCAGATCCTTCTCAGTAGTGCCTACTGACACAATAAGAGATGATGGGCACAAATTAAAAAGCAGAAAATGGCACCTGAACATATGGAAGCACTCTTTACGTTTACTGTGAGGGTGATTAAGCACTAGAATAGGTTGCTCAGAGAAGTTATGGAGTCTCTATGCTTCAAGACATCCTTGGAATTGAGAAAACCTGACTGGACACAGTTCTGGGTAACCTGCTCTTGTTGACCCTGCTTAAGTAGGGAGAGGTGTGGAGCAGAAGATCTCAAGAGGTCCTTTCTAACCTTAAACATTCTTTCTGTGAGCTTCATGTGGGGGTCAGTCATCTTATTTATATGTTATATTGTTTACAGGGTTCACCAAATCAAATAAGTAGTTTCCTCCTGACCTTGTTTCCTCAATGTTTTTAGTGGGAAGAAAATAAAAGAGTATAGAGGAAGCACTTGAGTAAAGAAGCAGTGATCACAGATAGACTGATCTCCACCTTGGAAATTCAGCAGAGCTTCCAGACCTTGTCATCTGTCAGTTATTTAATACACAGACAAGTTGCAGCTCAACTTTTTCTGATGTGACAGCCATATGAGAAGAGACTTTGTGCCCTTGATAGATCACATCACCTTTGTCTGCATGAGCACAGTCAGAACTGTGAATGATTACTGGAGCAGCAGAAATTAGATGTTGAACCGTAGAATCATTTAGGTAAGAAAATATCTTCAAGATCATCAAGTCCAAACCCTTAACCCAGACTGCCATGTTCACTAATAAATCATATAACTTCCCCAAGCAGCCTGTTCCAATGCTTGAGAACTCTTTCAGTGAAGAAATTTTTCCCAATATGAAACCTAAACTTCTCCTCGTACAACTTGAGGCCGTTTCCTCTTCTACTGTTATTAGTTCCTTGGGAGAAGAGACTGACCCTCACATAACTACAACCTCCTTTCAGGTAGTTTTACAAAGTGATAAGGTCTCCCCCGAGTCTCTTTTTCTCCAGGTTGAACAAGCCCAGCTCCCTCAGCTGCTCCTTATGAGATTTGTACTTCAGACCCTTTCCCAGCCCTGTTGCTCTTCTCTGGACATGATCCAGCACCTCTGTGTCTTTCTTGTAGTGAAGAGCCCAGAACTGGACACAGGATCTGAGGTGTGACCTCACCAGTGAGTGTCGAGTATAGGAGGAGGTTCAGTGCCCTGATCCTACTGGCCACACAGTTTCTGATACTCCAGCACAGGACAAATGAGATGTGATATTGTAGATTTCACACCGGCCAATTGAGGATGAAGGAAAATAATATTGAAATACAGTTCTGTAGTGCACATAGATCATAAACAAACTATGAGTCACGAAAACATGTTTCTCTGTTTTCCTAAGCATAAGAGGAATGTCGAAAGTGTAACTAAAAGTAAATCTGCTGAACTGCCTTTCTTGAGAAAAGACTGACATGATTTGTGGGGTAGGAATACATTATTCAGAGAAGGGTATTGTGTGTGATTAGACCAGGACTTTTTAAGAAAAGCATATTGATAGATGTCTACTTTTGGATTAATTTACAATGTATCTTACTGCAGAGGTGGAGGGGAAGGAGCCAAACCCAGTGCTCCTCCAGGCATATGCTGGATGCCATGTGTTGACCCTCCCCTTTTTTGTTATTCCTTGTATTGGAATGCACGTCTCTCTCTGAGACTGAAGAACAAAAAAAAAAAGGAAAAATAAAGCCTGAGTTTGTACAGAAAAGTGGTATAGCACCTTTGTCCTGAAAGAAAATGAGAGAACAATAGTGGTGCTGCACCTTGCTTGGCAGGACATTCACCTGGAAATGTGAAAAAAACCCCTTATTTCTTCCCCAGGATGATTACAGATTTCAGGTAATTGCTATTTTATGTTAAATATCCAGGAAAAAAAGTGGAAAATAGAGGTCAATACTCATTTTTTTTTTCTCTCACATGATTAGCACTGAGCCTGCAAATTTAGTTTTATATATATCACTCTGCTCGTGTTGCCTATATGTTGATTCCATTTATTGTCCTATTTAGAATAAAAGCCTTTCTGAAGGCAGACTGTCTTCCAGCAGTACATAACTCTGTCAGAATGGGCTCATGAGGCTGTGTGAAATGCAATAAAACATAATAAATAACAACAATGGCCCACAGAATTGCCATTTTATAGACCTGCAAGATGCTAAACACATTGTCCTGAATACAAGAAGCTTCTTTCCACTACTGCAAACCTTTAGGTCTGCTGCTGTCTAATTCTAGTTTGAGATTTAAAGATTATTTAAAGCAAAAGAAAATATTGGTTATTGTTTAATATATAAATTCAACATTTTCTTGAGCAGATACTCCAAATGCATCACTTCATAAAATCAGTCTTTTAAAGTTAAAAAAAAAAAAAAGAAGAAAATTTTCTCGAGCACTGAAAACACAGCAGAGGAACATGCTGACTATAACTGCCTTCATGCTAAAAAAACCTTGAAAAAATAATCATCTAAATTCAGTATTGAAAATATGTTTTATCATCAGACACTAACTGGATTTTAATTAAATATTGCTTTAATGATATTATTCTGGGAAACATTAAAAATTAGCTCAACATTTGCCACTGGTTATTTTCTTAATAAAACTGTCGTAGAAAGCTTTAATCTTTCTGAAATGCCATATATTATAAAACAAAAATTTCCCACTAAATCAATCCAAACTATATACATGGGATATCTAAAACAAGGAGCTGGCTGAGAGGTTTCTGGTTAGATTTATATATTAGCAAACATTTAAAGAAATAAGTTGCCATTTTTCTTTTCACCAACGGGATTCTTTGTGTAAGCACACACAAGCACACAAATTTTTGTGTCTCTGTATATATGTATGTGTATATATATATATAAAAATATATGCATACACCATCTCCAAAGGGATGGCTACTGATGTCATCAAGACAGCTCAAAGCACATCAAGTCTTTCTTACCCATGCAGATCCATTGGATTTAAGAACCTGATCCTTCCATTGGCTCCACTGGAAGAAGGATTATGCTCTTACTTGCTTTCACTGAACACTTAAAGTTGTTGTGGTTTTTATATTGGAACTATGTTCATTTCTTTTTTTCACTGATGTTGCTGGCTTGATTTTGTTGTTGAGGATCTGCACCTTAAAAATCATGAGTATTTCATGTATTCCTCAAGACAAAAAAATCCTCTTCCCTGTTTTCTTGCAGTAAAGTGGGCTTTTGTTTATCTTTACTCAAGAAGTAAATTGTCTGATATTTGAGAATTTACTCTGGATTTTATGTAAGAGTAATAAAAGAAAAAGAGAATATTTTTGAATGCTTAACATACAAACACCATATTTGCTTAAACAAATAATCCAAATGTGTCACTTCAAAGATCAGATTTCCAAAGTGAAAAAAAGTTGTTTCTTAAGAATCTCCTCAAGTTCCTGCTCAGGTCAGTAACAATGTTCTATTCACTGAAGACAGCCTATTCTTTTGATTAGAGTAACTCCTATGTTTATTTGGGGGTGTATAGCAGAGAAATTTTAAACAAGATTTATTTTATTTTTATTTATTTTATTTTTATTTTTTTTTAATCCACTAACCAGGTATCTTTGCATAGAAACTGTAGTGCACACTCTTCTCTCAATCTTTTTTCTTAGACACTCCTGTGACAGCGCTTCATGGTTCCCTCTGCATCCCCTTGGCAGTGACACCTGTTCTGGCCTCCTGATCCTGCTCAAATTGGGTTTTGTTTGGCAAATCACACTGTTTCCACAGCCAATCACACCTTTCAGTGGGAGAGAGAGGGGTATGTGCATGTATGCTGTGGAGTGTGGGACATTGCAGCCACAGACTCTCATTATACCATTTGAGAGTACATATTTTGCAGTCTTTTTGTGTGCCTCCAGAGTAGATCAAAATTTTTAGTGAAGGTAGTTGGGAAGGGCTCAGTTAGGAGGATTTTCTGATAGAACATAACCTTCTTGCAAAATTGATTTTTTAAAAATTTATTTTGTGAACAAATATTCCATTTTTCCAGTGGGAAGAATCAAACTGACAAGTCTCCAGGCTCCTCACCTGGAAGGTTTTTGTCAGCTGCATTTTTGGCAGGTAGAAGGCAAATTTGACTTGCACTGGCCAGGCAGACTGTCAGAACTGAGTAACCGAGATCTCTGCCTTCTCCTGGCTGGGACACCTTTCCTTACCTGATGGTTGGAGGGATGAAAATACAGAAGCCCTGACTGCTGCTACTTCAGCAGCCTCCTGAAAGGAGGCTAAGCTGATCCATCATCATAGCAAGTTGTCATTTTGTTCCATTTCAAGTAGAATGGAGTACTTTTGGTTTTTTCTCCTTGAAATATTTCTTATGTATATGTATTTCCTTCTCTCAAATCTTCACTCACAAAGCCTAGCCATGATAGATTTCCTTCTTTTTTTTACTATATATATTTTTCTTTTTTTTATGTTTTCTTGTTACTTGTCCCTTAACTCAGGGCAAAATTTATTGTGTTTCATTGTACATAATTACATCTATTTTTGCATTGTATATAATTACATATATTGCCCTGTGCCTGGAAGTGTTAAGGCTGGGTTGGATGGGGCTTGGAGCAGTGGAAGGTGTCCCTGATCATGGAAGGGAGGCTGGAATGAGGTGATCTATAAAGTCCCCTCCAACCAAACTCTTCTATGATTCTATGACATTAAATTGGACATTACATGCAATATTAATAGAGAACATGCAATATACATTTGCCTATTTGTATGTGTTTCTGTATATGTCTCTATGTACACATATATGTAAAAAGTCTGCAATTTTTTACAAACAATGCTATACTGGTTATCTCTTGCAGTCCTTGTTCCAGATCAGAAAGTTATTCTCTTTAAACTTGTTACAAAATGTGATATAATTATAAGGCAGCAAAAAGCACTTTACATTTCTGGAAAACAAAGGAAATCTCCGTATTTATGAACACTAGCAGCACTAAAACCCTCAACTCTGGATAAAATGGATTGCACCTGAAAACACCAGTGGTAAGGTGATGTTTAATTCATACACTAATTTACATAGCTGCAAATAACCACAACATTTATGAGTATGTAAACCTACATAAAGACTGTTGCTATATGTATATTGCTAGATCGTTGCTTTTCCACCTCTACAACAGCTTCTTCAATTCTTTCAGTCAAGCTGGCCAATTTTCCACTTCTATCCTGAGATGATCAATATTCCCTAAGAGATACACCTTTTGAAGTACTTCAGGACACATTTAGCTCCCTCTTTGATCTTTCCATGTCTCCTTTTAGATATAATGTATTTTACTCTACTGAGGCTTTATCCCACCAGCTCCATTTTTATTATCCTTTAGCTGACTTTCCAGAAGATAAAAGCAAGTTAAAAGGATAACTTTTCTTAGCTACAAAAATTAATCATACATCCCTATCTGGGGGGAGAATCAGACACCTTGGAACACTGGAGAAATATGCATAAACAGTGCTTTTTGCAAATTTCCTCTTGTAGTTGTTCTGGAGGAACACACAAAGCCAGGAAAATGGGGAGGTGAAGCATATATCAGTGTAATTTTAAGCATATATCAGTGTAATTTTTAAAGCTCAGGACTTTTGTCCCGATAAAAAGGGTGTTTCCAGTTTTACAAATCAAAAAAAACCCACCCAAATTGGGAGTTATGATTCCAACAAGTAGCATCTTCGCTGTTTCTCCTATCTTGTGGTTCTTCTACCCTGCTATTCCTCCAGGTCCTACTCTGCTTTCATCCTATGTCTCTCTGCCAAGCCTTTAAACAACAGTCACATACAGACAAGATTACAGCTGAGGTAGGTAAATCTGGAAGTCCACAGAGCTGCTGAAGTAGAAGGTAATTTTCTGAACAGTATCCTTACTCTTGTATCTAATTCACAGTCTGATAATGTGTACATGTGTGTGAATGGGGCAAATTCTTGGATTAGATTGGGTGTTGACATTAGAGATAAACAAAGAGGAGGAAGTAAAAGAAACCAGCTCAGGCCCAAGGCACCCATTTAACATCCTCTTCTGTGTGCTGGTGGAATTCAACAAGAAGGAAGGGATAAAGAAAGAGATCCTAAAAGGACTGATGAAATAAACCAGTTCTAACAGAACACAGGAAAATGGAAATTTTACCTCCCTTCTCATACCCAATCCTGGATTTGCAAGGAAAGGTCTCCTGGAAGGATCCCAGCTGTCAAGTCTGATCAAGGATCCTTAAAAATATAATCAGAAAAAGGCTGATGAGACCATATCCTGATGTGGGACATTACCTAAAAATCCTGGTCTTGTCATCCAGGGTCACCCTAATGATTTAAAGCTGCATCAGATTCACTGAGCAGCATGTTATCATTTAAGGAAAATTGCATGAAGACTCAATCTCAGACTGAGTTACCTGAATGTCAGCAGCATGTAGGTTTACTCTGTGTGCATGTGTGTGTGTGCCACCCTTGACCAGCTTGTTTTTTTATAGCTGAGTTATGTAGAACTAGCTGTCAAACATCGACTACAGCTGAGTCATGCTTGGTGTCTCAAACTGAATTTAAGGCTAACATCACAACACATAGACTGCTGAACTAGAGCTAAGGTCCTTCTGTAAGTGCTGTTCTCTGCAGAGAAGCGATGCATATATTTCAGTTATGTCACTTGGGTAAAAGGAAGCTCACCTGCAAAAAATAACAAATAGAAATAGTTGATATACAGGAAACCAGACCAGAGGAATAGATTTAATTCAAAATGAAGACACCAAATACAGAAGTCTAGACGAATGTGCATGCAGGTGAACCATGTGTCTAAGTTGCCATATAATCAATAGAGACATAGTCAATACAGTCTTTGTTTTTTAGGGGGAGATCCCTCTGACAAGTGACTAGGGATGCAATTCAGTTTGCTAGAAACAGGCACAGACATCACTTGAGAAAGACTAATACATATAAAATATCCACCCAAGGTTGGCAGATACAACACACAGGACCTACATTAGATCCATGGCCTTAGGAGAGGTGACTTTTGGCCAAGTGGGAAACCAAGCACACTTCAGCCAAAATAAATACATGTCTTCAAGCATTTAAATCATACACTATATGTCTAGAAAGCTGAGTCATTATCCAATATCCTCAGACCATATGAGTTAAGACTGAGATTCAATATCCTAAGCATAGAGTGTAAACTTATTTTAGGCACCATGGAGTATCTTACCTGGCCTCCAGCTACTTCCTAGAAGTCACTGACTTATCTGTCAGCCCAGGCATGGTGTTATATGGCACCAAGTGCCTATATTTAGGCAGCTTCTACAGGTACCCACTGGCTCACTGGCTGGGTTAATTCACAGGGCCCCACTGAGTGTCTGTCCATTGACTGTGGTATGAGCTATGCATATCTGTCTATACCTCTGTTTAGGTGCCTTAATTTCAAACTGCCCCATAAAAGGAAACATGGCCTTAATTTCTTGGTACTAAAATAGTTCAGTTGTGGAATTTTAGATGAAAAGCTCTTACCTTGAGGTTGAGAGATCCCTATCAGTGGCAGTTTTCAATACCCTACTGAGTGAATAAATTGTAAATCTTCCCAACAATATCATAGTGCAATCAGCCTCTGTCCTTATCCTAAATAAGTCATCCTGGAAATAGTCTGTACCACCATTATCAAATGGTCTTTTGTTCTGTGCCAGAAAAGGCCTCCTTGGCCTTTCTTTGGGTTAAGAAGATTCTCATATTTCATATTTGATCAACACATCTAAAGAAACTCATTAAATATGATACATAGAGCTGGTGCTGGCAGGATAAGAGAAGCTTCATCATGTCACATTCAGCTCCACACTTGCAACACCTCTCGCACTTTATAATGCTTTCAGAATTAGATTAGCAACATGCACTGTTTTCCTTTGTGAGACTGTAGAGGAACTTTAAGAACCCATTTTTTTCAGTGGTCTGCCTCTTTCTCTTGCTCTAGGTAAGCCTAACTGGACTACCTCTATCCCTTTTGCTCCAGGATTCACTCCTCTTCCTTTGATTAAACAGCTATGGCAAGACTACTGTTCTCTGAATCTATCTCAGTGATTCAGAAGCTTCTGCTTGTTTACCTTTCCCATCTCTCTGCCACAAAGGTGCGTTCAGTCATTCGGCATACTTTGTTTCAGATGCAAAAGGTTCATTTTGGATCTTCCTCTGTGACTCTATTTAGACTCCAAAGGAATAGACCTTGAAGATATTTATCTTGTAATCTGTAGGGCTGTGTCTGCTGCAAAGAGCAGTTATGTTCATGTTCTGCCTCACTAGTAAAAATGATGTGACAGGCAAGCAGAGTTGTGGGAAAGAAATCTTCACTCCACATTTGGAGTGATCTTGCTTTTACTGTGACAGCTTTGGAACTATATATAGATATTGAATTACAGCAGGTACAACTATTAGCTCAGTGTTTAATGAATGACAAAAGCATCCAGAATTAATGATTACTTGGAAAACAATAGAAAACAAAAGAGAAAACATTATAATTTCACTATTTAAATCCCTCAGATGTCTTCAATATAGTTGTGCCCTTGTCTCCAACAGAATGCAATAGTACTTGGAAAGAAACAGAGCTGGACAAGAAGGAGGACCAATGTTAACAAAAATCTAAGCATAGTAACACCCTGTCTTGGAGAAGTCACTGAGGAAAGGATGTGACAGATCTCTATAAAAGAGCAGTAACATAGAGTGGGTGAAATGAATAGAAACTACCTCATCTATGTTAAGGCCATAAAATAACACTATCAAGTAACAGATTAAAAGCAAGCCATAGAGATACTTTCCCATATGTGGCTGCTACAAGACATTGTGGATGCCTAAAGCTTCTCTGGATTGGAAAAGGGATGAGAGAAATTAGTGAAAAAAATTGACAGGATTCTATTAAACACCTTCTATTCAGGCAGTCCCAGAGGCACAAGTCACTGCTGCCAAAGGATCATGCCAGGGAGGTGGCTCCATATGTTGCCCTGTTCTTACAAGCCTCCCTACGCACCTGCCACTGGTCAGTGCTAGAAATCGAGCTACGTGGATTCCTGCCCTGACCCATTAACAGTGTTCTTATGTTCACACAATTAATGCCAGCCTCTGGGGAAGAGATTTAGGCCAGCTACTGTAGATGTTATTGTAATGCTTAAAATGTACATTCAAGCCTTGGCAGCATGGTTCAGTACACCTCAATTAGGCACTGACTCATCCGACGCTGTCAGCGGGGGGACAGTTGAGACCACATCGGTGCTGCTCCCCAATATCTTTGCACACTTTTTTTTTTTTTTCCAAATTTTCAATTTAAATGAATGTACTAAAGTTCAAGAGAAAATTTATTTGAAAAATGGATATATGAAAAAAAAATTATTCTCCCCTCCCTTTCTGGAATCATCTGAGTGGGGACTAGAAATCATATTTTCACATATTATTAGCACCGTTATTGTATCACATGGCAGCATGGTACAAAATTTACTGCTGGCACTTTTTAATCTGATATTGATGATTCATACAAAGTCTGATAATTTCATCCCCAATAATATGCTACAAAGTTGCTACTGCATGAGTCAGTTTCCAGTAATGAAGGATAAAAATATACTGGAATTCATTATATAGCAATATTAGGGCTGTAATACACATCTCAGGATAGCCAAGATAGACTTCGAACTGACTCCCATGTTAAATTAAAATGCTCTTCTTTTGTTGTTGCTCATCATTAAATGTGTTGAATACTGTGTTCTTACCTGGGGGATTGTGGGAAGCTTGTAATATTTATAAAGGGAAGAACCACTCATCTCAGGGCCATTTCTGTTGTATGTATTATTTATTTCCTGATCTATCCCCTCCCATGTTCACTGTCTTTAAGAACTATGATTAATAAAACATTCCATGCTGAACAGTGTGGGTTATATTCCCACATATATATATTCAGGCCATTTCTATGCAAATGTCACAGGAGAATTTTTTTTGTCACAAAAGAATGTACCTATTCTGTACTTGATCCATTCATTTTACATTTATTTTTTAAGATTAATTATTCTATTCCCTACATGACTGATTTTAGCTGGGCACCCCAAAGGGATTTTTTTAACCAATGTAGACATATCTTGTTCTTTAAAACATATGAGAAGCAACTGAAGAGGAGAATTAGGGGCAGTGATTTAGAAAAAAATATTTCTTCACTTTGTTTTCTTGTTTTCTTTAACAATATGAAATTAATTATTATTGTATCATAAAAAAATGAATTAATTTCATAAACTTCTTACAGTAAGATTTAGTCTATTAGGAATGAACTATACATTGTCTTCATCTCACTTAAATCAATATTCCAGTAGATAAGGCAATGTTTTTGTTACAAATGGAACTCTACAACCAAAGTCCTTATTGTGGGAACTCTCCTCTTGATATCTGTTCATTGATGTGACAGGGAGTTTTAGTCTCAGCTTCTGAAAATGGTAATGCATTAGTGTTAGTTCGGGAGAACGAAAAATATTTTATATTAAAAGAGAGGGCAGATTATGAAACTGAAAAAATTTTCTTTTTGTTTTATATCTAGCTTTCCCTAATATTAGGCCACCTTGTCATAATACAGCAAGTAATTACTCATTTTCAGGCAATATGCTTATATTTTATGGTTAATTGCACAATAATCGTCTCTGACTGTGTTTATTTTGAGTTTGTATCAAAGGAGTAGCTAATGGTCCCAATAGAAGAGCTGTCTTTTTGTGGCAGCATTGCACCAGCAATGTATAGTCCCTCAATGTCAGAATTTAGACCCAAAGGCTACAGCAAGAAGCAGGTAAAAAAGAAGGATGGTGAAATAACTCTGAAAAGAAAAAAGATATTATTCCTATATATAACAATGAAAAAGCCTTCTATTGCCTTCACTGAGGACAGTTATGTATATTAACTTATGTATAAGTATTCATGATATCCAAAGTATGGTATAACATCCCTGATAAGCTCAATAGGGCCAGTGCACATGCTCTTAACACACTTTTGAATGCAAATTTATTCTCAGACAGTTTAATTAAGTTGATTTTCAATCTTGAATTTTAATTCAAATCTTCAGTGTTGAGTCAGTCCTCAATTCAAGCAGAATATCAAACATCATAAATGGAAACAGGTTGAGAGAGAACAACTGCACTGGGCCTCCAGTCTGAAGTGTGATTTTCTCCTTAAACAGGATGTTACTACAGACCCAGCTTTGACCTCCAACATCACTTGCTCACGACTAGTGTACAGCACTTTCTCCAACTGATTAACAAAAAAAGTGTTAAGAACTGCAACTTCTGCAAGACATATTTCAATGAACTGGAAACTCTGTCCTCCAGTAAATTAAAGCTTTGAGCTACATACCCCAAATCACTACTGACTTAAGAGCATCTTACTCCTTGTCTCTGTTCAGTTCTTAAGAGGTCTTAAAAGTTAATCACAAATTATTATATCCGTTCAGAAAGGTCATGATTGGACAGGTAGAGAGATGCCAGGTTACAGTTCTAACTTAAATGACTTTATATGAAAAATTCATGAGCAGTAATAAATATTGACTCTTTCAGCTTTCACCTGATCTTGGTAGGAGTCACACATATAAAAGGATGGCAAGACTTGACATAACATTGCAGGACTGTACATAAGAGAAGCAAAAAGCTTATTGTCATAATAAGGAATTATCTGGCACAGAAAAGGGGTTGCCTATTAAATTGGGTAGGAATATGATAGAATCCAGACAATAGTTTCCAGAACCCTCTGCAGAACAGAAAGTTTATTTCTCTGGCTCATCCTGGGAGCCAAATTGAGTGGATATTAAAAATTCTGTTGTAGGCAAGAGTATACAGACATAGAAATGACTCACAAAGTCTAAGGAAAACCAGGAACTCCTTAGCAAACACCAGCTCAACCTCTTTTCTCCTCAGTAGTAGTAGTAGTAGAGAGTATTTTTAGGGGAAGAAATTAGCTATTCTCAGTGAACTAGTGTGTGGATGTAGGTTAATATTCCAAGTGTGGATGTGTTGCTCTGATAGAGATTAATGTGCTGACAAGTTAGGTACTTAATCTGTTCACAAGTTCCAGACCAGATATACTTTAGATATCTTCTTCTGTACTCTCAACAGTGGACCTTTTCTAGAAGTCTAAATATGATAAAATAACTGGTGATGACTCTTGAGAGTTAAGCATTTGCTTACAGGAGCCTTCAGGATCATCCTTTTGGTCCTAATTTCAAAGTTCAAGGAGAGTTTTCAATAGCAGAAAAAAGAAATCATAAATTCTAGAAAACTTTTCTATGACTCTCTGTTACTTTTTGTTTTGCCCTTTACAGACAATACAGTGAAGATTTGAGAAGTGCAGATTAGATTTCAGATGCTTAATCTGATTCATAAAAAGATCTAATTTAAAGAACATACTTTTGCCAGACTTTTCACCAGAAAACATAAGTCATGTTTGACTTATTGACTGGTGAATTGTCCTGTCACAGAATTTCAAGTGGAAACTCCTAGAAAAAAATAGCACTCTGCCTTTTCACATTTCGAACTCCAATACTTGCCCAACAGATCATTTGTTATTCAGGCTTTTATAGAAGCAACTCTGTTTCAGCTATAATATTTTGTCTGATTGTTTGTGACATTCATTTCTAGAATTCAGAATAGCACGATACACCTAATATTCTGGGTTTGTACTCAACTCTATTATAGAATTCAGACTGTCTGCTTATGACAGGTACTCATTAAGGAGGAGTTTATGATTTAGCATTGCAATTACAGTCTCTGGGGGAGCTTGTTTGGCTCTTCTGAGAAAACACACCCTGGTTAAAAAATTATGGTTAGCTAGGAATGTGAGCACAGCGTTGTTTGAAGGTGAAATACTCAAAATTGCCTGAGTGGCATTTGTCCCCAAACAGCAAAGTTAAACAGGAAGAGAATAAGTTTAATTGCAAAAGCACTTTTGGAAAAAGCAATCAGCTTGAAAAAATGTACTAAAAATATAACTTGTAGGGAGCAACAGAGAGTAAGAGACAGACAGAAATAGAAAAACTGTCAAAATATGTTTTGCTCCTGCCAGAAGTTGTTGAATGGTATCATCACCATGCCCAGTCCAGGCTGAGCATCCTTCCTGGGGTGCTACAAGGAGCCTGCACTTGGACAATATAGGGCAGAAGAAAATAGCAAGCAGGAACGTTTGGATGCGTGTCTGATTTCTTCCCCACATGTACATTGGGAGTTGCAGCGAGCAGCATGGACACATGGACAGCTGAAGCATTCACATCTCTCATGGAAGGGACTGCAAATCCTGGAGAGGTTTTGTGTGCCTGAAACCCACAAAATCTGTGCAGGATGTGACTGTGTGCATGTAAGTATTAGCCCATGCATCATTCATGGCTAGGCTTCACAAACAAAGATTTGAGAAGGGCTCTACCCACGCTTGCTACAAGCACACTGATGGCTAAAAAGGCCAATGCGAGATAGACAAGTCCGGTTGCAGAAGGCACAGCAGACTCCCCAGGTGATATTGACGAGACGCGATTCTTTCTGCTTTGTCTTTTCCCCTCGAGAGTGATCCTGCGTGTGTTCTCAAAAGCAGCAGCAGCGTTATAGATGGTGTGTCTCCAGGCCTCCCGATTGGAGGCCAGAGTAGACCAATGGTGGTGATCAATATGGCCAAGGCTGAGGGATTGTTTCAGGCAGTCCTTGTGTCTCCTCTTCGGGGCTCCTCTCTTGCGGCAGCCAGTGGCAAGTTCCCCATAGAGCACGATCTTAGGGAGGTGGTGGTCCTGCATCCTGGAGATGTGCCCTGCCCAGCACAGCTGTGTTCTCAGCAGCATGGCCTCAGTGCTCGTGACTGCTGCCTGTTCAAGGACAGACCTGTTGGTCACATAGTCAGTCCAGTGGATGTTTAGGATTGTAGGGAGGCAGCACTGATGGAAGCGTTCTAAGAGATGCAAGTGGTGGCAGTAAATGATCCAGGATTCAGAACCATATAAAAGAGTAGACAGTACAATTGCTCTTTAAACGCTGATCTTAGTACTTTTCTTCAGGTGTTTGTTTTGCCACACTCTTTTATGGAGTTTACCAAAAGCTCTGTATGCCTTTCCTAACCTGTTGTTTATTTCTGCATTAATCTTACTGTCTGAGAAGATGATGCTTCCCAGGTAATTAAATTGCTGGACTGATTTGAGCTCTGATTCACCAGTGGTGATATGGGGATGATAGAAGACCTCCTGAGGTGCAGGCTGATAGAAAACTTCTGTCTTCTTCAAACTGAATTCCAGCCCAAAAAGCTCAGCAGCCTCTGTGAAGCAGGATGTTCAAGGCTGCAGGGCTACTTCTGTGTGGGTGATTATATTTGAGTATATAAAATGTTTTAAGCTCAGAAGAGTGTTTAGAATTAGTAGTTGGGTATTTAGCAATTTTGACAGTGTCTAGTTCTGCAGTTTATCTGTTGGGTTTTTGATACTGACCTTGAATGTATAGTTCACTGAATGTTATTTTTGTGCTATTAATAAATAAACAAATCAACTTCTTTGATCTCTATTTGGTTCAAACCACTTGAACTGAAAAAATTTTCCTTGTGGCACAAACCTGGTTTACTTTTTAGAGACCAACTTGAAAATATAGGAATATGATATAGGAATAGGAAAATATAGAAACTATTTATTACAATAATCCTTAGAACACATTAGATAGACATTGTATAAATGCTAAATTAATCACAAACACAGTTTGAAGTGGTTAGAATTATTAAAAAACAGAATACAAGTCAGCAAGGTTGAAGATACCTCAATGACCTGAAGGCAAAAACCACATCAGAGTTATTAAGCCAGAACTAACAATGTCATGGTGCTATTTGAACCAAAAAGTCATTCTAAGCTTTCTCCTCCCGGGAGCTGATCCCTATCACTTTCTATCAGATTGCCGTTATGATAAGACTACGCAAGTAATAGCCCAGGAATAACAGGCTCTAAACATTTACATACTTTATCAAGAGTTCTGATCGCAGTGACACGCTCCTTAACCAAACAATAAAAGAGAGGACGAAATAGGCCTTCTATTTTCTGATCTCTTTTGCATATTGTCATTCTTGCTTTAACTCATTTGTCCATAAAAATTTCTCTGTGATAGAGAATGCCAGATGATGATAATGAATAAGCACAAACCACTGACTAAATGACAAATTGTGTGCACTCAGCAGACCAGGCTGCTTTTAATTTCTTTTTGGCCAATTATTTCAATGTACTGCAAGAAAGGACATCAGATATGTGGCCATACAGCCGTGATTGTTCCCATTAAATATGTAAATGGATTATTATCATATGTCATAAACCTCACATCATCTTCAGTACAAATATGAACGTGGAACTGCAAGGGACTTCACAGATTAATGAGTTCAGTCTCTGCTTTTACAAGCAATTATGTTACACATCCCATTTCATAAACTAATCAAAGTTTAAAATTAATTAAGCTTTTTGCACCTCTTGTATTGGACACTTTTGCACACTCCTGGTTCTCAGAAACCTTCTTTTAATTTCCAACATAAATTTTATTCAGTTCAAATTTATTTCCATTTATTCTTGTGCCAAGTAGACTTTCCCCTCTTAGATGTTTATCATCACTGATGTATTTACAGAAAGCAAGTATAATTCTTACTTAACCTTCATTTTGCAAGCCTAACAAGCCAAGCTGTTTCAGTCTCCTTCCTTAAGAGAAGTTTTTTATTTCCCAATCATTCCTGTGTACCTTACTCTTCACTTAATCTTGTCTGAGTTTTACTTCTGTGGGACACAGGGATTATGTCACTTCAGACATATGAGGATGTTCAATGCCTTTTTCTGTTGGCTACATCAAACTGGTTTGTGATCAGTCCGTTCTACAAGGTCTGTTCTTCTATCATTACCACCTCATGAAATCCCAGTTTAGAGGAAAATTGTTGTTACTATTTCAAAAGTGCGTAGCTTTGTATTTTGTACTTCTAAATTTCATCTCATCCTTATTATTCTAATCCTCAGGGCCATCTCTCATCTATTTCTTTTGGTAAAATAGAAAAATATTCCTCTGTGTTAATAATGATGACTCCAAAACTTACAATGTCAGGAAATTTTATCAGTATCTCCCCCACTTGTTTACTGTGGGAACTAATGAATTCCTTAATTGCCACTGATAATTTCTTTCTACTCAATATTTTCCCTGTTTACTATGATTTAAACATATATCTTCTATTCTATTGTTCCTCACTTTTCAGTATGACTCTTTTTTTCTTCTAGGTTCTGTGTCAAATGCTTTGCTGAAATCTATATGTATTAGAGTTATCATCTTTTCACTTAAATATGAAATCTCTTTCAATAGACTGTCTGGCATGATCTACTTCTCCTAACAGAACTTTGTACATGATTTTATATTACACTTATCATGGTATTTTTTAAAGAAAAAATTCTAAATTCTTTTATAAAATTAATATTAGATTAGCAAGCTTGCTGTGGGTTGGATCGCTTTCCCCTCCTCCCTTCTTAAATATAGGTGTTAATTTGCTATTCTCAAATATGGTGTCAGATTCATTCTAAATGCTTACTCTTCAGCCTGTAATTTCATGTCCCACGTCTTTCAGAAATGGGGCTAGAAATTGTCTGGTCCTTCCACACTTGAACACATTCAAACCTGTTAGTTTACTTTTCTCTTCACTCTATTTATTTCCTTATTTTTTTTTCCCTCCTCCTTTTTTTTTTTTTTTTAAATTGAGGAAAGAGACTTTTGCCATTTTTTTTAATAGTTTTACAAGTCTATTTGAACTTGCCTTTGGGTAACATTTTTTTTACGCTCTACCTGTCATGTCTTCTCAAGAACTGCTTTTATCATGTCTTTTTTATCTCATGTTTTCTAATTTCTTGAGGTTCTTTACCAAGTTAATTCTTTAAGCTATAGATTCATATTTTCCCTACTTTTATTTGGGATGTTTTTCTCAATATATTTTTTTAATTCCAAGTCTCTATTTAGCTCAGTTCCTGAGTCCTTTAGTCCAACTAATTTTACTAGTTTCCTCAATTTTTTTAATTATCAGGTACCTTTTGTATGGGCTTACTTTTGAATATTTTTTACATTCATTGCAAATTGAATAATTTTCTTGGATTATACAAATTTTATTTTCTATTAGAATAGTACACACTGCTTTTCTTTCATATTATAGTCAGTTAAAAAAAAAAAAAAACGGCTGTTAGAGGCCAAGGGTTACTAGGAGAAGATAATTTACTAGTTTTTACATTCAGTAATAATCAGCAGCATTTGATTTCCAGTTCATCTCTGCAGACATGAAAATAACAGAATTCATATAAACATTTGTGCACGTCTGAAATAATGGTTACACTGAAATACTACTAAACAGCAAAACATTTGAACTCAGGGATAGGACTTTATACACTCTCTGTCACAGGTCTGGCCAGCTCAGGTTGTGGGAAGATGATTTTCTGTCCATCTGCACCTGTGAATAAACTATAATTTCTATTTTACCAGTGCTGTTACAGTGTTTTATTTCTGCCTCCATATGACGTCAAGAATCAAGAGGAGTCTCCTAGAAATAACAATAAAAAAATCTTTCCATCTTTCCCTGAGGTCTCCCAAGCATACACTCTACTTAAAGCACATGTTCTATGGAGAGTGGCTGACAGAATTGGAGTCTGGAGAAAAGGAGGGTCAGGGAGGACCTTATCAGTCTCTACAGTTACCTGAAAGGAGGTTGTTGTGAAGTAGGGGTCAGTCTTTTCTACCAGGTAACAAGCGATAGGACAAGAGGACACAGCTTCAAGTTGCACCAGGAGAGGTTTAGATTTGATGTTAGGAAAAATTTCTTGACTTAAAGAGTGGTCAGGCATTGGAACAGACTGCCCAGGGAAGTGGTGGAATCACCTTTGCTGAAGGGGTTCAAAAAAATGTAAATTTTGTGCTTAGTGATATGGTTCAGGTGCTGGGTTAATGGTTGGACTTCATGATTTTAGAAGTCTTTTTGAACTGCAAAAATTCTATGATTCTTTTTGTTTCCAGATCTATTTGACATTCCTGCTTCAACCTCCTGGATCTGGTTATTACACAAGCACACCTTGGTTATTGGTCACCAGTATAAAGGCAGTTTAAAGGTGGTTGTTGTGACCATTCCACTTTAAGATACAAGGGAAATTGAGTTTGATGTAAGTTCATGTCTCAAGGAGGTACACACGATCTATCATGCAAAAGTAGATCCTCGGGAGAAATTTAAACATAAAGTGGGACTTGTAAAATTATAAGCATGGTGTGGCACAGTTCTAAGTTCCTTGATCAGGAGACTCATAAATATGAGTTTATTATAATAATTGCCTTCATTCAGCTTTGTGTGTTTATTTTGCTGTGCAATTAATGACAGATACACTATAGTGTCTAACAAACCAGCCCAAAATAGCAAGGGTCTCCCTGATAAGAAAATAAATACATGAGCACACAAAAATACAAAATAATTTCATTGCAGAAAAGTACACTTCAGCACAATCAGGGGACAATACAGTCATGCCATCACTCCTACTGAATGCCTCAGCAAAACAGAAAAAACCTTACATCATTACCAAACATCAACATTATATCTGAAACATTACTTAGATTTTTAAAGAATGGTCATGGAAATCCTGAATTGGTGAGTGAAAGTATTCTCCCTAGAAATCAACTCATAAAAGCTACAATGATTCATTTCAAGCTACAGAAACAAACTCTATGACCTCTATGTACTATTACAATAACGAGGATTTTGCGTGCCCACAATGAACTGCTTAAAAATAATCAACCACACAAGAATTCTTTAGAGAAATTGTTATTGAGTGCAACTTTCAGACATTTTGCTTTTGCCTAAGCAAAAATACGTGCGTTGAGACTAAAGATTTATTGATAAGAATTTAGGTATGTAAATTCATATAATGCTTGCTCATAAAATGCTTTCTCTCTTCCCTCTTTCTCACCTAATTTTTCACTTCTGTGTTTTTATCAATGTTTTAACACTTTATTCCAATACATTTTGATCCCTTCATATAAGAGAATTATAAAAACATTTGATGAGCTGCACCATTAAATACTGAAATTCATAAAGTAATAAAATCATTGATTGGTTGGAAGGGACTTTAAAGACCATCTGGTTCCAGTTCCCCTGCCATGGGTTGAGTCACCTTCCACTAGACCATGTTGCTCATAGCCATGTCCAACCTGATCTTAAACACTTCCAGATCGGGCACTCACAAATTCTCAGGGCAACCTCTGCCAGTGTCTCCCCATCCTCACAATCAGGAATTTCTTCATGATATCTGATCTAAATCTGTTTTCTTTCACTTTAAAGCTATTCCTTCTTGTTCTAGTACTACAGGCCCTTGTAAAACATCCCTCTGCAGCTCTCTTGTACCCCCTTCAGGTACTGGAAGGTGCTATAAGGTCATCCCAGAGATTTCCTTTCTCCAGACTGAACAGCCCCAGCTCTCTCATTCTGTCTTCATGGGAGAGGTGCTCCAACCCTCTGATCAACTTAGTGGACTCTTCTGGACTCTCTCCAATGAGTCCACCCCATTTGGGGCCCCAGAGCTGGATGCAGCACTCCAGGTGGGGCCTCACAAATGCAGAGTTGAGGGGAAGAATCATCAGCCTTGACCTGCTGCCCATGCTGCTTCTGATGCAGTCCAGGACATGTCTGGTTTTCCGGGCTGTGAGTGCACATTGCTGGGTGCACATTGCCACAAGCACCCTGAAGAGCTTCTCCTAAGGCCTTCTCCTCAGTCCATTCTCTGCCCAGCCTGTATTTGTGCTTGATATCGCCCTGATCCAGGGGCAGGACCTTGTGCTTGCCCTTGTTCAACTTAATGAGTTTCTCATCCTCAAGCCTCTTAAGAGTCCTCTAGAGGGCATCCCTTCCCTCCAGTGTGTCAAGCACACCACACAGCTTGGTATCATCAGACTTGCTGCGAGTGCACTCAGTCCCTCTGTCCATGCTGCTGACAAAGATGTTGAACAATGCCGGCCCCTGTACTGACCCTGGGAAAGACACTCAATTAGTTCCAGCAGACTGTATAAATTACTATAGGAAAAATCTCAAAAATTTGAGAGTAACAGAAAAAAATGTGTGTTAGATGAATTTAAAAAGTGTATTGAAATGTAGCTGAATCTTCCAGTCGATAAGGCCTAATAACACAATGAGGTTAGGAGGTCTCTGTAAGCTCATTGGACCCTTGAACCAGGTCCTTGTTGCAGTCTTGAAAGACTTTTTTCCTGCAGGTTTTCAAAACAGAATCACATGCAAGTCTGCAGTAATCTCATGCTGTGGAAGTCAGTGGAGATGAAACATAGCCTTCAGGTGAGGCACTTAGCCAAATATTCCTCCAAATAGGCTTTTCTTTAAGGGTAATGTTAGGTGTACACTTCAGTGTTACATGCATGTTTAAGCACACCTTGGAATATTTATGTAATTTCATTCCAAGAACTGGTCTTCACTGATTTAATGCTCAGATTTTTCCTCAAGATATATCCTTGAAAAAATCACATAGACTGTTCAGATTTCATCTGAAGTAGGAGAGTCCTATAGTGTGTCACCTGTGTGGGGATCATCCCAGGGTGAGAAAGGACTGCTTGTCAACTGGCACTGCAGCCATGGAATGAGGTTATTGGTGAGGTTCCTATAAGTCATAGAAAAATAAGGTACAGAGGCAGAATTGACCTTACCTATCATATTTTCAATGATATTTTTTCCTGATTTTCTGCTGCTTTACTCTGTGTGTGTGTGTGTGTGTGTGTGTGTGTGCAAGACAGTCTGTTAATGGTGATGGCGTGAAGCAGAGATTGGGCATAAATTTGAACAAGTGAACAAGTGAACTCTTCAGGTATGTTATGTAGGCATAGCACTCGTTATTAATAATTAAAATCTGATTCTACAACATTGCATCTGACTAGATATTTTCAGGAAGCAAAATGCAATACTTGGAAGCCTCTCTCAAAGCACTTAAATGTAATTTTAAGGTATGAAGTTGATACAAACATTGGAAAAGAAGAACTTCAAATGAGAAGATGCCAAAAAAAAGTTAGAAGTGTTCAGTTTTACAAAACAGGGTAAAAGTATCTATCTGTTGAAGGCATAAGAGCAATGTAGTGATGCTCTAATGGAGGGTCCTTTACAATCTCTTCTGTTAATCACAGTAAGAAAAATCACAGAAAGACAAAAATCAGGTCAAGTCAAGCACATTTATAATTGATAAAGCAGATATTTCACAGAAATAATGCACCGAGTTGGGGAACTCAAGAGAGGCTGTGGACTTTTCTTCCCTTCAGATATTAAAAAATTGTCTGGACACAATCCTTAATAACTTGCTTAAGGGGACTGTGCTTGAGGAGGGACATTGGACAAGATGATCTCCAGTGATCCCTTCCAGCCTTACCCATTCCCTTATTCTGTGGTTCAGTGAACTCAGCCACCCATTTCAAATAAAATGATTCTATAGAATTGCAGCAGGTTTAGACATTTATAAATGCAGAAATATTTATGCTTATAGAAGGTAGCATATTACAAATTGTAACAAGTCAACTACTTTGTATTTGGATTTAAGATATAATATTCTCCAAGGACATAATACTGCCAAAGTATTCTCTTGGGAATTCCATATATTTTTTCTGAAATATGTGTTCCTAGTGACTGAAGTGAAATACAGAGACTAGCTAAAATACTATTTTCCTATGCGGAGATGACATTGTCCGCGCCACAGGAATTGAGAATTAAGTTCCTTATCTCTGGTAAGATGTTTTACTTCTCTAATTGGTTCCAGCAGGAAGAGTTTAGACACATCTCTGAATTTATGGAGAGATGGTCCATTGATTAATTTGGTGTCAAATTGGGTCCTGGATCATAGTGTCTGAGTCTGCCTAAAATCTCACATTTTCATTTATTGTATTTTGCTTATAGTTTCTCTTTTTTTCACATGCCTAGTGATAGGAGTTTACATAAGAAAAAAAAAAGTATTTTTAGCAGAAAAGCAAATATTTTCCAGAAAAGCAGTTGAATGCTGAAAACACAATGAAAACCACCTAATCTAGAGCTCGTTTTGTGTGATCTGTTGTTCACAGAGAGTGAGCATACATCATTTGGCTTTATTTTTACCCTAGAATTTAATGCCCTTTGTGTAAAATGTAGAAGTTAATTGGTAGCTAACTCACTTTGATGGTGTGTTTGCTGTGCTTGGGGGACATATTTTCCCCAATTGCCACATTTTAAATAGATTTTACCTTGCAGGGCTTACTTTTAGCTTATCATTACAACTTGGAAAAATTCACTATCTTTTCTTCATGCAGATAAGTGCTCCCAACACACTTAATAATGAGAAATCATGTATATATATGCAAAGGAAAAAAAAGTAGAGAAAAAACCTCTACTGTGAAGGATGTAGCAATTAATTTTTCACAGGTTGGACACAGGCATATAAATTTTCAAGGTGCGTGAGGTGGTTCCTTAAGAAAAGGTTAAAAGACCATCTCTCTGTATATTCAAAGCATTTGTTTGTGTCAGAAATGTCAAATTCCTGTATGACTCTTCCTGTTCCCACATTTTGCTGGGCATTATTGGTAGGAATCTGCTAAGTATTCAAAATTTAGAGTTTTATAAGGAAAGAGGATGGCTTAGTGCTCTCATTTGATCCAGCAAAACCCTTTGATGCACACGGAACTGTGTTTGGGCTTTATCCACATACTTATCTTACTAGGATTCAACAGCAGAGGTAACTGGTCAGTCATTAAACTTCAGAGAGAAACATAAGATATAAAATTCCATGGGAACAGCTGAATATCATTACAGAAGATATTGGTATGCAGCCTCTGGTTTATGATGAGAGTATATTGCTAATTAATAATTTTCAGAAACTTCAAAACTTCTAAATTATTACAATTACAAGGGTGGGCTTTTTTTTTTTGTTTTGTTTTGGTTTTTTGTTTTTGTTTTTGTTAAACTGATTGATTGGTTGGTTGGTATTTACATAAACTGGACAAATCCTGAGTTCTTTAGAAAAGTCACATCTTGGGATGGTGGTTGATATGTTTTGATTTGGTTTGAAATCTCAGCAGTAAATGAGAGAAGACATTAAAATATAGTTTCTTATGAAATCCATACTCATCCATGAGAATTCTGCCCCTGAGATAAAATAGACTTAGTTGAAATCATAGTTCTGTTTCTCAATTAGGATGAAGATCTTGGAAATGCTAACATAAACTCAATTTTTTGCAACACAATATTCTTCCTCATTTTTCTTTAAAATCAAGACCAATCTTTAGAAAACACATAAACCCCACCTTGACATATGCAATGCATCAAGACATATTAGTGGTGTTGCCCTGGAGAGTTCTGCAAGTGTAAGTGGAAAGTGGGAGTTTAACGTGCCAAATATCTGAAATGTAAAACTATGCGAGTAGGTAAGAGACAAGGCTATAATTCATTGTGGCTTCACACCGTGTTCTTTCCCCTATCTGTATAAAAAGGAAACCCTCTAGGGGTATTCAGACTCTGAAAATTATAGAATTTTAATCCAAACCCACCATAATAATGTGAAAGTGTTGGTTTGAAATGACAAAAGCCCAAAGCTTTTAAAACTTTACGATGTTTAAAGTTTAAAGAATTTGCATGAAACTGCCATTAGTTTACCATAACCATTATTACTGCTAACAGCAGTTCAATCATACGTCTTAAATATGGGATTTCGACAGCTCAGGGAAATTATCATTCTAAATATGTAATGTGAGCAGCTTGCTAAGTAATCTTGAAGAGCAGTAATCTCTCATCTTTCTGGAGCAGAATTCTCCACTGGTCTCCATGTAGTTTCCCATCAGATGGCAAACATGCGTCCTGTATGATTTTTGCCCACCCTCAATGAGCCCTGAATGTGTTTCTGAGCCACTGCATCCCTTGTTGTGAGAAATTACCTAAAAATGTTACATAAATATGACTTAGCAGGCTGATGTGACTGCCTGGGTTTGTATTCCCACAGTGCTCCTGCAGAAGTCCAGCAGATGTGTCTCCTGGCAGAAAATCAGCCAAGATAATGAGAAAAGACTTCAACTTCCATATGCTGGTATCAGCCTAGATTTAATATCCTTGTCTGAGTGCTTTCCTTCATCAAAACTTTTGTAGCACTCCAGCAGGTTTCCTCAGTCTCTTCAAGACAAAACGCTCTCAGAAAGTCTGGTAGTGTGTGATACTCTGCTGCCTCTGCTTTTCTGTTACTATTCCACTGGTCCTGATGAGCTTAAATAGGATATATATTCTATATTTCCTCTCACCTCTTGTGTTTGAGTGTGACCCACATCAGTGAATACAGTTGAATGTATGCCTGTTGCTAAGAAGTGCCACCCTGGCTGGCTTTAATGGAAGTTCCAAGTTTGTCTTAAAGGTGTGTTATCCTAAACACCTCATTTGATATTTATGAGGATAATCAGCCTGTATTATTGATCCAGGCCCCAAGGAGAGCTTGGGTTTTGTGGGAAATACTAGCAGAAGGAGATCTAAGTGTTTTCTTATTTTATATACATATGAGAAGGGGCTCAGATCTTCAAAGGCAAGTGGGCAGCAAGATGCAGGGGGCATCAATACTGTGCTGAGATGAGGGGAAGTCTTATTCAAGCTTGAGTCTAGCTTTTTTTCCAATTTTGTCAATTTCTTCTAGTTTTCTAAAAACCTCTGGGATTTCAAACCACAAATTGCCTCAAAACAGAGCAGGAATTTGGAGGAGAAATGAATTTATTTATGTCTTTTTTTAAAAGTGGGGTTTTTATTATTATTATTATTATTAATAATTTCAGAAGTTGTGATGTTTCTCCCCTTACTTTCTATATATCTTTTCCTCTGATATAATTTACTGATATATTTTACTTACTGGAGGAAGAATGTAAGAACTCAGAGACTGATTCAGACTAACAGTGCAGTGGAAGACTCGATCCTTACTGTTTAAATGCATAAAAACCCCATGAAAAGCATTCACAGACAAAATCCTCTGCTAAGGCAGGTGCTAACTGTAGCAGAAATTGTTGCAACTCCATCCCAGAAAGTTTTATACTCCTACCTTCTTATGTGACCAACTACTTCACTCTAACTTCACTGCCTTCTCAGTTTCCAAGAGCCCTGGTACTTCTGCCTGGCATGAATTAGATACAGGTTTGTTTTTTTCTAAAGAGATCTTAATTTAGCAAGGTTGTCAGAGTACTTGCCACTTACTGCCTGAGCACTGGCACAGCTGATCCCAGATCCTTGTGGCAGAACAGTTTTCCCCAGAGAAATCATGGTGTCTCCAAACACATTTTAGATTTGAGGAAACAGACCTAGCCAAATTAAGATGATATGCTGAAAGTCACACAGTAAATCAGAGACAGAGGTAGAACTGAATCTGTTTTCTAAGTCCAAACCAGGACACCGACCAGAGCTTAGGATATTCTTTGCATCAGGTTATGTCAGGATACTACTAGAACATCAAGCTGTTATTACTCTTACAGGATACTGTGCAAATGCACACTGCACTGTTTCAACATAAGCTAAACTCAGGGGAAATTGGGCTCTGCAGACTTGTTCCTTCCTGATGACAAACTACTACAGCTAAGAAAGAATCTACAGGGTGAAGGGGTGGCTTAAAGGCATCTCAGCACAAATATCTTGAGTGTCTCTGTTAGCTCCTGTCCATCCTTTCCCACTCACACTTTTCCAGTGATTGTTCCCCTCTGCTCTCATGAAAACCCACCTGGAGTGCTGCATTCAGCTTTGGGGCCTATATCTTAAGACGGACATGGAGCTGGTAGAGCAAGTCCAGAGGAGGCCAATAAGTCCATTAGCAGACTAGAGAACTTCCCCAATGAAGACAGGCTGAGATAGTTGTGGCTATTCAGACTGGAGAAGAGAAGGTTCTGTGGAAACCTCATAGTAGTCTTCCAGTATCTGAAGGAGACCTGATAGGGAAGCCAGGGAGAGACTCTTCTACAGGAACTGTAGTGACAGGACAAGGAGTAATGGGTTCAGACTTAAAGAGGGGAAAATTAGGTTGGATATACAGAAGAAGTTCTTTATCATGAGGGTGGTGAGGCACCAGAACAGGTTGTTCAGAGAATTAGTGGATGCCCCATCCCTGGCAGTGCTCAAAGCCAGGTTGGATGGGATGCTGAGAAATGTGGTCCAGCGGAAGGTGTTCCTGCACATGGCAGGAGGATTGGAACTGAATGATTTATCAAGTCTCTTCCAATCCAAAACATTCTATGATTCTATGATTCTAAATGGTGATTTTTGAATAAATGTCTAAAGAATTGGTTTTATACCTTTGCATGGAAGATGATATTTTAAAAGTAATATTGGTGAAGTACTCAGACTAATCTTCTTCTGGAGAATATTTTTCTTTTTGATGGAGTCAGGTTTTTCTATCACTCAGTGAGCTGAACTTTAAGAAAATAGTTCCCCCTAACCCTGCTATGAATTTCAGATAAACCTTATGGTGGGATAGATATTGAACTCCCAGCTATTTAGTGTCCAATGGAGACCTACTGAGAACAAAGAATGAAAATGACATTTTTTATATAGAGTGATTCGATGGGTGTATCTTGGCTTCTTTAAAATGTATTGTATATATTGACACTTTGAAGCATCTGACAACTGGACTAGTTAGTGAAGGCTGAGGCTATTTTTTTCCCAGCAGTGACTAAGGGTTCCAGAGATGCCTAGATATTTCATCTACGTTAAGACAAAGCATGGCAGTTTCCAGACCTGGGTTTTATAGACTAAACTGGAGTTTAGTCCACTACCTTGGACCCTCTCTCTTAAAAGGCAGTTTAATAGATCTTTTTTCTTTCTTTGTTTTCTCCTTCTCCTAAGTCACCTTGCCTAATAAATCCTAGATGTTGCAAATGGGCAGTGCACTTGCATTTAACTACTTGCTATAAAGCCATAAGAGAAATAAATCCAGACTCCCTCTCCTCAATTCACTTACACAGACATTTTTCTCTCCCTCTCTCTGAGAAAGAGCCCAACTGTTTTAAATTTAAATATACACAGTCAATTTTAATATAATATTCTTTCTCTGCAAATGAGATTATACTATTCACGTGTTCTAGCAGTCTTTAGACAATTAACTTTTTTCTAATATACTTTCTTTGTAATCCTTCATTCTGACAATGCCAAAGCCCCATGAACAACCAGTCTTTTTTTAAATAGCAATCATAATCACAATACCATATTACTTGAGGGACTTGAAACATACCTCTATTTTTCTTATGCCTCTTCCAAACTGCTCTCAACTATCAGATGATGAATAGTCACAGATATTAGACTGAAGTATATTTAAGTTCTGAATCTTTTTGTATGAAACATGAATAATCAAAGAGATTGACTGACAAAAATACTAACCCCTACTCCCTTATCAAACATTATGACAAAGGAGCAAAAATAGCACAAAAAAACAAATTATTCTTTGTTCACAGATCTTTAGGATTTTTGCTTTGAAACTGAAATTGTTGGAACCAGAAAACAGAGCAGATGTTGTATATGCAAAGTCCTAAGAGGTGACTGATGTGATGTATTCCAGTATCTATTACTGAAACAGCTAAATACACTAATGATTTAAGCAAGTGATTTTATGGTTTTATAAACGCACAGCTCTTTGTCATGAAAGCAGCCTCAGCCCTTTTATCTTAAGGGTTGAACTAATCTTACTATGTGATTTAATTACTTTCAAAGGTTTTGTACCATTACATTTACATCTGCTGTATTTAGCTCTGAAGTAAACACCAAGAACCAGACACTAACAGCTTCAGTTTATGAAGGCAAGGTTCACAGATTCCTGTTTCAAGGTTTTATCTTATTTGAAAGAAAAATAAATGTTCCAAGTAATTAAAGAAAAAAACTCCATCACAAACCATCGAAAAACAGAACAAAGAATCCATTGAAGAGCAAGTTCTGCTTTCCTTTAAGTTCTGATGATTGTAAGCTCTGTATACCTTCCTCTCAAAAATTCTACCATACTTCAGCAGATACCTTACAATTTCTGAGATTCTTAAACCCCCGTTTCTGAATTTTGTTGCCTTTGCATCGTCAGTCCTATAACATGCTGGCTTTATTATTTTCTCCAACTCTCAAGTTGGGTTATTGCATTCATGTATCATTTTGAAATTTACAACTTCCTTAATAGCATTTTTATTTTTTATGATTTTGTTACTCCTACCTTTTTAAAAGGATCTTAGGGAATATATTTAAGTTTCATCCAAAGTAAAAACAAATTAGCTAAATCATTGCTTTCAGTTTGACCATATAGAGTGAGCAAACAACAATTATTTTAGATCAATGCAAATTACAGCATCAGAATAATATCAACAGTGTAAAGCCACTTTAAAATCTGCCTGTTTCACATATTTCTGATTTCAAACGGGGAAATGCAGCTGTGATATTTTCTACATATCAGAATCAACTATCTGTGCCCTTTTCTACATATCAGAGGAGTAGACTCAAAGAGTATGAGTATAATAGCTTATGTTAAAGGAGGAAAAGAGAGGGTAGGAGAAGAAGAAAAGAAAGAAACAGCTGTTTCTGTATCTTAGCAATAGGCTTCTAAAATTATGACTGAGTATTTGGGGATGTAGCAGAATTCAATGTCACTATGATATTTTATACTAAATATGGATTTAGGTCTTCCAAATGGTGGATGGGAAATCTCAAATTTATAGCAACTTTCAGACTCAGCTTTGCCAATAACTCAGCTGGAGGCTCATCTAACTCATCTGCCAATAACTTGCAGATGGAGGCTTTTTGGGTAGTTGGTTAACCTAAAATTTAAGGTATTTAATGCAAGGTTATGCTTGTATGAATTAAGAGCATCATCTGTGTGGTTTAGGTTTAGCACAGACTTCAGAATGAATCTCTAAACATTCTGAGAGTGACCTGGGTATGAGGCCACTGACTAGTTTAACAAATTTTCCTCTTTCCTCTTGATGAAACTGTCAACTGAAGAGATACATCAGAAATGTTCAACTTCAGACAAATCCCTTATAATCTAAAAATTTCTGATCTCTTCAACACTGATCTTTTTACCCATATGTCTTCCTCTCATGTCAGGGATGGCTGTATACTGGCCAGATAGTGACGTTCTCAGCCCATTTAGTCCTGAGGCAAAATATTTCAGACCAATGGGAATTCATCAAATCCTGCTTCTCCCAGGCTACACTTGCTGAAGGTCAGTCTCAAGGCACAAGAGTAGGACAAATTAAATAAGCATGGGCTGACTAATTCCTCCAACAGCTGGTCTGAGGATAAGGACAGCCTGTTGATTTACAACTTTTTCAGTCTAGCATTTCACAGTAGCAGTAAATGCACTCTGAGAAGATGGTTTTGGGCAGGGAGTTTCTTGTTGTAGAGGAAAATGCTTATTTAGGAACATGAAATTTAACATTGGCTAAAATTTCAATATTGTCTCAACATCAATAATGTTTAGCAAAAGTTAGGAGGAGGCCATTTGCCAGAATCTTGAGTGCTTTTGTTGTCATGAAATCAGATATTCAGATACATGCACTGTCATATAATCACTGAAATACAACTATCTTTATAGGAGGCCAAACCTTTGTAAAACAAAACAATCAAAAACCTTCTCTAATGGGACAGATGGGAAAATTTGCTAAGTCAGAGGGTCCTGGACATGGTGCAGTAGATTCAATACATCTGTACCCCATGCCCTTCATATACATGTTTGAAGATGCTGGAGGTTGTCTGAAATGTAGCAGCAATTCCTAGGGTAACTGTGTAACAAAGTAAGAACAACACTATTGCTGTCCACATAACCAGGAGGTTATATAGATATGGAAGAAAATTAGTTCTGACTTCACTTAGTGGAGGACAAATAGTACCTTTACATCTGTTTCTTGGCTCTGTAATTTTTCCAGATGGAATCTATTCAATTGGGGAAAAGCCATGTGATGAAGGAGATAGTTACTTTGCACTATTGCCTAACAATCTGAATGTATTATTTTTTTCTTCTGAACTCATAAAACTATCCATCTGTAAAATTTCAGTCCATTTCATAAATGGAAGTGATTCAGTACTTTACAATAAGAAATAATGACCATTTTCATTTATAAAGCGCCCCCTGCCAGCACGCTGTAGGTGCCACATGGATTAACTCTAATCAGAACAACCAACAACAATTAAAACATCATTAAATATTCAATACACACACACCCCCCAAACCAAACAGAGAAGCATTATCATAAAAGTCATCTAATTTTACAAACATTAAAAGTTAGTGTAAATCTGTCGTCTATGTACATCTTTCCATTGCTTGCATTTCATAGTAAGCTGCTAAAAGAGCAAACATAAAACTCAGAAACTGCTGTGTCTTGGTCTGACCACAGTGTGTTCCAGAGGCTGTGAGCAAACTCAATAAATATGGATGGGATTACTCTGTTCATTCATAGATTCATTAGGGTTGGAAGAAACCTCTAAGGCCATCAAATCCAACCTTCAGTCCTTTGTCGTCTGTACTGAGTATCATGGGAAAATTTTGCCATTATAAATCACAGTGAAATTAAGGAACTGGATTCTATAAGTGTCGGAGTCTTTTCCAGCACTAAAGATAAAATAGGTCCTTGAATTCACACCTTGCTACAACCTGTCTTTTACCTTTATGAGCTAGCCTAGCACATGATGGATTGTCATAAATCACGTTGGATAATTGCCAATCATTGTAAATAAAACTGAAACCTAAAGTAAATAATAAACAAATACTCATAGATTTTGTCTCTCTTTAGGGTGTTACAAATTGCTGCAGGACTTAGTATGCATAACATAAGAAGGGCATCAAAGTTATAACAGGTAGAGGGAGTATAGGAAGAAACCCCAAGAAAATCCTCTTGAATGTAATATTCATCTTGAAAACTAGGAACATTTCAATATTATTTTAGTGCACAATTAATTTCTGTGACTGCTTCTAAACAGAACACTCTGTGGTCTTCCATTTACCTGGAATATGCCACCCAGGGAGGCATTAGGTTAACAGGTAGAATAAGGCTTATTACACTATAAAATAGTTGATTTATCACTTGTTTGTTCCATGTCAATATAATTAAAGCTGAAAGGTGATGATAGCTTTTGAACATCTGTCTTTGGCTTTCATATTCTTCACAGTCTGTTGATTGGGTTATGTTTTGTATTATTTCAATGTCCACAACTGTCAAGTGAAATGGGAGAGTGCTTGTATGAAGTGGTGAGCTGAAGTCAGCAGCAGCACTTCATTTGTTTTTTACGTTAATAGACTATGACAGCTCCAGCTCTGAACAAATTGTTTTCAGTTGTTTGATGGGTCTCAGCTGCTCCAAACTGGAAGATGACCAGATTTTCTTTTAGCTGAAAAGTAAGAACTGTTAGAAAAAAGTTGTAGGCTTTCCATTTTTTTTTAACATATCATGAAAGTCCTTCAACTCTTTTAAGATTCTAAAGCCCCACATCTCATGAGAAATTAGAGTTTATACTGAAATATTATCCACACACAGGAAGACAAATAATCTATAGACCTAAGCATCAAAGTAATATTTTCTTGCTAAAAATTCAAATAGCCTTGTTTTATAGGATTTCTGCCTTTCATTGGGCTGACACTGTAATATTCACCAATAGATAAAGAATAATTTTTAATTGGAATAATCTTCTCCAGTTGTTTACAGGAAAGTATCATGTCACCTTTTAATGTGCTACACACACCACTTCATACCAATTTTAAGCATCAAAAATACTTTCATTAATATTTTGGGAGTTCAAAACAAGAAATATTTCTCAGATTCTGCAGCAGAAATACAAGAATTCCTGGAAAGCAATATTCAAAATAAAGAACTAAGGCTTAAAGAGAAGAATGGACTTCTTCAACATAAAAACATCCTGTCTAGTCTTGGAGAACCAAGATTAACAAACATTGATCTAAACTGTCCATGGGAGGTGAGTCACTATGTGACATTGTTATTAGGGGAGATAATAGAAAAGTTAAAAATCAGTGCAAGCTTGAAAAAATTCTGAAAGAGAGCATAAAACTATGTTTGATTTCAATTTTGTTACACAAAACCAAGACTATTATTTTAGACTTATGCACAGTAAGTTCTCTCTGTATGTCTCTTTATTTGTGTGGGTCAATAAACACTACCTGGAATATGAACAAAAAAAGCCCAAAAAATATAATTGCTGTTACCTTATGAAGGGCTTTATCTTTAACATACACTGTATCATAAGTTTTCCCCACAAGGAGTTTGCATCAGTGCTCTTAATAAGTAATAGGAAACTCATTGAGCTTAGAAACAATAATGTTTACTGATAGCCCAAATAACCTCAATTCTGTGGCTGCCAGCAAAGTTTATTTATTGAAAGTTGTATTGCTCTAGCAGTTTAAAAACTCACCTCAAGGTAAAGTTATGTTAAAATATAATTAACCATTTTATTGCAGCTCATAATTATTTTTCCTTGAAGGGGAAAAATGCTTTGATTTCTACAATAATTATAGAGGAACAACCTACTTTGCCTGGTTCTGAAATACATGGGTTCTCAATCAAATTGGAAGTACTTGCAGCTCCGGAAATAATCTAATTTTTACCTCCTTACCATTTGAAACTTTCAGCAACAACAGGAAATATTCCAGGAAGACAAGAAAAAAATCAAATATTCAGCAATACCCATGAGAATATTTGTAATCCTTGCCATATTTTTCTTTCATTTAGGCAAGGATTTTAAATAATATTTTGGAAGGAGAAAAGGACAGTAGATCATCATCTACTGCAAATTACTTGCTTTATTTGGTTTTCTTAATTTTCTGCATAGCTACACTTTGTGAAATATGTAATACAAAACCACTAAAAATGGAAAAGATATTTTGTTGGTCTATTTTCCCTGACATTTTATTGTTTGATACAGATATGGGAATTTAGATTGCCCTCTTAGGCCATTGGGAGCACAATTCACTTCAACTTAGTTAGAGTTTATCAACATTGCTGTATTGGCATCAGCCATTGAAATGTATATCTTATTATCTCTAAAGAGACTCCAAAACTACAGAAAGAATTCCAAGGTAGTTTTAGTCTATTTCCTTTTCAGCAGCTCCCTGAATCTACTCATATCACAGGAAAGTCCTTAGGCATTTAAAATAGCAGAATTTGGAAAGAAAAAAAGAAAAAAAGAAAAAAATACCACAACCAAAACCAACAAAAGAGCCACACTGCGAAGAAAAAGCACTAGAAATTTAAAAGAAAATAGTTTCTATTTTGACATAGAAATTAGGACAGGTATATTTTACAGTTACAAAAATCATGTTTGACAATAATATTTTGAGATAATTAAAAGAGTGTGGGTGTAATTACATAAAACCCCCAAAATATAAATCAAATAGTTATTGCTTCTTTTTATTAGAAATGTATAATTTAAGTTATTTTTTCAGTTAAGAGACAATAGAAAGATAAAAACCTTAAGCGGGGAGTGCTATATTAAGATAAATCCCAGTTTGTGCCAGATGACCCATTGCAAACAAGGCTAATGTTTAGGCTGGTGAATGATCTGAGTTCTGACCAGGACTGTTTATGTTCCTCATCTGGAAAATGAAAGTATTTCACTGCCATGCTGGACATCCAAGAAAGAGCAGCAGATCATTTAGAGTACAAACCTCTACATCACAGTCCTTATGGGACTATGATAAGTCCGTACATCTCAGACAGGAAGCTGTGTGTTGGTCTCATGCTTACAGATACTCCAAGCTGTCCTGGTGGCTGCATTGTTTCCAACTGAAGACAATACACACACGGCCCAGAGAATAAAGGTGAGGTGGTAAGGCCCCTCTATGCTCCTCTGAATTTTTCAATTTTGATAGGATCTGCAGAAAAGGGCGTTGATTGCAGCAGCATGCAGTCTCCAATATTTCCATTCATTTCCAGTGCTGAGAAAACAAAAGTAGAAAAAAACCAAACCAAACCCAAACAAAACCAAAAACAAAACCCAACCAAAAAAAAGAAAAAACACAAAACAAACAAACAAAAAAAACTCTACAGCAAAACTTCAGTCATTCTGGGTATTGGTGTGCAAATGAACATCAAAGTGTCCCACTTTGCTTTCAAGAGTCTCTAAAAAAGAAAACCAACCCAACACATGCCTTTTAAAAATGTAGCAAAGAATCTATAAAAAACGTAATTATATATTTAGAAAGGGAGGAAAGGGACTGATGTGTAGAATAGTAAACAGCACACACTTACAGCCAACTCTATAGATTTCAAATAACCGATCTTGTAGGAAATAATGAGCTATCTGCTAAGAAAGGGAAAAACAGAGGAACTGGTAATAAACAAACTCCAGCTCCCATGTGTGACCTAGTACAGTACAATACAGTTTAATTTTATTACTTGTCATTCATACTGAAAACAAATTTGCAATTTTCTGCAAATATAATGGGAATGTTCCCAGAATGCGTAAGTGCAGAGAAAAATGGGATATTTCTGTCAAATGAAACACTGCAGTATTTTTCTCCAAAAAGAAGGCAGAATGACTTGATATTTTTCCTCAGGAGAGATATATGATTCACGTATTTGCAAGTTATAAATCCAGAAGGACTGTTGAGGTTACCTGGACTGTTTTCTAAATAAACTAGGCAGAGACTCCTCTCAATTAATTCCTACCCAGGTTATCCTACATGTAAAAGACCAAAGTAAAACAGGATAGTGGTTGACTGCTGTTAGTACTGATGGAGTAATCAGTTTAAATTGTAACTAAGATACAGATCAAATATTAGGAAAATCCTTTTTACTGTAAAGACAGTTAAATACTGTTAAATACTGAACTGGTAAGCCAGTGATCCTTCTTGAATCTCTCACTGGAGGTTTTTAAGAAAGATAAGCATGGTGTCAATATAGACAGTATTGTCTCACTGCCAGAGTTGGAAGAAGACAATGAAAGGATTAAATGTCTCTTCTGACTATTTCCAACTCTACATTTCAATAGAAAAGAAACCTCTGTTCATCAGTAGATGTAGAACATCACATAGACTGATTTCATCCGAGGAGGATTTGGAAAGAAGGCTTTAGGGTTTTTGAGAAGACCTTCCTCTCTCCCTGATTTTACAAGCTGAAGTGACATGGTGGTCCTGTATTGCAGCACTGTGGTATCTTGATCCATATATGTTCACTACTTTGTATGATATCTACAACTACAGGGGATTAGAGCAATATAGCAAGAAATCAGAAGTAGCATAATTTTACACATCCTGTGTTTCCTATTTCATTCCTAAGCACTTTCCAGTTACAGGCTCAATGAGGTACTTCATATTAACATAGCTGAATTTGTCTAATAGACTGCCACAGCCAAACAATCCTTGTAAAAGCACAAAAATTTTTGTGCTGTGGTTAGGAATGGCTAGTATACTGCAGAGATCAATTATGAAGGAGCCTGTGTGTAATGAGTGTCCTTCATTCCTTTTAGTCACCATTAGAGTAAAATAAAAGACTAGCAGTGTTCATTGTTTTACTTTACATTTTTGCCTATTATTTGTCATAACTTTGATGTACTGCTCACATATTTTCGTAATCCTTTTTTGACTGACTATTTTGCTTTTAGTCCTTCTGATATTATGAAGCTATGGGTTGTGCCAGCTTTTTTGTAAAAGGGGTTCTCCTTTAAACTTTTTTATCATTCAGTCTCCTTATATATCCCTGTGGTCTTGGAAAACAAGGTCAGAATAAATAGATGTACTGAATTCAATCTTTCTGTGCTTCTTTGGCACTGCAAAGTTAAAATGTGTCCCTTATCCAACCTTTATGCAAATGAAAACAACACCACTAAATACCTTTTTTTTTTTTTTCTGGGTAAGGATCCCATCCAAACCTAATTATTTTTGTTAATTTCCATGTCTGAATCTTTTCCAGTGAAAACATACAATCTTGAAGAAATATTTCCAGAACTAAAATAACACGAGGACAAACCTTTATTTATAGAATTATTTTAACATTGTCATTATTATATTTTCTTTATATAAGTGTATCAATAAAAACATTTTAAAATTATTTCATATTTAAAAGAAGATGTAAATTTTGTAATCGATCAATTTAATCAATAGAGTCCTATCCAAAGACCAAATGCCTGTATTTAGAGTCTGTGAGAGATTTTGTTCTATCTTGCAGAGTACGAGAGAGTAAGTAAGCCCAAAAGATGTCCTCTTCTGACCATACAAATAAGAGTTGCACTAAATTAGTCTCAGCAGGAGTTCTTATAGGGCTTGATGAACAAGAGAGTCTGGGATAAGAATTGTAATGAGCACTCTGCCATTTCCAGAATGCATAGTCCCAAAGTAAGTGTCTAAATTCTAAGTGAGAGAAGAGCTTCAGGAACCTATCTCCTCTTGTATTTACAGCCATTAGACACCTCCTGGCACCTAAACTAATCATTCTGTCTCTAAGTAGCAGAGATACAGGACACACAAGGCTTAGACCTTATAGACCACAGACATTGGGCTGTGCAAGCTGAGTTCAGACTCCTTATCATCCTCAGCTCAGAGGTTTTAACTCCAGCTTTAACAGCTTTCCCATAAATTACCCATGGGCTACTCTATACATGGACATACTACTTGTCCTAATGAACCTCTCCTACTCTGTACTGAGTAATTAGACACTCACTGAATGGAGAGAAATAAACTGCACAAATTCAACAGCTCAGTATTTAAGACATTCATGAACAGTATGGGAAAGGCAAGTTCCTAAACTCTGTTTGGTGCATACCTCATTACTTGCATAACATAAAACAGCCTGAGCAGGGGAGATTAAACAGGCACAGCCTGCCACAGTGAATGGTTCCGTAATGTTCCTGGGAGAGGGAATAGTTGAGTCCAAATCCAGTCCAGCTGAGAAGGAATTTAAAGGCAGGTTTCTTACAGATTAGCTGAATGACCTAATACTTAGACAAACGTCATTGTCTCTTAATTATACTGTAAGAGTAATTAAATATATATTCCTACATGGAGTCCCATAAACAAAAGAGAGAGAGAAATTCCAGAATTGTGGTACTGACTTGACTTTCAGCATGAATAGCTATAAGCCTATTCATATTTCAGGTGTACTGAAGGATAAGAAATACCCCAGTATGTACCTCAATAACTAGCTGTACTTATATTGAGGACTCATGTCACAAATTAGTGACACCCAACTGAATTACTGTATTAGAATATATGCCACCCAGGCCTGGAAATTCTGTTAAATATTGGAGTATGACCTTGGTCCTGCCTTTTTTTATTCCTCTGCTTTCAGCAATGTTTATCCATCTGCAGCCTGTGAACATCAACAAAATTCCCCAGATTCCCTACTTCTAGCTCTCTGCTGCAGCTTTTTCTTCTTTATAAAACCCATAAATAGAGACAAATTCAGAAAGGGAGGCAATTAATTGCCGACAGCTTTCTGAAAGGATTGCACTTAGCTTCTGATGGAGAACAGCTGTGGTGCACGCTCTAATACATGCCATGGATGGGAAAGCATGGTTCCAGCTGGCTGAGGACAGCCACAAGGTCATTCATCAGTGAATACACTTTCTCTCAAGTGTCATGTGACAGACCCAAAATTGTCAAGAGTTTTGTTTGGATCTGCCTGTACCTTTTCCTTAAATAAACACTCGAAAACCCTGAAGTTTTAATTTTACAGAGCTGAATGCAATAATTTTTGAAACAGTGAAATCTCAGATCTGTTTGGAGAAAAAAAAAAAAAAATGTGCTATATGCTGATTGAGGGTGGGTCTTTCCTCTCTTCCTTTTTAGTCCATAAATATTTGTTGCATCTCTGTCTTGCAACAAATTTTACAAAACATCTAGTACACAAAGAAAGTGTCTGCCTTAGCTATGTGTCTGCATGCACACAACCATACATAGAAGCATGGCCAACAGCTTGAGGGCTGATATTTTTCCTCTCTACTCTGCTCTTGTGAGACCTCACCTGGAGTGCTGCATCCAACTCTGGGGTCCCCAGTACAAGAGAGACACAGATCAGATGGGATCCATCCTAGGGTGATGACGGAGTTGGCAGAAGAGCTCACCAAGCTGCTCTCCATCATTTACAAACAATCCTGGGTCTCTGGGAAGGTCCAAGATGATCGGAAGTTGCCGAATGTCACACCAATCTACAAAAAGGGCTTCAAGGAGGACCCAGGAAACTACAGGCCTATCAGCCTGACCTCAGTGCCTGGCAAGGTTATGGAGCAGATCATCCTGAGTGCAATCACACAGCACCTACAGGATGGACAAGGGATCAGACCCAACCAGCATGGGTTTAGGAGGGGCAGGTCCTGTCTGATCAACCTGATCTCCTGGTGGATGAGGGGAAAGCTGTGGATGTGTCTATCTGGATTTCAGCAAAGCCTTTTACACTGTCTCCCATAGCATACTCCTGGAAAAGCTGGCAAACCACAGCTTGGACTCTGTGCTGGGTTAAGAACTGGCTGGAGGGCCAGGCCCAGAGAGTGCTGGTGAACGGGGCTACATCCAGCTGGCAGCCCGTCACCACTGGATCAGTGCTGGGCCCAGTCCTGTTTAATATCTTTATTGATGATCTGGATGAGGGGATTGCGTCCATCATTAGCAAATTTGCAGATGACACTAAGTCGTGTTGATCTGCTGGAGGGCAGGAGGACTCTTCAGAGGGACCTAGACAAGCTAGAGAGATGGTCTGATTCTGATGGCATGGGGTTCAACAAGGCCATGTGTAACAAAATCCCTGTAACAAAATATTGCATGTACTGAGCTTTGAACTAGGAAATAATAGGGTAGTTTCCAACTTATGTCAGTGTGATAACTTCTGCCCTTGAGTATATGAAGTAACATTGTTTACTGGAGGAAATGGGAATCAACTATAAAGAGATATATTCCTAGAACTGGTTACAACTTTTAACCTCTCCGACCTGCAGTTTATTCACTTATGAAACAAATAAAATATTAAGTATTTAACTGGGCTTGAGTTATTATTTTTATTAGTAGTATTTATTATATTTTGAATATTTTTTGTATACTAGAATACCATATATGAAAGGAATCTAACCATTTCTACTGTGTTTTATCATGTCAAATGGTGACCCTCACTCCAGACAATGAGGTTCAGGATTAATCTAAGATTAATAACTTGCTTCACTATCACTCTTAGATGGGTAAGGGAAAAGTCCAGTCTTACCACTCATGGGAACAAATTGCAATAGATTAAGAGGGTTTGTTTTAAGATGCTATCATTGCAGTTTATATTGATTAATTCACAGAATGTAATTTATTTATTTATTTTTAATTAGCATACGCTCCTATTGTGATGACCAATCATGCATATCATTAGCAAGTATGGCAAGGCTCTCAAATGAAGATGAGATTGATGACTTTTCACTTACTGAAATGTAAATGAATCACCACGTAAAGCAACTTGAAAGAATGTGTTAAAGAGCAAAAGTCAAATCACTGGCTCTGTATACACACTGTCGCATTAAATAAGCTCATACTTCATTTGTGCAGTGGGTGAAGAAAGCTAATTAAAATGGGTAAAATTTCAACTGCAGCTTCTGGCATTGTTAATCAGTAAACAAAGTTGAAAACTTCAAATAGGCGGGCTGGCTTCAGAGTCCATTTGTAAAAACAGATCTGAAACCAAAGGAGGAGGAAATAACTGCACTGAAAATAACATTGAAAATGAACTTGAAAAATTATTAAACCATCCCACAAATTAGCATGCGATTCTTCCTCAAGAAATGGATCTTCTGTTGCTTCTTATTAAACTCCTTTACTAAACAACCATTTAGTCATGGAGTTACAGTTCCTTGAACATTCTGGGGGCAATGAGCTCTGCAGATAAGCACATGGAACCAGGAACTAAATTTTAGCAATTCCAATTCACATAAGCTTCATAAAATCTGTTAAACAATTTAATTTGGGATGAATTAACTCTTCAGTCTTCCTTTTAGTTTTAGTTTCATTTTTGTTCCTTAGTTAGAAAACTGCAGAAGATTTTTTAAATTCTGGGGGCATTGTGTCATTTGGAAAAAAATGTGACTTTTTTTTTATTTATGCATTTAAATCTTGCCTCTCAAAACATGTTTAATGCAAATTTAGCATCAGCCTATTCCATGCACTGGAAGGTACTTCTAGCCTAACATTCTGAAAGACTAATAAAATATGAGAGATTTAAACTTGTGTATTATCACAGACTCTCCTTGATCCTCTAAAGAACTAACTTCAAAAATGTCAAGAATCATGTTGCTTGGTTTTGGAAAATTCTAAAAGATTTATTTGTTGAGCTATTAAAAAAAAAAAAAAAAACAAACCCAAACTTGATATTTTAAAATGTTCTGTTGAACAAAAAAACCCTAAATTATGCAAAAGATTCAAACAATGTAAAATTTGCTATTCTTTATCTTTCTTTCCATTAAAACAGTAAATTTACTGTATGAAATACAGTAAAATACCACTATACAAATGGGTTTTTCATAGGTCTAAGCAAAAACCCCTCCACTTTTGATATTAGAAAAATTAAAAATTGTTATATATTCCATGCAGTTTTTACTGTAATTTTCAGATTCTCTTAAAATATTCTATTTTTATTTCATTAAAATTTAAGGTGGATTAAAACAATTTTTTTGTTTGTTTTTTCCCCAGAAATTCTGTGGGATTTAAATCTTTGTTATTTTTCTCATAAGTTTAAAATAAATGCTAGAGTATTTCTGCAATATTTTATGAAAAAAAAAATCTTTCTATACAGATCTTTTCTTTCTTTCTTTCTTTCTTTCTTTCTTTCTTTCTTTCTTTCTTTCTTTCTTTCTTTCTTTCTTTCTTTCTTTCTTTCTTTCTTTCTTTCTTTCTTTCTTTCTTTCTTTCTCTCTTTCTTTCTTTCTTTCTTTCTTTCCTTCTTTCTTTCTTCAGCAACTTGTCCCTTCTCTTCATTCAAAACGTGGTGGCTGTGTGTTGAGCTGTGGACTCAGAGATGTGGGCCAGGAATGCTATAAAATGTGTAAGAGGAAGCAGAGACAAAGCCTGCAACTTGACTCTCTTTTCCTTCAGCGATCTGATTCTTTCTGCTACCTGAATTTTAAGCTTTTGTCTCAAGGACTGTCATGGCATGAGTGTCTAAAGACCCACCTGAAATGGAAATTTTTTTGAAAAAAAGCAATGGAAATTAAAATTAATAACTTGCAACAGAATTAGGTGTTATCAAGCAGACAACATCCTGCCAAATTCAGCACCTTTAACATCCAGCTGTCATGTAGCCTGTGTCAAAGTCCCATTTTTTTTGATATTACACTGTTCAAATATTGCAGCTGATTTGCCTTGGCAGGCATCTCACTAATGTCAACTGCCATGAAATCATCTGAAAAAACCATCTCTGGGGAGTGTTCTCTCTCTTACTCCATAACCTTTCCCTAAGTTCACCCTATCTGAGGGCTTTTAGTTTATTTAAATTATTTTCATGCACTTCTGAGAGATGTACAGTTGGAAGTTTGTTAGCCTTTTCCTAAGGATGATCAAACAATTAATAGTAGTAAATTGTTTTGACAGCAACCATAAATAAGTGAGGCTGCTGCCAGTGCCAGAGCAAATCCTAACCCAAAATGCACGCAGCTTTCCTCTGCGTGAAGTGCAGCAAAGGACTGAAACACAGCTTTGTTTTGTTAGGGATGACAAGCATCACAGTAAAAAACATCTGGAAACTGATGGCCTTATATGTGCAGGAAAGTGGAAGGTATCAGAAAATCTGGATCTAGACCCTGAGGCTCCTGCCAATCTTTGACAAGCCATTTAGTCTTTTTGGCCAAGATTCAAGAAATTATCTGGGCTTTTAGCTTCTATTTAGAACCCTAAATTCTTATTGATTTCCTATTGACTACTCTAAAACAAGCAGAAGCAAAGTTATATGCACAGCACAGCTGAATCAAAAGTAATCTGGCTGTTTTCCTTATGTAGCTATACCTATATATATCTATATCTTTCTAAACCTCTAAGGAAAGGAAAAAAATCATTTTGGTAATATTATTAATGTGGTTGTGGGAAGAATGGATGTTACAGGATGATCTAAATAAACTGAAAATTATGCCTCAATGAATAATTTTGGGAAACGATATCAAGAAAAACAATCTGTAATGTAAGCTAACATTTCCAAAGTCCCCTTTGTATCACCTACGTTTCTTGTTGCAGAATTAGGAGAAGGTGGAGTACAAATAAATAAGTTAATTAGATCAGTTTGTGTTATCTCCTGCATATAAAAAGTAATTACATTTCTTCTAGTTACCCTTGGATCCATTAACTTGTTAAGATGCATCTACCTGGAAAACATCTTGTGCTCTTTATGAACATTGTGGCTAATTCAGTTGCTCTCTCGGGACATGGTTTCAGTGGTTAATCACCCACAAATTTCTACATTTTTGCCTTGTAAACTGTCCCTGGCGTCAGATTTTCCATCAAAAGGTTTTGCTGCACTTCTGCTCACCATCAATTAAACCCAGTGTAGGTTCTCATAGTTAAAACATAAGCTGTCCCCACATTTGTATATTAGGAATTTCAGATCTGAGTTAAGTCATTAATTGTGAAACAGATGTTTTTGAGAAATTGAGGTACTAAAAATGCTTTTTCCAGCCCATGAGTACATCTCATAACAATACTTTCATCTTCTTCAGTTTTCATCAAAGGATATGATTATACTAACCACATTTAGGCTCCTAATTTGCTATTTAATTTCATTATTTTCCTGAGGTGCATATATTTGATGTTCAGTGGGACCAGCCAGATGTAGGACCACCTCTGAGGTACCTTGGAAAGGCAAAGATACAGCAGTGAAATCCAAGATTTTTTTCCTGGCTCAGGGCCCTGATTACCTTACTGACCTCTTCAATTACTTTAATTTTACCTATATAGTTTTGCAACTCCAAAGAAATTAGAAATATTTTAATTAGATTTGAAATCAGACCATACAGAGCTTAAGAAAGGAAGAATTATGTTGCTTTGTCCTTGCACAGCATCAGAGAGGAAAAAAAAATTCAGCCGTGGCATTTTCTGTTTTCAGTATTTTCCTTATATGCAGACCAAAAAGGGGAGAAGAAGGAGTATGCAGCAAAGCAGGCATCTGTTAAAAGCAAAGGTTTGAGTGTATCTGACACAAAATCTCTAAGCAGCATTTCCGTTCCAAACTGTTTCATAAGGGCTATAGTGGGAGGTGGTGATGGGGACAGTGTAAGTAATTTGTCAGTGTAATAAAAGGATCATGAATAAGAGTTATATCTGTGTGATCTTTAAGTTTCCCAGAGATCTCGAATGGCAGAACACACACTATAGAGAAATATAAAGTTTTTGGACTTGGGAACACGGAACAGCTACCTGAAAATCTCTTCCTCAGCATTATGGCCCTTCTTTCATGAGCTCAGATAGGCCTTCAGCCAAAATTCATACAAAAGTACATGAACCACTCAGAAGTACTGAAAAATCGATGAGGCATTTCTATAAATAAGTACAAATGTTCGTATACATGTGTATATAAATCTTCAATCAAATACCCCAGTCAAAGAAATCATGGACTGATACTTTAGCTCCTTTCTCTCATACGCTGATCATTCCTATCAATATTGTGCCACAACATCTTTCTAAATTTAGGTTAATATATTTACACCTGTGGAGCTCCTGTAAATTGTTTGTATATACTCTGTGGTACAGTGCCACTGATTTTGTGAGACCTAATTTTGTCACCTTTATTCTAGTTGAGTAGTTGCTTTTAAAGTAAATCCTTTCTTGAACCACCATCTGCTTTCACTGTTATTTACTATTGTTATTTCATAAATATACTCTGCACATGCTCATCTTTCTATATGTAAAATATAAATTATAAAATCATTTATGTTATTTATCTTAGGAAGCAAGGAAGGTTTTGGTATTCTCAAAAAATGTTTGCTTTCATGGATTTTTTTGTACAGTGATTCACCATGAACATGCAGAAGAACTGTGTCACAGGCAAGGATACAGACAAGTGACATAAAATAAATTGCAGACCTCAAGCCATGGGGGTCTAGCACCTCTCTGAGAAACGTTTACATGTGCCAGGAGTCTTCTTCTGTGAGCTAGCCATGAAAGACACTCCTTAGGTGTAACTTATCCTACTGTGGAGTGACAAATGTTAATACCCTATTTCAAACACAGCATTCTTTCAGATATAACAAAAGAAATGATAATTAACTTTATTTAGCTGGGTAATCTAAATGTTATTTTTCCATTTCCTACTTCCACTGGCTCATAACCAGAGAGGGCTGAGAAAGTAGGTCACAGAATATTTCCTATGAAACACTTTATTATTCTACACTTATTTCAAATGTTCCAAGCCTGGAATCATTAATAAAAACTTAGCATCTGAAATATGCTTTTTAAAGACATAAAGTCACAAGAGACCTTAAAAGTGAATCCAGTACTGCTTACTGAGCTTTACAAATCTCCAGGCCCTACATTTGGTAATTATTTTAAAATACCCAAGAGAATTTGTAGATTTGTCCAATTACAGCCAAAATACTAACATTGATAATCTGCTGTAAAATGGCACTTCCACCCTCATTTCTCATGAAATAAAAAGGAAAAAAGTGCCTGTGTGTGAGTTTGAATTTTGGGGGAAGGAATGAAGTCAGAAGAAGTGACTGATAGCCTCAGGCACTGACTTACAAGTTATAGCTCCTTCTCCTCAAGTACAGGGAAATTCGCATTGCTCTCACAGATTTAGTACAGTCATAGCCAAGTCTGGACAGTCCCCATTTTAACTGATTCAGGCCATACATATTCTGTGTCACTGTCCCTGTCCATTGAATATAGAGGGAAGTCAGAGTAACAGTGCTCCTCTCAGGCATTTTATGAGCCTGGGATACAAATGAGAGATAGCAGATACCATATAATTTAGGTTTAAATCATGTACTCTGACACAGCAGACCACAAAGCCCAGCCATCTGACAGATGTGAGATGGGAAGAATAGACAATCTAGCACGAAGCTGACCCAGTGATTTCTGTCCAACTGGACTTGAAAAACCCGGTGATACTGGAAGTGTCAGAAACACCTAATTGCATATGTGCCTACATGTTCTAAAAAGCCTTTGGATGCCTGTGATTCTATTTCAGTAAAGTATTATCCTACTCTCTCGGTGCTACTAGCTTTGTCTTGGTGCCACTAACTTCGTCTTGGTGCCACTAATTGTCTTGAAACTGCACTTCACCCTTAGAAACAGGCAAATCTCCCAGAAGGTCAGTGGCATCCTGGCCTGTATCAGGAACAGTGCGGCCAGCAGGACCAGGGAAGTGATTTTGCCCCTGTGCTTGATGCTCCTGAAGCTGCACCTCAAGTACTGTGTCCAGTTCTGGGTCCCACAATTCAGGAAGGTCATCGAAGTGCTGGAGTGTGTCCAGAGAAGGACAACGAAGCTGGTGCAATGTCTGGAGCATAAGTCCTGTGAGGAGTGGTTGTGGGAGCTGGAGGTGTTTAACCTGGAGAAAAGAAGGCTCAGGGGAGATCTTCTTACTCTCTACAACTACTTGAAAGGAGGTTGTAGCCAGGTAGAGGTTGTTTTCATCTCTCAGGCAACAAGTGATAGGATGAGAGGACATAGCCTTAAACTGTGTCAGTGTAGGTTTAGGTTGGACGTTAGAAAGAAATACCTCACAGAAAGGGTGATTAGACATTGGAATGGGCTGCCCAGGGAGGTGTTGGAGTCACAGTCCCTAGAGGTGTTTAAGGAAAGGTTGGACATGATATTCAGTGCCATGGTCTAGATGACATGGTAGTGTTTGGTGATAGGTTGGACCTGATGATCTCAGAGGTCTCTTCCAACCTAATTAGTTCTGTGATTCTGTGATTCTCCTCATCCATTAGCCAGTCCTTCCCCATGATGTCACTTGCCTTCATTCTAATGTCATGTAGGATGTCAGACTGTTGTCATCTCCTTCCAAACATCCATTTTTACTCTTAATCCATCTAGAGCAATCCCTGCCTACTTTCCACAACCTTTTGTGAAGATGTTGGATCCCTTTAGGTGTTCCTTGTCATATTACAGGGCCAACAAGGAGGGACAGTGATAGCAGTGAAGGAGAGTTAGAAGAGGATTCTGGTCTGCAAAACTTTTCTTTCTCAGACTTCTGCAGGTTAAGTTCAATGGGTAAATTGCTGCTATTGTGAGGTATTTCCACCCTCTCAGCTTCCCTTCCAATAACAAGAAAGGACATATGAAATAAGAAAGCACTATCCAAAGTAGTACAGCTGATTCTTATGTCTCCAAATATGCACACAACAAGTCAGCTGTTTGGTGCAATGTTCTTCTCCAAGATAAATATTTGGGTTGATTCAGGTCTGTGCATGTGCGGCCAAGTCCATCCCATCAGCTGATAGGAGCAGGACCTGCTGGTATTTTTAATGTCTGTGTTTTTCTATAACGTGTCACTGAGCAGATCTAGGTGCCTCTCTTCTGTTTGAAGATGTCTTCCAGCTAAGAGCCTTAGGGATCTTTAGAAATATTCCAGGCTAGGATAAGATACAATTATTGGCATGCATGGGTAAGACTTGAGGCAAGGGTTAAAGCATCCTTCAGAGCATTTAGCGAGCACCTAAGTATCTCTAATGATCTAGCTCTAGGTTTTGTCTCTCTAAAATTGAAACAAAGGCCCTTTGGAAACATTTTAACTTTTTTTAGATACTCAGAAAACAGCATGACCTAACTCTGAAAGTGAAAATGTATAAAGGTAATATTGGAAAATAATTGTGACTATCTTTCCTTTTGCACAGGAAAAGAAAAATATATATGTACATAGTTGGAATAACTTTATAATTGTATATGTATGTGCATTATATATAAGTGTGTTGTAGTACGTATATATAATCTATATGTCTATGTATATATATTCCATACATATACTTTACATATATACATGTATATATACATGGATATTAAAATAAATTTTAAAGCAGAAAACATACTTTACTCTGCCAAGATAAATAGGCTGGTTTGCAGGAATGGAAAAAAACAATACAATTTAATTGGGGAGTCCCATCTGGCTGCATGGGTAGAACAAAGCTGCTCTAAAAATATGAAGATAATTAAAACCAAAATGAAACAAAAATTCCTAAAACAGAAAGACTGTAAGATTTCAAACAATTTGTGCTTTTAACAGCAAATGGAAGGAAGATCAATAATGGCTTCCATAGCTTCTGGATAAGCACTTCCCATAACTTCAGGAATCTATTAAAATGTGCTTACATGTATATTAAGTAGTTGAGCCTGTGAATAAGGGCCAGTTTTTCTCATGAAAAACTCAGGGTTGCATCCTTGGACCAGTACTTTCAATTTAGGAGTGTAAAATAATAACTGAACAACTAGACACCTTCCAAAGTATGTAATAAATTAATCTTGTCGAGATGGATTGGAGCAATTATTCAAAATGTAATTGGCTTTTGAAATGCCCATTTATTGCAACTTTAACTGTTCCCTTAGTACCTAAAAACCTAGTAACACTGTGCTCACAAAGATCATATAAACAATAGAAGTATAAAGAGCTTCTAGGTGCTTGAATGCTCAGTAAATGTCCTAAAATCCTTTTCCTTGAAGTTCCCTCCTTTCTGAAAGGTGATCCTTTATTCTAATCAAGAGGAGCTAAAGAAAATCCAGCTCAAGTGTATTCTGAGAGACTTTTTGTGTGACAGCAGGTAAAAGACCTAGATCCTGAACCCCAGGGTATTTAAATGATTATATTTCATTTCATTTAGATTGAAACAATATGAATATGGCATTTTATACTTCTTTAATGATCTGTGCTTTATTCTACTTTCTGAAAAATAAGGGTGGAAAAATTCGTATCCAGGGAGCCTTAAGAGGACATACACATTAAAATATGGTGGGTCTGGCCTGGATTAGTAATTGTGTCTCTTTATTTTCTACACCTGGGAGGGATTCAGTGATTTAGAGAAAATTTTCCATTGTACTAGATTTTTTCTGGCCCTAATGCGAGTCAATAATCTCAATATCTGTCACTCAAGCACATCCCACTATGTGTAAACCTCTAATATAATTTTTCAATTAATCATTAGGTAATGTGTACATTTCTTACATGTTTATATCAACAAATAACAGGGCCAGAATTTGAGATCAAGCCTTGTCACACACTCCTTCTTACTGTGTAATTGTTAGCTCAGTTCCTGGCATAGTTTTGAACTATTTCAAACCAACACTCCCCTGGAAAATGTTTTGCCATGTTTCAGAGGGACAAAGTGGCCCAGGAACAATTCCCTGTATGCAGTCTGTTTGAAGGGTCTTTGCTGGCTGTGTTAGAGTACTCATATGAACACAACCCAAGGCGTGTCACTTGGTTTCAGCAAGAAAATAGTGACTGGTCCCTTTAATTTATCATTTCAGACATAGCCATTGTGTTTTCCAGCAGGACCTCCAGTTTCTGCTCCAGCATAGAAAGGTTAGTAATCCAAAATTGCTCTTGTTTCCATTTACAGCAACCTCAAAATGTCACAAAGACATTATGAACTGAACCACAGTAAGATTTTGGATGCTTTTTGGATATACAGCTGTCAAAGATCACCAAAGAGTCACTAAGAACACAACTTCAGGCTGAAATCATTGTGGTCCAATTGTTTTTAAAGCAGGGCTCTGACCACGGCAGATTTTGCATTATATTTCCATTCTGCCTATTCCAGATATAGGAATTCACAGATTTACAGTTTCACAGAAACACTGGTTTGTTGTCATTTCCACAGATCATCCAGTCCGACTTTCCACTCAGGTCAGGATTTCCACAGTGCTAGTTCCGGTCAGCTATGCCTCTCGCCCAGATACCTTATTGGTCCTCACCTTGTCTAGCTGACAGGGGTTCCTGGTCTGATCTTGGACCTAAATCATGAGCACAGATTTGTCCGGACTGTGTCTGACCCTAGTTACCATCACCAAACCTGTTCTCCTTGCTTTTCTCGGGGACTGTGCCTCATCAGTGACAGGGTTTATTCAATCTTTATTTAACTCATTTGCCTCTTGGAATAATGCATAATCCTTTTAAATAATATAATTATCTTTTATTTAAGCCACATCATTTTTCTTTGGAAGTAGTCATCAACATTCATTTTCAATCCTCCTCAATATTTTTTCCCCAACAGGCTTTTTTTATCAAGCAGATATGATGAAAAAGCATGTTTTCATAACTATTTTTTCTTCTTAAAAAATCCTGGCAGCCCTAGATAAACTTGTCCTTTTGACACATGGCTCAGGGCATGTCTTTACTGCATTTTCACTCATATCATATGCGTCTTACAAGTGCTTACCAAAGGCATGTTTTGAAAACAGCAAACTTTTCACACTTAGCCTCTTTTTAATACCCCTTAACAGCCGAGACCAGTGCTTGCTGCTACAAACCAAACATCTATAGCAAGGACTGAGAGTGCAGGTGAAAGACAAGAAATAGGCAAAGACACTCAAGAGCAGAAAGAGAGAAGGAAATACAAATGCTTCACATAAAACCTATACACCATTTGTGATCTGCAATTTATTGTATGTGAAGGAGAAGCCTGTGCTGTGCTACTTCCCCTTTAGTCTACCTCAGAATCTTACTGAGCCTAAATGAATCTCTTCTTATGCATGTTGTCAGGAGGAATTATTAAGTGCTGGAAATACTTTATTTGAAAAGGGAGAAAGATTTAAACTCAAATAGTCAAAGCCAAACATCGATTTCTAATTCTGCTATAAGAAAGTCTCCAATTCCACACAGCATCACAGATATTGGCTTTCTAACAAAATTTCAGCCTTATGTTGGTTTCTTAGTAGCTGTTTGAGATATAGGAACATGAGATATCTAAAAACAAATGTGAAATATTAGAAATGGGAATTCATATATGTATATACATGGAGCAACATCTGGTGTAGTACAGTTGCTGTTTAAGACCCAAGATTTCACGCACCAGTACCCCCACATCCTCCTCCTTCTCTGGGCTGCTCTCAGTGTCTCAGTCTATACTGATACATGGGATTGCCCTGATCGAGGTGCAGGACCTTGCATTTCTTGACCTTCTTGAACTTCACAAGGTGGGCACACCTCTCCAGTCCATCAGGGTCCCTCTGGATGCTTTCCCTTCCCCCAAGCAAATCAACTGCACCACTCAACTTGTCATCCATGAGCTTGCTAAGGGTGCACTTCATCCCAGTAGGTATCACAAGGAATTGCTTCTGATTCACTGAGAGAATAAATACTAAGAATTTGGCTACTCATTTTTAATTTGCATATCCTCAGTAATTTGGTGACCATTTTCTAAATGTGGATGAGAATTGTGATGGGCTACAAATTTTAACTATTTTATAAAAAAATAAAATGTCCTAAAATCCACTAAAATTACTTAAGTGGGAATATTATGCTGTTGTTGGTTTATTTTGAAATAAAGATTAATTTTAATGACTATTTTCACATTTTATTTTCACATTTTTTAGTTTCCAGCTGAATTTTTTAAGCTGCGGTTTAATATCAGTTATTGCTTTTCTGTCCCAATTAATTTCTCTAAATCAGTTATGTAGGTTTTAAAAATGCCTTAACTATCAGAAAAAAATCTAAAATAGTCAACAGAAATATGAAGTTCTGCCATTTTGCTCCTCTGAAATACTTACTCTGCAGAAGTTTAACCATATAGAAAAAAAAAAAAAGAAGGAAGGATGTAGAAAAATAACTGTTGGATAAAAACTGGAGATTATTCATCACATCATATTCATAAGAAAATGAAAAATGAGAAGCTTCAAGTGCAGATGGGAAAATATTCTGACTATGGTACTTAAAAAAAATAAAATAAATCGATGTTTTTAAAGTTTCATAGCTCCGTTTTTTTTTTTAAATTTAGACAACCCCACCTAAGCCTAAAGCCTTCTCTTTTTTATCCTGTCACACAGAAAACAAATAGACAACTTAAATCTTTCTTGCGACTACTTTTTTTCAATCACTTCAGTAACAGAACAGTTGAAGATGGTATTTAGTAAGCCTGACAGCACAATATTTTTAAGTGGAAAGAAATCCCTTCATCACTTAGCTTAGATGTACAGGTAAAAAAGTATGATCTTTCTTTTTCCTTCATGTTATACTTACCCTGAGATTATATTTTCTAGAAGCAAATTTCTCCAAGTGCATCTATTCTATGGCTGATATTAGGGCAAACAGTCTCTAACAGACAGGATGGGAAATTACTACTTAGTGCATTCACACTTGCTTAGATTAGTCCTAATGAGCAATAGTGAAATCTACCATTCCAGTTATTCAGGGATGTGCCAAATTGTCTCAAAAAAAAAAAAAAACCCTCAAAAATCTAGACTGAATGAACGCAGTTTGAAATACTTTTAAGTTTAAAATGCTTATTTTAAATATTTAAATAGCAGAAAGAGAAAGAAGATGATTCATAGAGCTCCATAATGATGAGTAATTTAATTCCTAATCTTCAGAAATTAACTTATGGCCCAGTACTTTTCTTCATTTACTAAGTTGTATAAGTTTGAGTCTGTGAATCAAGTGATGTTGAAGCTGTAGCTCAGGAAATTCTTCCTTTGTCCATCATAGTATGCCAGTGTCTGTAAAAAATCTTTTAGATATCAGTTTGCCTGCATTCTGCATAAGTTCAGTGTTGGAAACCTGAAGAAAGGGATCACCTTTGTCTCCTGAGGAAATGGTTTCTGAGAGACAGACTTTAGGTGTGTGTGATGGAGGGACAGGGACTTTCCACAGAGCAGTACTGGTTGCATCAAGGCCAGAGCCTCCATTGCAAAAGCAAGTGAGCTGCCCAGATGAAAAATCTCCTTGGGAATTGCCGTTATCGAATTATCCCTCATGAAAGTGGTTTTCGTGTGTCGCTTGGTATGCTGCTCTGTAATGGCTCTGAGCATCTGTTGTGCAGATCAGGCCTGTTAATCATTTTTGTTCTGAAACCTGTCACAAATTAAGGTGAAAACCCTTTTAGCTGGCCCCTTTAGCTGTCTGTCTACAAGACAACCTGAAAATGAAAGAAGGATGGTAGAAGGCAGAATTTTTAAGAAGTGATGTGTTTTATGCAGGCCAAGTAATGCTTGTGCTTTTTCTCAGGGCATGACAGGGATTCAGAGTGTTATATGTTAGTGATGGGGGTGTTGAGAGACTGGGCTCTCCAGTCACATAGTTGCTTTTATCTCGTGCTTTGATGAATAAATGAAGCAACACATTTAGAAATTATATTATGAACCAATGAAATTTCATTATCACCAAGAGTATGGAAGGGCTGAGGCTTTATGAAATGGATATTATTATGACTGCTGCAACTACTTAACACTAAGAAAAACAAAAAAACCCATTTAAATCACAGAATGGTACCTGTTTTTCTCATATATAATCTTTTAATGGATAAATCCAACTCTCAATCAGTTTTCTATGCTACATTTTTGGATTATTTCTTTATTTTTTAAATTTTGAGGCAATCAAAAATTTCTTAACCTGGTGCTTGAGATACACTTCTTGGTTGTGACCAATGATAAATTTTGCATCATTTTATTTCTCTTTACTTTTCCAGTGACAGCAGAGGTATTTCCAGCACACATGTTCACAACTGTGACTTTGGAATCCTCCTTGATTGTACACTTAATGTCAACAAAATAAGATCACTTAAAAATTTATGAAGAATAAATGCAGAAAAAGAGGATAAAAAAATAAATTGAGTCTAATAAAAACCCTGAAATTAGTATTGAGGAATATATTTTCAATTGCTCTTATTTTTAATCAAAAATATTAGATTGCTTTGGTTAATATGCAATAAAATATTTTCATGAAATGGATCTGTAATATTGAAAGGCTTGAAGATTTGAAGTAGACTATCATTAGCAAGTACAGAAAATTTATTTTCCTAAGTACTGAAAATGTCTTTCAATATACATTTTATTACAGGCAGGTTTCTGTTGTCAGTGTATGAAAGATGACACTTTCTCTGTTAATTTATATTCATTTTCTGTTTCCTAAATGAAATAACTGGCTTTACCACCTGAAATGCTCTTGGAGGCAGGCAGCAGCTCAATTAGTAGGAATAATAAATTTTGTTGTTCATTTTTCAGTCAGCACAGACCACTCAAAAGACCCACAGCCATCCAGCTGCCAATAAAGAGCCATCTTAGCAGTCTTCTGAACACTGATCACTTCAAGGTAAACAGAAACTTCTCTCTTAATTGCTTATGGGTGGAAAAAAGGTAACAAGACCAAACCACTTTCTTTTTAATACCTGATTTCCTTTTTTTATAAAGGAACCTGGATTGCTTTGCAAATCTAATCTGTAAGAAATACGTAGATAGAAGAATGCACATTGTTTGCCTCTACCTACAGGTACTTGCAAAATGTAAGACTTCTCATGTGCATGAATTAACATATATTTCCTCTCTAAAAAGGAAAATGGTTTGCCTTAATTGTACTCTCTAATAAATAATGCAGATTGCCTCTAGTCATCCTGTTGCTCACTGACAGTTGAACAGACAACAGGCAACCATGACGGCTTTGGATTTTTCAAGGATTGCATTTCAGGAGATTTGTTTCATCTTGGTGGATAAAATTTCATCAGGAAACAAATGAATGGCTGTTACAAAGCAAATGGCCAGTGTAGGCCCAGATGGGTTCCACTCTGGATTTACTTTGTTGGGCTGAGCAACGTGCAGTCCCTCAGATGAAACTTCCTTAAATGGCAGTGAGTGTGTAGAGGAATAGTCAGCATTGTGTTTCTAATGGAAACTCTCAATTGTCATGTGCCTCTGAAATACTTTTCCTTCTAACAGTTCTTCCTGGAAACTCACTGAGCTCCTCTACCTGTGTCCCAAAGAGAAGAGTAGTGTTCTGCTATATTTCTTTTGACTTTATATGCTGCAGCACAGACTTTCACTTGAAGCATTTTGTCCATTTCACAGACAGTTTCTCTGTTTTCCTGTCACAACCTGTACCCACTACTCAGATCCTAAATCCTTTTGCAGAGCTTTACCCATGCAGTGCTTTGCACTGACTGCTTTCTTCAAGGACATAAGATGTATTCATACTACAAGTGTTTTAAGCATTGCTGAAAACCTTTACTGGCTTCCTCAGCAATCCCCAAACCATGCAGCTTTAACAAACTATTAACCATAATGGTAAATACTGATTTTTCAGCCTCCTAAGCACAGTAAACCTGTCTTTGGTTAGAATTCTCTAAGGTGTCCAGAATATTTCTTCAGATGACACGGAAAGTCTCACTTGTACTCACTCTGTAAAGTTAAAATGGAATTAATTCAATTACCTATAGTTTCTGACAAAGTAGAAATGTAGTCTAGCTATCTGGGATTCCCTTTGTATTTAGCATATATCTAGGCAATATAATCAGTGGGGGAATTAATTTAATCCTAAACCAAGTGCCTACATGTGGACCTTTGCTAAGCCTCCATCGACTTTAAAGTAAACCTGTGGAGACCAGCTAAGATATACATGTTTCCTTTGTAGATAGCTGGAGTCAGGTCAGGTGTATATCAGTCCTACTTTTTTCTGCACTTGGTTCTGCAGATTGACACTTCTTTTATAGTACTTTCTTTCAAGTATTTTTTTTTCCTCCTTTGGCCCCAGATATCTACAGAATATTTGGAGTCAGCTGATCTTCCTTAGGCTTTGATGAATTCTGTCCCTCCAGATGTTCCATATTGTTCTCCAGTGAATACCTTTCTATTAAAATCCCCGGGATAAATCAAGAAAACCAATTTGGCCCATATTAACAGTACAGTCAACAGCTGTAATGCAGAATAAAAAAGTTGATAGTGTCTAGCAAACTTCATATACAGTCCATAAGAGAGATTCTAAGTAAAAACACAACATACTTTTGCGAAGGAACTAAAGCAAATTTGGATCAATCCCAAAATTACACACTACCATTCTGTAAGTCACAGCACCAGTGTCGAGTATTGCAATGAGGGTCCCCACATTTTACATCAATAAAATCAAAGTGCAGTGCTGAGAATGATCCTTCTAGCCACCCTTTCTGGAAAAAAGATATACAATGTAACTGTGAAAAAAGTTAAATTATAATAATGATTAAATATCAACCATAAAAAATGTTTGCCTGAATAGTTGGTATTTTGTGTTTCTCACAAAAAAAATCATAGAATCTTAGAATATGCTGAGTTAGAAGGGACCCATCAGGATCATCAAATCCACCACCTGTGCTACAAAGGATGTGGAATAAAAATACAATATTGCTGATAGCCATATGCAAGCCTTCAACACATGAAAAGGAAAACACATTCTCATCACTTCTGCAAAAGGGCTTCTTCTCCATTTCTGCTTTCTCCTCATTGAAGAGAATCAAGTATAAAAAAAAAAAAAAAAACAACACCCTTTCCATCAAAAGATGGTAGTTGGCAAAAATAATTTGTTTGTGTTTAAGGTCTATATGGACTAAATTCCATATCAGAGACCCCTTCTGTATGTGTCCCATTGCCTTCTTACCCAGCTTTCACTCTTCTGAGCACTCCACTTATTTTTTTCAGCATTGTCATGACAAATTTTCTTCTGACCTGGCAGCTGTACTGAGGTTTTTCAGAAATCAGGAAGTTTCATGGCTAAGTCTTTGAATACAGGGAATAAGTTGTCTATGTTTGGTAACCAAGGCATTTAAATTTAGTAATTGCTTTGTAACAATCTTTCCTCTAAACCAATAGATACTAAACATTTCATTAGTACCATAAAATATGAATTTTTTTTTAAACTATGGAATCATTTTTTGCATATCTCTGTTTTTTACCTCAGCTGACAAATATATGCCATCAGAAGGTATCACACATATTTAATCAATTTGTAGAATACAAATTTAATTCCTTTCATACATTGTTATATTCTTTTAGCAATTAGTTACTAGTCCCAGCTTCTCATCCGTGCACAGTGATTCACATCGTTTCTACTTGCAGTGTACTGATGTGATGAGGAAAAGGCTGAGTTTTGGGTTTTTGCCCTTATTTGGGGTAGGGCAGGTAATGATGATTAATACTTTCTTTTGTATCATGGCAGAATTTTTTTAGAGCACCCTACATCTTTCCCATTTATTATTCTGTTTTGTATGGCTTTTTTTCTTATCTGTCTTTTTTAAGCAAATATTCTGTAATTTGTAAAAGGCCTTTATATCTGAGCCAAAACAGTCTAAGAAAGAGTGCACAATTTGAAAAGTCTCTTCTGTAAAGTCTGTAGATACTCATAATATTTTCCAGAGAATACATGTTAAGTTTGTGCATCCTGTTACATTGAAAAATCTCTACTACTGAATTCATGTTTCTCTCTTATTTTAAATCTTTTACTAATTAGCTGTAGTTATGTTGGATATAAAGTCATGGTGAAGCTTTTTCTAGTGCTCTGTCAATGACTTGAGGAAATTGCTTTAGTGACTGGAAGACACAGTGCTACTGAGACAACATGGGAACAATTCTGATACTTGCTAGAGGAAGAGGAATTGTGCTTTAGGAGCTGATACAACAGCTTGCCTATAGGCCAGTGGAATAGTTCATCTGAAGAGACCTTTAGGACTTTACACAGTAGTATTACCTTGAAGTCCTAAAAGTTTCCATCCTACAGGAATGTATTCATTGTTATACTATTGCATTTGGAACAAGGCACAGAGTATTTTCAACAAGTCAACTTTCTGTCTGGTGTCAGTGGGTAGAAATGATACCACATACTCACCCTCACAGCCACCAGTCTGCGTGGGGTCACCCTGCCCTCACCATGGGCTACAGGGGAATCTCTGCCTCAGATCCTGAAGCACCTCCTACCCCTCCTTCTGCACTGCCATGGGGATCTCTAGAGTTGTTCTCTCAACTATTCCCAAACCTCTCTCCCAGCTGCTGTTTTGTGGCATTTTTACTATTCTTAAATATGTTATCAAAGAGATGCTACCAACACTGCTGATGGGATCAGCTTTGGGCAGTGGCAGGTTTGTCCTGGAGCCAGGTGGCACTGCCTCCACAAGACATAGGGGAATCTCCTTGTGTCTTCTTACAGAAGCCATCCTTGGAGCCTCTACCCCTTCCCCTCCTCAACACTCCTTCCATTTTTCTCATCAGGATAATAATCTGGGTTTTTAAAATCTTGTTTTAGAACAGAAGAAAACTTATTTCTTACTTATAATTCAGAAAACTCAATCACACATTTTTTACTTCTGTAGGAACAACAGACATAAAGCAGCATCTATTTTACATTTTACACTAAATTTTTAAATATTTAATACAGAAAATTACTGTTGGGTTTTTTTTGCTTGTTTTTGGTTTTGTGATTTTTTTTCTTTGATTAGTTTGGGTTTGGTTTTTTTAATGAATCAAATATTTCTCAGGTTCCTTGAGTATTGTCCACATCTAAGCACAAGAATTTTCTTCAGTGGTTCATTACTTGCATGGAGCAAACAGATAAAGTATGTTTTATTGCATGTCATAGTTTGGTTTAGAAAGAAAGAACTGAAGCCTCTAAATCTTGCACGGATATTTTTCTCTTAAGTACTATCAATTCCTGGCTGAGTTACAAGAGTTAGACACAACCTTCTTTTTTTGACAGATCCCTCACTCACTGCTTATCTCCAAATGTGTGGGACAAGTTCAATGTAACATGGAAGGAAAACAAGTTATAATTCAGAAAGTGAATGACAGTAATACAAGAAATTTCCATAATGTAATTATTTATTTCATATAATATTAGTATTATTAGATTACATATTTTACTTGCTACATAGTTATAAATACAATGCTCTGCTCTATTTCATTATTTTGCATAATTGAAAAGACAATATTAAACCTTGGTATCTATGAGATAGTATTTACCAGACCACCTGCCAAAAAAAAAAAAAAAAAAAAAAAAAAGGATTCATTTTGAACTTGTATTTTTGCTCTCTTTAGTTTCAGTGACTCTTCCCTCAAACACAAATTTTCAGAAACTTGGATTCTATGATTTTAAAATTTACTGTCATGATGTTGCATTGAAACCTTTCTTTTTCTTTCCCTTAAGACTGCCTTTTCAACTTCCTTATTTGATGTATAAGACGTATAAGGAAAACTGAAAGTGCCTATTTCTTCCCAAGTGCTTTTGTCTTAGAACCACTGCTTCCTGTGATACATCTCAGATCAACAAGACATCAGGTGTTCATCTTAGACTCAAGTTTTCTCTTGCAGTTGTTGGAAAAGAAACCAGTTTCTTTTTTTTTTTTTTTTACCAACATCCTTACTGCTGCTATTATTCTTGAGTATCTAAACCAGTGCCAATGTCCAAAAAGTGCAATTAATCAGATTCTAAGATTTCGAAGTGTCACGAAAAGGTGAATATTATCTTCAAAGTAGCAATAAAGAGTTGCAATTCTTCCATGAAAATAAAGAGTTGTTCTGATATGCCTTCTAAGTACTGAACAGAATGTAAAATGCTTTTATTTTATTGCAATATATTGCATATGATATCAATAATGGGAATATTTTTCCTTCCTCTGTTGCTGCCAGATGTTCTGTGAGCAATCAGTGTTTCATACACTTGGGTTCTGCCGTTTGCAGAATCAACAGAAGTTCTAGTCTTTTGGCTTGCTTTTGTGTTTGAGAGCAAAAGTACATTCCCAAAGAATCTTCAATTTATAATTTTTAATTACTGTGCTTAGGCTTTATCTGTTCTTTAACCTCTGGCATGTAGTGCACTATAGGTATTTTATGGAGCCTAATCACTGCGTATTTTAAGCCAGTTGTAAGCAATTTCTGACAAAGTGCAGTGTCAGGACACATGATGCATTTTTCTTTCTGTCTTTGTGCCACCAGTTCATAGCAACAGCTTGATTTTGTAAAGCTGTACTGAGGCTTTTGGCTGACTGCTTAAATGAGCTGCTCAGCTATTTAAATGAATCTTCATGAGCTCTCTTAAGGCTTTTCAGACATTTTCCACGAGGAAAATGCCTCCTAGCAGTTCAAATGCTCTTGATGTTCTATTGGTTTTCCTTTGTGCCTCTCCTCAAAATTTTTGCTTTATCCACTAACTTACTGTTGGTGTAATTCTTTTTTAGGACATTCAGAAGTGCCAGAAAGCCATATAAACATAATATCTTCAATATCCTTCAATCCTTTTCCTCTTTTTCAAATATTTCTCCTCCTTGTTTTTGATGTTATTCCCTTCAGAAATTGCTTTCAAATGACTTAGCTTTTCTCTTTTCTCTAAAAATCTTGCCTCAAGCCTTCTACTCCTATCATTCAGTGCAGACATATAAATAGAAAGAGACGGGCAATGGCGTGATACAGACTTCAATCACTTATAAATAAAGGAGGAAAAATTAATGGCTATAACTCCATGATTTCATAAGTTTGTGTATGTACTATAGCTTAATTAACTTCTGCTACCACTCCTTTCAGTTTAACAAAATGCAGCATATATCACAGGGTTGCACAGAATCAGAGAACAGTAGAGGTTGGAAAATGCCTCTGGAGATCATCTAGTCCAAATCTCCAGTTCAAAGCAGGGTCAGCCACAGCTCAGGGCATTATCTAAATTGATTTTTAAAATCTCCAAGGATGGACACTCCACAATGTCTCTGGGCAAATTCTTCCAGTGTCTGACCTTCCTTACATTAAAAATGTTTTCCCTTCATTTTGATTCTTGCCCATTGTATCCTATCCTGTTCACTAGAACTTACTGAAATGAGTCATCTTATTTACCCCGTACTATCAGGTATTTATACACATTGACTGCTCGGAATCTTCTCCTGTTCTCTCAGTCTCTCCTTATATGAAAGGTGCTCCAATGTTTTAATTGTTTTCAGGCTCTTCAGGGGACTCAAAAACTCCTGGATCATGTGTGCCATGCTGTATTGTCCCTACAGTAGCTATTGAAGAGGATGATGTCTGGAGGACAAAATGTTAATGTTAACGGGTGACTTCTTCTCATTTCTGAAGAAGATCTCTTTATTTTTTCTTCCTGATCAGGTGATCTGGAAGAGACATCCACCATGTGTTGTTTGTGTCTAAGCCTAATTTGTGCCAGTGTTGTTTGCTGTCTGATCCTAACGCATAAAGTCTCAGCTCCCTCATCATTCATGTCAAGGTACATCTCCATGCCTTTCCGCTGCTCTCTCACATGAAGGGCAGTTTCCTCTCTTCACCTTCTTGGATGGTATGCATCCATGGCAATGTTATCCCACTATACCTCTGTGATCCCAGTGAAACTGTATTCCAGCAACAGCACATACGCTTCCCTATGCATATTCCTTTTTTTTTTTTTTTTTTTGATTAATATGTAGTATTCTTTTCCACTACTGCTATATTTCAATGTAGATTCAAATTTGTAAAGATTTTCTTCTTTTCCTTTAAAACCCAAGATTTTCTTGATGTTTGACTCTCACTCCTCTGGAATAGATACAGGCTGTCCCATTTTCCAACTGCCCACTCATATATAAAGTCTGTGCTTATTCACTCAGTTTATCAGGATCTTATAGACTATTCATTAGAGAATGTCCAAACAAACAAACACAAAAACAAAGCATATTGATCCTGTATGGGATTATTTTGTCTTTCATTGCTTCACTAAATTTCTTAGTGACTTGATAGAAAATGACCTGCATTTTATAACACCAATGATAAAAGGTGCCGGTTTTCCATAATATGCAATAATACTGCTTCATTGCTATTACTGTTTTTCATGTTATTATGACCATTTTTGCAATGCTTTAGCTTGAATTGCTTCATCTAAATTTCAGCAGCTAAACAAAATACCTAAATTATTATCTTAGCTGTCTGAGATGGTTTATCTGTTGTTATTGTGTTATTGTAACATACTGAAATATTAAATTCTGATAAGAGGGCAATGTTCATCTCAGGTGCCCTGAATTGTTCTCTAGGGAAACCTATATGTCTCTCTAGTAAACAAATATATGTTTATATATATAGCACACAGGTCCACACAAAATCAGAGAGAATTCTACAAATCTGGGACATGGTTTCTGGGAACCCTTGTTAGACTGACAAAAATGAGCAATGAGATAAACCTCTTGCTTTGCACATATACTGTACTAGTCAGGTCTGAAACCCCTCAAAATTAAAAATAAAATTTCTCTTCACTGGTATATTTTTCTGTGATTTCATCACAAACACTTTCCAAACAACATGGACATCAGTATGGTTTTCCTTTGTTGGAATTTCATCCTTTAAATTGTAACCGGATAAAGTCACATGAAGATTTTAAAGCTTCTCCAAATTTTTTTCTGAGTGCCTCCTTGAAAGAGCCGTAGCTCTGATACTTGCAATACTGATTCTATTTTAGATATTTTCAGTTGTCAGCTTATTGTTGCTACTTTTATTCCCCGAGAAGACATAGCCAGGTATTAATCCTGAAGTCTCTTCTTTCAGGATTCAAACAAGTTAAATACCCAACATCACAGAAGCATCTGAAAATTTAACCCGAATTCTTCTGGGTGTCAGAATCACATATTGGAATGATGATGCTCTAAAATGTGTGGGAATTAAGGCAGATATCTCTTGGACTGTGGTGTATTTGATTTTAAGTGAACTAGTAAAGAAATGTTGATTCTAACTGAAAAAGATATCATAATCTACTGACATGCATTCTTTTGAAAATACTGGCTTTTGGCAGGTATAGAGGTTGACTGCCTATTGAATTTGGCCTGAGGATATCCATCTTAGGCAGGGAGTTTTCAATGAAACCAACATCAGGTTTGCATTCAATAAACAGGACAGGCAAGACAGGTCACTTTGGTTCTGGACAACATAATTGCATCCCACAGGACAGCAAAAATCCTGGCTCTTTCCATCTCCCCATGAGGAATCTAGAGGCTATACTTCTCTTATTAGCTGTTTTTAGCCTTTGTCCAGTACTTTGCCAGGATCCTCGATTGTCTCATTGTGTACATCCATGGCAATAAAAGAGATGGGCAATAGTAGAATGCAGACTCTGATTATTTGCAATCAGGGAAAATATATTCCAATAGAAGTGTTATAAAGTCTGCTCAGTGATGCAGTTTGGCCTTCTTTCTCTTTTCTCAGTTCACTCTTCATTTTTTTTAGTAGAGTGTGTCACGCCTTTGCTTTCCTGCTTCTCTGGGAAAGGAAACAGAGAAAAGCCCCACCTGTTTCTTCAACATTCATATGGATCCTCTCCATATTGTCACCTACCAGACAATTCCTACAGTTGGAAGGCATCTTACCACATCAGCTATCTTTCCCATATCAAGTCTCAGGCACAGTTTGAGGTGCACTGAAGACAACCTTGCAAGTTCCTTTTGCATTGGGCCATGGATCTCACTGAACTGGCAACAAAGGCATTTCTCAGTCATGAACTAGAATTGATCAAATAAAAAAACCCAAACAGATCTTTATTTTGTCTTTTAGTGACTATTTTACAGCTAGATCATTTCCCAAAATACATTACTCTACAAGCTGTTTTACCAGCAGAGAAAAATTCAATGACACAGAAAGGAAAGTGTAAACTGTTCTGTTTTTTCTCTGAAAAATTTTTGACCCAAATAACCATCAAATTACAGTTTCACATTTCTGCCAGTTTCTTTGCCTGCCTACAGTCTCTTTAGAAGAAAGACTACTTCTTTGGTGAGTTATATGCTCTGTGGTTCTTCATTCTGTGATTTTGTGTTTAACCTTTTCTTCTTCTTAAGTAAAGTTGGAGTATAATTTACATATGCAGGTGCACACACAAAAGAAATAGAACTATAGATTAGTAGAATCAAAGAATCATAGAATCATTGAAACATTAAGGTTGGACAAAACCTTCAAGATCAGCAAGACCAACCTTTGACCAAATGCCACCACACCAAATAAACTATAGCACTAAGCGTCATGTCCAATTGTTTATTGAACACTTCCAGGGTTGGTGACTCCAGCAGTCCCTGGGCAGCCCATTACTGCTGGTAAGTGGGTGCCTGACCACTCTTTCAGTAAAGAAAGTCTTTCTGAGGCCCAATCTGAACATCCCCTGATTCAGGTCGTTTTCTTTTGTCCTGTCAGATGGTTTGGTTTGGTTTTGAAGGGACCTTACAGATCATATAGTTCCAATTCTCTTTCCAAGGGCAGGCATGTCTTCCACTAGACCAGGTTGTTAACACCCTACCCAACCTGGCCTTGAACACTTGCAGGTCTGGGGAATACCCTAAATACATATGTATGCATAACAGAAGAAACTACATTAATTTCTGCCAAATTTGTTTTATTCTTTGTCATTATCTTTAAAGTAGAGATTTCTTGGTTGGTCTCACAGAGATGATCCATCACAAGCCCACAACCATGATGAACAAAGATGTGTTATTAAACTTGTTAAAGTTAGGCACTGCATTTGGCTGGGTAAAGGAGTGGGTGCACCAACCAGAGAGACAGCAGGTAAGGAGCAGCTGGATGAGAATGAAGGAGTAGCAGCTTCTCAAAGGGACAACTGTGGGTAACATCTCATGGCTCATTTTCTTAGCTAGCATTGCTTCAGCTCTAAAAAGCTCATATCAGCACAAGCTTTCTAAAAAAAAAAAAAAGAAAATACAAATGCTCTTAACGCACAAAGCTACTACATCTGTGTTGAATGCTGGGATAAACACAGATGTAAATTCTATATATGAGCATAATATCCCAGTACTTTTAATTTAATTAGTTCTGAAAGAAAATATGAGCTTTTGCTTAGTTTTTTTAACTTTTTCAGTTACACTTTGACTTCTCATTAGATAAATAGGTTAATTTCATCTCCTATGGCTAACACATACTAATTAATGTTCTGAAGTCCTGCTGTACTTTTACCATAAACTATCTGGTCAATGCTAGTTGCAGTAAATCCTGTCAGCTGATGTGTTAAAATTCACATAGTCCTCCCAAGAATTGTAATATGCATTAGCTATCAAATGCTAGCTAGTACCATGCATCACAAGCATCAGAACATTTTAATGGAAGTGTGACTTACGAGCATTTACACAGGAGTAATTTAATAGATATTAGAAAAAAAATATGAAATCCCTATATATGCTACAAATCTAACAGTGAGAAAAGTAATTACCATTACGTGTGTTTCAAAAGATTTGAAAAAGTTGGTGAGCCTTAAAAGATAAAGATCTGAGAAGAGAACAGAAGACTGAGATATCTTTTGTTTTAAGTTGTCATAAAATTTTCACTTTCTTTTAGTGCTCTGGTGACATTTTTGATGACTTGGGGATTGTAACCCACTGAATGAGAAACACTGACACACAGCCTAAGCTGTGTAGATGTAGTCAGAAGCTTTCAAGACCTATGACACCTATTTTATTTTACCAAGAAGGTTTAGGTTGATTTCTCCTTCTAATTGATCTGTCTTTTGTGCTAAGGTAACAGGAAAGAGTGCTATTAAAAATCTTAAGATTATGTAGACAAAAGAAAGTCAGAAAAAGCTGCCATGTAATTCACAACAGTTTATGAACTACATGTACTGTACTCTGTATTTTTCCCAGCCACTGCTGTGATAGCTAATGTCTCCCAATAGTGCAAGTGACACTTACTGATGGCACAGTTTTATGTTAACTGTATTCCATTAGCAGATTTCTGTGTAAATCCCTAGGACGCATTGATTGATAACACAACCCCACATGGAATTTCAGTACAAAGCCCTCATATTACTGCACACTATACTAACCGTATATCTCATAAAACTTTCCAGTAAAATTGAAAACAATTGGTCAGTCCAGTCTTGTTCTCCATATCTCCTTCAAAAGAGATCCAGGAGCTTTATTTGTTGTGCCTAAGCTGTGCATTTGTATAAATTGTGAATCCAATTAATTTGTGGTAGAATTATAGAGGCATATTAGATAAAAAACTACCTATTATGAGTAAGACAACTAGTTATTCAGCTGGACTGCAACATTACTGCAATGAAATTATTTCCTCACATATATTACCCATTTACGAAATAGCAAGTCCATAACTACTTTCAGTTCTAGAAAGCGATACCAGCCACATTTATATACAAACATAACACAACTGTGAAACATGTATCACAGGGCACTGTAATAAATCAGAGCTTATTCTATTCCTGCTTTCTGTGTTTAGATGACACCTGCATTGGGCATCAATCTTTGCTTTTTCTTTAACTGATCAACATTTTGAGCTCTGTTACTGAGTCACATTGCATTTAATTCATGTGATAAAGATGAAATCATAACCCTAGTGAAGTCAATGTTAGTACTTCCCTTAATTTAGGTTAGCAATAATGTCACCCATTAAGCAGCTGATTGTGACTACTATGTAAAGGCAACTACTTGTATAGGAAATAAAAAGTTGAAACACACTGCTTAATTAACATTAGGTAGCACCAACTAACTTTAACAGATCCAGTTTGTTAATGCTATCAGAGTTTGAAACATTTCCTTCCATAGAATGAAACGTTTGGTTTTGATCACTATAACTAATGAAATGGCATCTAAATTTAAAAGGATACTAAAAGGGAGCAGACATCTTAGACTCTGACAAATATTTTTGTTCTTTCACTAGAACCACGTAAATAAGTTCTCACTTTGTCTGTGTGTTGGTTTTGGTAATAAAAAGCCTTGGAATAATATTTCTTTGCTATAGGACATCATTACTGCTAGCCATTTTAGCTCTCCTATACCTAGTATTTATTACATGCCACCAAGTATACCTGAATAATATGGTAAAAAACCAGAACACAATCAAATTATTCTGTCAACCTTTCAACTGTATAACAGGATTCTGGCCCTGTAATCTTTACATTCTATTATAATGAAACTAGGAGTGAAAAAGTGCAAACATCCATGAATTCTTGACTACAACATCTGTAGCAAACCAAATACACGTATACCTTTGCATAATGTATACATTAATCCAAGCTGCAGAGAAAGGCAAACCTTCGACTAATCATCACCCCAGACTTCTTACTAAACAGCTATAGGGCAAACCTCCTCTAAATGTAATTCTGTCAATTACAGTGCAGCTGCACCAGGGATAAATATGGCCCATTGTCATCGTGATTGATGATTTGGCTACACTGGGTCAGAATTGGGTCGTAACAAGAATGTTGTTTTTGATAAATCCTCCTCACTGACTTTCTCCCTTGACATCCACTTAAAAAACAAACAAATCCAAAAGACCACACTTTTTAATATGATTTGTTTCATAAGGAGGAGGAGGTAGTCAAGGAAAAATTAAAGTCAGTAATGTTCCTTTTTGCCGAAGGGGACCATTCACCCGATATAACAATAGGGGGAGTTGTTGATTTCAGCATGTACTTTTCACATTTCTATTTGCATTAATGAGAGCTTTATGCAACGTCCCAGGAGTATCAATGGGAGAATAGATCATTAGGAGCCTGATAACTCTATTTGTTACTGTGTATGAACTTCCTTCAGCACCTGACTTTAAGCCTGACTTTAAACCAAAGGTAGCAGCAAGTTCTTGTGCTGAAAAACAATTATGGTTCAGGAACTAGTATCATTCACACCAAAGTAAGTATTTTCTCCTGCAGGAAATGTCAGCAAAATAATATTCAGTAGTTCTATATTTTTCCACAACACTATGATCACCTGAAATAGATGGGTAACTCTGGCTTCCAGCACTTTATTGTTACCAAATTCAGTACTACTTTTAGATTGTGTTTCTATTACAGCTGGCCATAGACAATGCCATACACTGACAATTTTTTTCATAGTTATTGTAGCTGTGTCGCACACTAATCTTTTTCTGACAGGAAACAATACTGATTGTCACTAAGAATATTCTTTATTGTTGTTTCTGATTTAATTATTGTTTCTGATTGTTTCTTATGTCAAACTTTCTATATTTTTGCCTAGTACCAATTTCAAACTAACCACAGCATAGCCATACTAGGTCAGTTTATTTGTCCTTTTAGTACTGACCTAACACTGTTTTTTGTCTAGTCCTATGGAATTTCTTCAAGACTCTTCGGAAAAAAAAAAAAAAGAAAAAAAGAAAGAAAAAGTAACATAAATAGACTGCAGAGCTTTTTATTAGAGCTGCTGTGAACTTTACAAAGCTGAGGTGAGACATCTGTCATTACTGGTAAGCATTATTGAATGTACCTAGACACTCTAAGCAGTTCTCTACATGTCTGTATTCTGATCTCATTAGCTCCTGCTCTCTCAACATATAGGATTAAAGCAAAGTTACCTTCTCTGTGTTAATTTATTTCCTTCCCAATATTATACTTCCAGGGCTTGTACTCCTGTGTCCTTCATCTTCAGGTGCAAAACTTCAGGTGTAAAATGGGTTACAGTCACCGCTGCTCCCTGTTGCATTTCATTAGAGCTGTGGCATTTGCTGCCCATGAGGTAAATTCTCAGCAAGTCTCCATAAAAATGAGACAAGCTAGCAGAACAGCTTAAGTAGGAGTTTTTGCTAATTTCAGCTTGATTGAAAGATAGCAAAGAGAACTTAAAGCTTAACAGAGGGAGATGGGGAATAAACAGCCTTTGATGAAGGGGAGGTGATGAGCAGCAAGGAGGAAAGAGTAAGATAGCTAAGCAAAAATTCTCACCAGGCATAACTGCAGACTTAAACTGCTCTTAAATTCTCTTTGTCAAAAACAAGAGTGCACTTATTCTTCTTCACTGTCTACCAATAATCAACTAAATTAAATTTTATAGGATTTATCATCCTTTGATCTGTACTTCCCATGGGGATTCATGGCTGTTAAGTTGTGTTTACTTCTGCCTGAGGCAGATAAAATCTTTGGATTTGGGATGAGAAGCAGGGTCAGAAGACAAACAGTTTCCCAGGACTGGTAATCACACAGAGATGAAGAATGCTGACAGCAGCAGCGAATCAGAAAAGAGACTGAGAATGAGATATTAACTTTGTGAAGTGAGTTGCTGATGACAAAAATGTTGGTGCATATTAAATGATTCACAGAATTTTTTCTAGTTAATAATGGCCTCAACCAATCAAAATACATGACTTTTCAGATACTACGTCATAAAGATGCACCTATACAGCAAATTAATCAGGCCAAAAAGACCAAGATGAACTAAGATAACTGTCTCACATCTGTGGGTCAGAATTGGCAGACATCAGTTTTTTTCCAGCTAAAAGTTATCTTGTCCACAGCACTCGGGGAGTCTTTCTGCTGTGCCTTCTGCAACTGGACTTGTCTATCTCACATTGGCCTTTTTAGCCATCAGTGTGCTTGTAGCAAGCACGGGTAGAGCCCTTCTCAAATCTTCGTTGGTGAAGCCTAGCCGTGATAATTGGTGGAAAACAAAATTCTTGATTAAAAATAAGAAACTTTTATTTTTACATTTCTGCCATGGTCTGCGGTGAGATCTTCCTGTAAATGGGGTGTGCTATTTCCATTTTATCTAAAAAGAAACATAAGGATATGTAGGTCATTTGCTAGGATATTACCTAGGAAGAAAGATCACGGGCCTAACTGAAAATGATGGGATTTTTCCCAGGATTGAACAGTAAAGCTTTTATTCTATATTTATCCCCAAGTAAATTGCCATCTTTCTACAATGGCAGACTTTACATATAGCCCCCACAAAGTTATCATGTTGGCCCCTATATGGGCAATGGAAAGCTAAGATTTAATTCAAGTACCAAAATATAGGAGTTCTAGTGCCATCTCAAATGCCCAGAACTATCTTGCCTGATCTCAGTTCACCTCTCCTAAGGAGTAGGGATATTTCCTTTGTCCTGTGTCACATCTACTAACCCCATACATGTCTGAAACATCCTGTCTTCTCAAACAGCTCGAGGGGCTTCTGGTCAGGCAATTGAATAGAACTCTCAGTCAGTGAAATCTGAAGAACAACTAAATTCACTATAAAGAAAGTACTAAGTCAGGAGTAAATTGTGTAAGAATTGACATCTGGAACAATTTGAGATGACGTAAGGTACCCAAAATAGGTAAATATGATGCAGGGTTTGCAAGAGATTTTTCAATGGCATCAAAAATGACACCTAAGTTTTCACAACTGATGCCACTCTTAATGTTGATGAGCCACAGCCCTCTGTTGTTTGTACTGACAAGATGTAGTGGGTGTACATGCAGTCACTACACTGTAGCCATCCAAAATTAGATGGATTAAAGTCCATCACTTTTTTTCTGCTAAGATATACACAATTTACAATGCACTTTGTCTCATCCCAAAAAGACACTACTTTTCTGAAGCAAATAATCTACTTCTTTTCATTGACTCTAAAGGGTGCAAATAGTACAACCTCTGTTATTTACAATTTAGATGTCTTAAGTTCAGTGAGATGGATCTTCTCAAAAATCTTGGGGGGGGGGGGAGGGGGAAAAACAACAAAACCACAAAAAAGCCCATATTGTTTAGGGTTTGTTTTTTTTTAAAGATGTATTTATATCCTTTCAACACTCACTCCTGGGCTATAAAATGCGAGTCCTATGGGAAAATTAGAAAGATTGGGCAGTATCCTTCTTGCTTAGCTCAAGGCACTTGAACGCATTTATGGTTACTTGGTATTTCCATTCTGCATGCCATAATAAGATGCCAAAATCTCTCTATGTTTCCTTGAAGTAATATAGGATGGGGTTCAGATGCAAAGGGATAGCCTACCTTACTATAATCGTTTTTTGAGCAGGCTGGAATAGGATCTCCCTGACATGGGGGAATCTTCTGTTACCTTCTTACAGAAGCCACGCCTGCACCACTCTCCCTCCCAATACCAAAACAATCCACCAGAGACTTATCTCCTCCTGTGTTCATGTGCTGGACTGCAGGGTGAGCTGCAGAAGCTCCGACCAAAAATGTGCGGGGCAAAGCGCACAGCTGTACTGAAGACCTTGTGCTGACAGGAGATACATCACAGGGAAGTGAAAAAGCACGAGGGAAATTGTAAAAAAACATTGATGAAACACTGTAAGAAATAAAAAAGATAATCCTTTCTTGGGACACATAGCTGAGTTGCAGCTCCATCACATTAGAGAGAATATTTCCCACCACAGCAGCATTAGGAGAAAATCAGGCTAGAATTCACAAAATTCATTTACTTACAGAGTGTGGAACATGCTTGAACAAAACTGTTCCTCTAGTGGTCATCTCAGTGGGAAACCATGTAGGTCTATTTAAGGATGGGGGAAATATTGGGTCCTTAATTGATACTGCCCTACTTGAGCTGCTGTATAGAAGGTATAAATATGATACTTAGCAGTTATATGAAAATGGCAATATGGGTTGTAAAGGTTGGTAGTGCTATTCACTAGAATGTGGGTGGGTCAAGTTTGGTGAGTGTGCAAGTATTTGCATAATCTGTGCACAGAAAAAGTTTCCGCTGCATCACAGAAATTGATGTTTTTGATGCAGGAGTTATCAGGTAAGAAATGAAAAGTTATATGCAACAAACAAGTTAGAAAAAGGAACATTTGCTTTTAGAAGCTTAAAGTTTATATCCGTTGAAGAAAAATTAGAATCTGCCTAATGAGTGCAACCATCTTTACATTTTCTGCCTCCATACTTGCAGTGTATTCTGTATTCTTCAATATGGAACAGATACTGACCCCTCTATCTTGCAAAAGATACATTATAACAGGCAGATTCCATAAAGAAGGAGCATATAAAATGTTTATCTTTACAATTTTTAGTTTGTGTGCAGTTTTGTATCAATTTGGTTATTTTCAAAGCTATTTTTGTGGGTTTTTTTCTCCTCATCAAGACAGCCATTTAACTGGCTACCCACTGAGCTGTTCCAATTAACAGGTACCCATACCATTATTTGTCTTCTTAATTTTTATGCCATGAAGGTCCAGTCATTAGAGTTCAGACTTTGCTTCTCCATGATGAATATATAAGGAGGTGCTATCACCTCTCCAGTGCAGTCTATATTCACATTTTAGTTAATTTAAGCAACTGATTAATAGCTATGTATTTAAGAAGCAGGGGTTTGAACTAGATTTTAGATGACTTCAGCTCACATTTTGTACCTTTGAAATGGCTGCAGTCTCTAGGACTTGTTTCACTCACTGGGAAACAGATAGTTCCAAAGTGTCAGCGGAGTCATTATGATTCAGACTTTCACATACAGAGTGAAATGCACTCACCTTGGTTATTCTGTCTTTTTTAAAAGAGAACACCCAGGAAAGTCAATAGTTCCTAGAAAAAGAACATGACGCATTCACCATGTACCAGTTCATTATCAGTTTCTTGCCCGAAATCCACAAATTGTGTACAACAGTAAAGAAAATTCATTCAGCCCATTCAAACTAGCTCCTTCTCTCCTATTGTCTGTTTAGAGGCTGCACCACAAACATAATAGTTTGAAAAGGTGAAATTTTAAATTTTATATAGTGGAATATAAAAGACTATTATTACCTATGTGACTAAAAGGAAAAGTGCATCCCTCATGAAGTAAGAACCACACTACATGTTCATAAATTTCATGACAATTCTGACATCCTCTATGTTTGCAAGGCACCATGCCCTCCCTCCCACCTCCTAATCTCCTTCATCTGAAAGAGAAATGTATTTTTAGCTGCCTCGGTGGGGCCTAAGGCATTGATTTATGAAAATAAGGCGGAAGAATTCATGAATTTTTTCTGACCTCCATCTCTCATTCCTTAGACACTTCTATTTTAAGATGTTTAAAATGAATTGTCCTAATGTGGCATATTATCACCTTGGTGCTCTGTATTTCACATTACTCTAACATGCACACATAGATCCCCATACAGCAGAATTATCTGAATGTTACTTTGTATTGAGTTTAAAATGTCTTTCTGTAACTTATTATTTTACTCTGATTGTGATATATGTTTTTATGAGTACTGAGTCTCCCTACAAATCCTCTTGAAAGACTGGAATAACTTCCTAAAGGTACTTCATAAATGAGCAAAGACAAGCAGATGAAATTGTAGCCATTTGATACAGAGATCTTTGTAATATAATCTACTGAAGCTAAACCAATATCTCATTTTTCTCAGCTCGTGATTCTGCAGTAAGAGCCCTGCACTTCACATTCCAGTGACCTCCACTACTCGTGCTAATTAATTCTTTGGCAGTGTTACTTCTGCTTTATATAAACATCTTTGATAATATAAGTAGTTCTCCATCAGCAATATTGTTAAGTATTTTAAGATTTAAATGAACATAATATTACAAATAAATCTCAGATTATGAAACCCTTGCAAAGGGCCCACAGAAAACCAGAGCTCTTCATCCAAATGGCCAGAAATTGAGGGCATTTTCAAAGATGAGAAATTTTTATTTCCACTTATATTTGAAGAAAAAAAAAGGATAATTTTACTAAACATAATTTTTCCAATATGGTAGTCATATTTTCTTGACTATTCTTTTTATGATTTTTTTCCAGTCAGAACTTTTAAGAAATTGATTCAATTTCATGCTTAGTCTTGCTAGGTGAAAATTATCTATTTGCAAAGAACCATCAAAAGGCAACACACCACTTAATTCTTATTTAAAATTCTGCTTAAGGCAGATACAGTGCAGTGTCAAACTCGAGTGGATCTTTGTGTTATATTTACCCTGGGTCCATGATCAATTTTACCCTTCAGTGTCATGATGGGGTAGCATTTAGGATTGAATGAGTGATACCTTGAAAGTAGGAGGAGAGGCTTCACTATTTTATTTGCCATAGCTATTTCCTGAGTATTTTCTGTTCAGTCCTATATCCATACAGTAGTTAAGACTAACCTTTCAGAAGACATTTGGAACAAAGCTTCACCTTTAAGGCAACCAGGGGATGAAAACAATTTAAGTGAACTGGCCAGCAGGTAAGAGCTATGTTGGTTCAAACAAAAGTAGAAAGTCAGGTGAAAGGGCCATTAATAATAAAGAGACATCCAGAACAAATGTACTGACTTCACAGCTGAGACAACTTGTGTGAATAATAATATTACTGCTGAACTTTGCAGAACACATGGAGTTGTCCTTGACTTTGCTCCTCTAAACCAAGAAAAAAAAAAAATCCCTAAATCTGCAATTTCTTTCCTCAAAACTTCCTTACTCTGCTAACGTGTAGTTTCTAAGGCATATATGTGGCCCAGATAAAGAAATCACTACAGAAAGCTAAATTAAAAAAAAAAAAAAAAAAAAAAGAGAGAACCAATAAAGACTCATCTTCATAAGACAAAGAGCACTTTGTCTGAATATCAACTTCACAGAAATTTTGATTAATTGTTATTATGAACAAAGGATATTTACGTCAAGGAAATATCATATTTATTTAAAATCCAACGCAGTTAATACATTTACACACATATCAACAGAAGTTGTCTTTCTTTTTTGCTTCTAAGTACAGATTCTAAAGCATTTACTCCATTTTTATACCTTCTCTGTGGCTTCACATCCCATACTAATTGGTTAAGAATAGAAAACACTGGAAAGTAATGTTAAACCTTAAGAGCAAAGTTTATTTATATGTGAAGATATTCCTAATAAATCAGCAAATCCAGTAGTAAAAATAAAACTTATTTGAATATTTATTGCATTCAAAATTACTCAAAAATCATCTTTTATGTATCAGGTAGGGAAAAAGTGAAAAAAAGAAACCAGGTAGCCATTAGTTTAGAGTGCATCAGGCAGTGCAGATTATCTATAAATGTGTGGCACAGTTTCTGTCTGTTATATTAAGTCTGTGGGTACCTATGGTGTTGATCTCTTTTCATGTCTGTTTCTGTCATTATTTATAGGACAAGATTAAAAAAAAAAAAAAAAAAAAAAAGTAGATGAGTGATTTTGCTGATTTTGGTTGGGGTAGAGTTAATTCTCTTCACAATGGCTAGTGTAGGCCTGTTTTGGATCTGTGATGAGCTCAGGGTTGATAACATACAGATGTTTTGGTTATTGCTGAGCAGTGCTTACACAGAGCCAAGGCCTTTTCTGCTTTTCCTACTGCCACACTAGTGAGGAGACTGGAGTTGCTGAGATTAGACACAGCTGAGACAGGGGACCCAAACTGACCAAAGGGATATTCCATCACATATGACTTCATGCTCAGTATACAAAGTAGGGGAAATAAGGAATAAGGTGATGATGTTGGGAGTGATGGCGTTTGTCTTCCCAAGTAACCATTACCATTATAGGGCCCTGCTCTCCTGAAGATGACTGAACACCTGCCTGCCTTTGGGAACTACTGAATTTTTCTTTCCCTATTAAACTTTATTTATCTCAACCCATGAGTTTTCTGGCTTTTATCTTTTTGATTCTCTCCCTAATCCCACTGGTGGGGAAGTGAGCGAGTGTCTGGTGGGTCTTGGTTGATTGTTGGGGTTAAACCACAATAGTGATTCATAAATACACCCAGGAAATCAATTTTAAAAGAGAGCACCTAAATAAACTGCTGGAATTGACCTAGATGAGAAGTCTACTAGACTAAAGAAAAAGGGATGTCACAGAGGACTATAAAATATTGAGCAGTATAAGCCATTGGAGCAACTATCAAAACCAGAACACTCTAGGCAAAAGCTATAAGTTTTGTAATGTAGAGAAATGGTCTTCAATAGAAAAGGTGCAAACTATTGCAGGTGTATGAAGTCATTTAAATTAATGATGCTCGGCATGGCAGTTTATCTGCATTTTTTTTTATCGTCTGCAAAATCAGGCCCTCATCATCCTCCAATGTTACTGCAGCATAACTGAATTCTTTTGTCAGCTTGAGTTGTTGAAAATGTCCTTTTTGCATTGCTTGGCCTTATATATTTTTACATATGAAAGGGAATTATCCTAGAAAACTCTTCAGCTGAAAAAACTGCAGGGTTTGGGGACTTAGCAAGTAGTGTAGTGCTGGAGCTGAGAGCACCAAGGTATTTTCTGCAGATGAGAGGAAATATAATGGTCCAGTAATTAATAACTAGTGATTTTCCCCTAATTCATGGAGAAGAGATTCTTGCACTTCTCTGCTAATAGAAGAGAAGGAGATATACTCAGTCTCCAACACAAACTTCACTGACTTACAGTATACTTTATTTCTACAAGGAGGTCATTTTTATTTTAACGTAACTGATAGCTGAGAAAACAGGTGATTGGACTCTGGGTTGCATCTGAGTTCTGCAGCCCCTCTCTTTCCAAAAGTCTAAGATGAAATAAAACTGGAGAAATTTTTTGTCTCTAAAGACACATGTTTACATACGATGAGAACTTTGCTAAACACAAAAACTGAATTCTTCCCTCAAAAGCTTGTGGATTCATGTGTGATATTTCTGCTAGCTGTATAGTCACTAGATTTTTCTGAATACTGTCCAGGGGAGAGAGAGCCTTTTGGAAGGCAATTCACTTTAGGTCATCAGGAGGTGATTCAGCCCATACTTCTCTGACTATTAAGAGAACCATGTATGTCCGTATTCAAAAAACCTTTTCATTTTAGATACAATGAAATAGAAGATCTATCCAGATGGGAATATCTTATCAGTGAGACTAATTCCCAAATATCACTGAAAATCCTGGAACTGGGTGCTGGAAGACACTTCAGCAAACCATTCTCCTCTCTGTCTTGCTTTAAGGCAGGATCCAAAACACTTACTGCCTGACAGGTGTTTATTCAACCTCTTTATATAGGAATGATGTTTCACAGTCTTCTTCCTATTGCTGTGAAAGTGGCTCAATACTTCACATGAGATTTTTGCCCTGTGAAGAACAGCCTGGGAAGAACTGAAGACTAAAACAGAAGAAAGATCTAGAAGGTCTTAACAACCTCCAGACTTCTCAATCTCATTCATAAGAAGTCTTGTATCTGTCCTAATGGGACATAAAACAGTATTTTTACCTTTTCTGTCACATTAATAATAATGAACAGCACTTAAAATTCTTCTTTATTTTTTAGTGTGTAGTCAAGGCACCAAATACTAAAAAAAAAATATTCACAATATCATCAGTAAAAGTATATTTTATCTCATAATTAAACAGATTAGGAATATTTTTTGGATATCCAGTATTTCAGGTAAGATCATAATAATAATTTAGTGGATGAAACTCAATATACTGAACCCATCATAATAATTTTATATTTTTAGTTTCTATAACACGGTTTTTGTAAATTATGCACACCTCCCAGATGATTTTAAAGCAAGAAGAAGAAGTTTCAGTATAATCCATGTACATTTGCATTGAATCTATCACTGATTAGATAGATATCATGCAAATAACAATCCCAGACTCTTTTTTTGGGTCATTTCGTTAATGATGACATATCCTTTCTTTCTTGGACTTTCAGTATTGTTTTTATCAGTGGATATCATTCACTTTTCAGAGCAGCTTGAAAAATACACAAATATCCCTAATTAATAGGCTCAAGAAATAATTCCTGAGTTTTCATTAACCAAGAAGGAAGAAAAAAAGCCAGTGTTTATCAAAGATATTCAGGAAATTAGATACAGTTCTGAAGAAACAAAATGGTAAGAAATGTACTGGGGCATTCATTAGGATTTAAAAAATCATGACTTTCTTTCTTTAGATGCACATAGATCCCACTTGAGTGCATGCAACTCAATAATGAAGAATCTATTCTATCATTGAAAAATGAGGGATTTATTCATGAAAGCTCTCATTGCATTAATGAGAGTTGGCCTTGAATTGATTGGAAAATAGATCCACAAACTGCAGACAGCAGCACATGAGAATTATACTTGTATCTGTAAAGATTATGTGATAATGTAGATATCTGTAAGGGAGTATGAGACCCATATAGAAAAAGTAATATTTATAAAAATAAGTGGGAGTTTAAAGCACTCATAAAATGGGGTATGGGTTAGAGAAAAGAAACAAGGAGAAAATATTAGTTTAATTGCAGCATGACTAATTTATTTGATGCTGTTAGGTTTTTTCCATTTTAACTAAATGTGGAAAAGGGTCTCCAATTCAAAGATAAAATGGATACCTTGCATATATTATACTGCTGAAAAGTGAATCGATTATATTTAACAATAAAATTTTAATATGCAAGTCTTACAAAAAGTATATATGAAATTCTGTAATGATTGAATTGAAATTAAATAGACATACATCAGCAGGTACTTTATATTATTATTATTTTTTATAGATTCTACTTTTGGGGACACCACAAATGTTTAGATCAATCTGTTTACAATGTCATATTGCATTTTAGCTATAGGACTTTTCTTTCTTATAGTATGTTTGAGAAAAAATCAAATACAAAAGATGTAAAAGAAAATAGTCTTGGCTTTAGTTAATCCTAAGAACCAAGTTTATCAGATGGCAAAAAAACAGTGAAATTTGAACAGGTAGATATTTCATTACATGTCTAAAACAATTCTAGGACCAAGAGGATTGAAAAAATAAAAATCCTTGGCAAATTGGTGAACATTTAGCCCTTAAAATATTTCCCTTTCAAAAGATTCAAATGTATATGAAAAATTCCTGAGGTCTTGTTGTTATATGCGTCTTTAAAGTGTTACACATATACTTTTTCCTTACATAGTATCTACTCAAAACATAAACAGCCTTTACATATCTGTTTGTACCTCCAGATTTGTAACAGCTCATTATCCAAGAAGGTTCAAATACTTGGCCAAGGTAAAGTGTAATAGGTTCATCAACTTAGACAGAAGATATCAATGTATGCCAAATCCAGGTTTGTCCTTAGGTCTCATAATGCAAAGGTTTTTAGGATATGTTTTTACCAAGCAAAATATTAGTTGCTATCTAACTAATTTCTTCAAAGCAGAATGTGTGACAGCACAGTGGCTGAGCTTCCCACTACCAGAGCCACGATGCAGGACTGTGGGTAAGCAGTATAAATGGCTTGTACATAAGAACCCCAAAGTTTCGTTGGTTGCTAATATAAACTCTAGAAAATTACTCTTTTACCCTGGAGCCTACAGAATTGTCTATGTGTGTAATTTATTCTAAAAGCACATGTATAGCTGTAATTTAGTCTCTTTAGTTCTCGGAATAAGAGCATCATGCACTGCACTTTTTGAAATCATGTGACTGGTTTTAATAGAAGAATAATATTCTGGAAATATATAGTTTAAGATATCCTTTCATTAATTTTTTTTTAAATATGGGAATGGAGCACTGCAAGGGGGAAAGGAGGAGTTCAGGCTGTAGGGAGATGGTTAGAAAGTAGTGCTGAATCATCTACTTCAAAAAAGCTAAACCTCATTTGACAGAGTTCCTTTCATTCTTTTTTATTTTCTTTTTTTTTTAATTGTCATTGTTTTTCCCTGAAATGACTAAGGAAAAGTTGTACTTATTAAACAAACTCCACTTTTGGCAGAACAGCCAACACTAATCATAGTTCTGTGTTAACCAGCTGGCTATCAGATCAGCATTTCTAGCCTTGATTTTGGATTTCTGCAAATCTTCATACTTAATTTGTTAGAAGACTACAGATAAAAGAAAATATAACCTAATGAGACACTGCATGTTTTTATTTTCAAAATCCTTTTATGATCACAGTTCAGTTCAATATCTCAGCTCAAATGTTTGAAGCCAAAAGTACTGCTTGCAGCTTTCAAGATAGCATGCGGTGTTTACCTGCAAATATTCATTTGTTTGCCCAAGCATCTTCCTGATTAGAAATCAGGAATTCCCAGCTCCCATTCATGAAGTTTCAAAGTCACCCTTTGTATTGCCTAATGTTAAGAAATTTGTGCATTTCAAATACTTTTAGTCAGATACTTGATCTTCATATGCATCTACCTTTGAAGTCAACACACGCATGCCAATTTAAACCAACTCCAATTATGGACCTCCATTATTTCTGTTTTTATGGCTCTTTGAGTCATTATTTTTAATATTTACTACGACTATTACTTGTCCTTTATTTGTGGCCATATCTGTAAGTCCTAGATATGTTAGAAACTGTACAGGTGAAGACTAAAGGAACCCTTACTTCTGTCTTTCTCCTCCACCATTCCTTCAAACTATAATTTATCTCACTCAGCGGCCTCTGTTGTAATCATTATATTAGCGGTCTAAGGGGGATTTTTTTTTCTCAGTTGTTTTAATCTACAAGTACAGGTTAAAACAAAAACATATGGGCTCTTCCATTAATGGATTTTGCTGAGAAGAAGGAATAAAAAAGACCACATGCAAAAAAGAATCTAAAAACCCCCAATCAAACAAAACCAAAACCAAAACAAAACACACAAAAAAGTCAGAATTACACAATGCAATATGAATGTGTGAATAAAGAAATGCATTATATGTAAATGCAAAGATGTAAAGAAATATAAAAAGACCTCTTCTATCAAGAGAGGCTGAGAGATCTGGGGCTGTTCAGCCTGGAGAAGAGGAGACTTTAGGGAGACCTTCTAGCGCCTTTCAGTACCTGAAGGGGCTACTAGAGAGCTGGAGAGGGACTTTTTACAAGGGCATGTGAGGGGGACATAGGGGACATAGGACAAGGAGAATGTCTTTAACCTGAAAGAGAATAGGTTTAGACTAGGTATAGGAAGAACTTTATGATTGTGAGAGAGGTGAGGCACTGGCACAGGTTGCCCAGGGAAATTGTGGCTGCCTTTTTTCTGGAAGTGTTCAAGACCAAGATGGATAGGGCTTTGAGCAACCTGGTCTAGTAAAAGGTATGGCTGCCCACAGCAGCAGGATTGGAACTAGATGATATTTATGGTCCCTTCCAACCCAAACCATTCTATGATGATCCTTTCTAAATTTCCTTGGGAAGAAATTTTGCAGCCTGTACTTTTCTCAGTGTTAGCCTTTAATTCCGAAAAAAAAGAGTGCTACAGCACTTAATCATCAATAGCTAATCAGCTATGACATGCAATTTGTACTTATATTCATGAGTCCTTTCCACTGTTCTAGGTCAGCTTCACCTCATGGTGAGATGACAACAAGCATCTGATTCAGGGACCCTTGCTGAAAGTTAGCATTTGTAATCTTGTCCCCTTCCTTCATTACATGTTATTGTTGTATTTTTCAGCCCAGTTAAAAGACTGTCCACTAAAAGTTCAACTATAACATCCATCACTTCAAAGCTCTCTTACATATGACTTGCCTTTCCCTGGCAGAAAGAGGTAGGAGATGATCTGAGGCAAGCATAATGTCTAACTACCTCCATGTAGTCATTTTTAAACTCTCCAGGATCAATGTATAGAAGATGACCTCTCTTCCTGATGTAAATTGATCTCTCTAGCTAAATGAGGTCAAGCCTGGCCAGTCTTGGTAAGGTAGAAATGCTTCTTACAGTAAAACCGAAGCCTTGCATCCCTCCTCCAAAGCACAGTGCAGGCAACCCAAAAAGCCTGGAGACAATTCTTGATGAGATGCTTTATTCCGAAGAATATCCTTCCTTCAGAGGTACTCACTCTAGGCTAGGACATACCTATTCACCCTAAACTGCTTAGAAAGAAACAGAAAGGTACCATCCCTGGATTCCCTAAAAATTCCTCCAACAGTTTAACCAAATTTAGTTTTATTTCAAAGGAGGGTCACATGAGAAGGGTTGGATGACATAAAGACCATTCATCCTGCCTGGTCAGAGAAGCTGGAGCTGAAGCAGGGAAGGAGATCTCTGTTTTTAGCTCTACAGTTCTAGTCCAGGGAAAAGGTAAATTGCCAGGAATGTAACTGGATGGTGAGAGCCAGAAAAAAAACCCACACAATTTCATCAAAATTGTTTGTTGTTTGGTTTTGGTTTTGGGTTTGTGGTTTTTTTTTGTTTGTTTTTTTTTTGGTTTTTTTTTTTTGTTTGTTTGTTTTTTTTTTTTTTTTCAAAGAGGAAGGAAAAACATTGTCTTCTAGGATTGTCCTAGCCCAACTGAAATATCTGGTCAGTGACCTGTTCCCTGTTTAACACAGCAGCAGACCCTACAGGAAACAAGAATAATCCATTCTGAAACTACTTCTGCCTTGCTGCACTTCAAAGCTTATATTTTTAGCAGTATTACACCTTTTGGGTGCCTCACATGATGCCAGAAAATGCTCATCTGTGTGTCTGAGTGGCTGTGTGGAAGCTGGCTGACATCCAGCCCTGCACACCCAGAGATGCTGTGTGAATCATGTCTACTGCAGACTGCTGCAACATATACAGAACAATCAGAGAGTTGGTAAGTGTTGGGAAAATGTTATAAAAATTATTAAAATGACAAGTAGAGCCAGAATGATTAATAAAAAGCTCCATGGGAAAATAATAATTCTCTATTAAAGTAGAATTATAATAAATATCTACTTTTTTTTTTTTTCTCTTAAGCTGCAAATGAATGCTCAGTCTTTGGAAAATGGAATACATTGCTAATTTGAACTGGGTAAGCTTCTGTGCAGAGGCAGCTTGGCAGAAGTTGTGTATGTTATTGCACACTTGCACACACATGCACACACACATATATGTCAATTCTTAGTAATACCACTCCATGGTATTCCAATCATTCCAACCATTAGATTTCTTTCCTATGCTAGAATTATTTTTCTGCAATGGAATGAATTTTCCTTTCTTCTCCACATTTTGGATGTACATAATGAAAAACATATAAAGAACTTTTTGCAAGTTATTCCTTATACATCCCTTTACATTTTCTTATATACTTTTAAGAGATATTTGCTTTCAAAATCTGGTTTAATGCATAAATTCAAATGAATATGTGATTCTAATTAGTATAGCCTCTAAACAACTCAGCATGTTCAACAAGATTTTATTTACCCTTGTGAGAGGAAGAAATATCATTTTTTTGTTTACAGTGTAGCTAAGTGAGTCAGAGAAAATAGATGATTTGCCCAAGGTCAAAAAGAATCTTCAGGTACAGCAGCAAACTGCATTCAAGGCACCCATCTTCCAAGTGAAAGCCTAACCAATGGACCATATGGCCCCTCTGACTGCCTTAAATAGTACACCCCAATGAACTGTTCAGAAAAAAATAATAGTCCTTACTTGCACATATTCAGAATTCCCATCAAACTTGTGGAAAGATTTTCTAATGTTTTCCAATGATGTCTATAAATCAAGATGTCATCTAGACAAATGATGACACATGCATGCACCAAATGGTGAGAAGCTGTCATTCATTAATGCCATATAGACAGACGGTGCATTTGTCAGTCCAGAAGAATGAGATTAAGAGTCATATATTCTTACAGCTCATTGTAATGACACCTTGTCCTGCCATTTCTTTTTTTTTTTTTTTTTTACAATTTCATTTTTAAATTCTATGCCCATTTAATAATGCTTGCAGTTCTGCTGTAACTTGTAACAATTTAAAGCCAAAGGTTTAAAAAATGTTAAAACATTTAAATATAGTTAATGAGATCTGGTACAAAGCAGTGATTATTTCTGCATTATTGCAAGGAGGCAATATTTCCATGATAAGGATGGTTTCCCGTCACAATGGCTTCCCCAGCTTTATTATCCTGAATCACAGATTTGAATCACAGCATAATCTATATATAATGATCTATTTTTATCAGTTACATGAAGTTTATTCTAGTAGAATCTTCAGTAGTATCTTAATGTCAGCATTCTGCAGAGACTTTTTACACCTAAGAGCTTTTCTTTTTTTTAAATAAAATCCTAATTTCGACCTCTCATTGGTGCCACATTTTTGTACATCTGGCTCACAAATATCAAGAAGGATGAATAAGCCACCAATGTATTATTTTATGGAGTGGGTTCCAATTGCCACAGAAATTATTCTAGGCATCAGGATGTTGTTAGCCTCACTGGCCCATAGTCAGATTGCCTTGTAGAGAGCCAACACCTCCTATGGCATATAAATTCAAAGGGGAATTGAGTGACTGAAGACGAATGTTCTGGATTTGTTTGAAACTGAAGAGAACTAATCACAATGTTTGGGTGAGGCAGTCATAGCAAACACTCTGTCTGACTTAGAAATCATGACTCCTTCTTCTCATCAGCTGAATATGGAGCCAGAGACTGTCAGCTCATAAAGTACCATCTGAATCCCTCATTTCCCCTGCAGTAGGTGGCCTGAATACAGCTGTCTGCTTCCCTATCAGTAAAAATACTAAGGCTGCAGGATAAATAAAAGACTATGAAATCTTCAGACAGCGTGGGAGGTGAGTTATTGCTGACTGTGAGGCAGCACCATCTCTCTAATACCGGAATGATTAAGATGAGAATCCAGCCCCAAGGAGATACTGTACTATTCATAAACACAATTTGTCCTCCATTTGTTTTTGGAAATAACATTATATTCTTTTATGAGACCATTTCCTCCCAAGACATTTACTGGTCCTCCCTTACATGCTACTACTACAAAGTGATCTCCTATAGCTGCTTGTGCCTCACCACGTTGCTTCTGCATGAATTTGTGACATAGAAGGGAAAGAATGAGGGAAGAGGCACCAAAGTTGCTTTTTTTTTTTTTGTCTCAGTATGATTTCTTACTGTTCTGTTGTGTGTCTGGAGCAATAAACACTGTCTTGGGTCTTTTCAAGATGGAATTTTAAGAGAAATATTGGAGACGGATCTTGGGCACCACAAGTCAATCTTTCCAGCTACAAATATCCCCAGCCTCTTCATTATGGTCATATCATCTTACTTCAATGATTTTCCAGTGTCCTCTGACACTTTCACCTTGTTGTGACAATTGGCTCTTTTCAAGTAGTAGCAGCATAAAAACCTTGTTAACAAAGAGGAGATTCAAGTTGCAAAATAATAAAGCATAAAAGTAGAATGCTTCCTTTAAAACACTCGGTGTACCACTTCAGGTTTTCCTTAAAGTATGACTGACTTGATTTGCATCCTACTCAGACTGGTGTAAATCAACAGTAGCTCCACTGCTCTCAATAAAGCTATGTTATGGTTATTGAAAAGAAGATTATAGCCACATGTCTCCTTCCATACACTATATCATGTGTGAGTTCCGACGTATCTACTTTATAAATTATGAATGGAATGGGAATACCTTTTTTTTTTACTATTAGCATATATTTCACCACAAGTGCTGATTAGGGGGAGACATTTTCTATGATTCCTTTCCTTTTTAAATTGCAATTGCAAACAGCTTCTCAGAATCATCGCCCCGGGTTCAGAAAGTGATGATTAAAGAGGTGCTCTAATTTCCCCCTTGGGTTCATCGGAAACCAAAATCGGCAAGATATGCAAAGATGATAGTGTAACAAACCAGAACAGGAATTATTCAGAGAGGGAAATTAGTGCTCATTTTCAGTGTTTTGGTATTTTTTGGTGTTTGTTTCTGGTGGATTTTTTGGTAGGTGAGGCTTCTTTTAAAAATAAAAATTATTTGGGTTTCTTTGTTTGGGGGTTTAAATATGAAGATAAATACCGAGATGCTCTTTGCTGAGGAATTATTGCAAGAGAGTCCTTTTCCAGTGTTTCAGTGATGATCCTTATTTCAGATGACAAGGATGACAAGAACAAATACATAGAGTAAAAATAAAATTAGACAAAGGGTATAAAATAAAATAATATGTAAAATAGGCCAAAAATTTAAAACTATGTGGACTGATACTGTGGAAAGAAGCATGAACAGAGGAAGGTGAATGAAAACACTAATCAGGGACTGGAGACATAAAAATTATCCCCATTATTAGGCTGAGTGGTGTTGATCCAGCTCAGAGGACTCAATCTGCTATAGTCCAAAGGGATGCTATTATCATAGCCATGAAAGCCTAAAGCAATTGCATCATCAAAACTGGTTGATCTGATATGCCTCAAACTATCTAAATTATGTTAAAAAGGGATTTTGTATTAATGTAGCTTTTAAAGAAAAATCTTTATATAAGACATTCTTGTCAAATGTTAACTGAAAACATAACTAGTTAAAACCAGATCTTTTCTTTAACCAGAGGGGTGGAAGCTGTTGAAAAAAATTAAATCTCTATTGACAAATATTCATTAGTTAAGAGAAAATGCATTATCCAGTTCTACCAGTCTGCATTTTGGGTCTGGGGATACAAGAGCCATGGAAACAAAACAAACAAACAAACAAGCTTCAAAAAATTATTGAAATATTAAGACTTTTTTAAGGATAAAACTTATTTCTTTTCTGAATTGTCAGTTTTATGATGAGACAATATCCTTGAGCTTTCTTCAGAGTCCAGGACAGTTTTCTTCCTTTTCTCCCACACATAACTTCTGTTTTCTTTTTGAATAAGGATTTGTTTCAAAACTCTGAGTCTATCAAAGAAGTTCCTGTGATGATTCATATTCCTCTTGCTGATTTTCATGTTCTTCAGTCTCAATTGTCAGTCTCAATTGTCAGTCTCAATTGTCTCCAAAAATATAACAACACATCTTCCATTTAAATATCTGAATATGCTGAATTTAGATGCATGGTAAAAACACATGGACCATTATTCACTTATACTGGTGTGACCTTCTCTGCAGATTATACAGCAGGTACTTAGATGTGTGTTGGCAGACATGGCCATGAGTGAAATCCATGCTGCTACAAATTCATTGCTTTCAGCTTTCCAAAGAAGTAAGTTAATGACCACTGAGGTGTGTTGGGCAATTTTGAAAGCAGATTTTGTTGGTTACAATGTAGTGCACTATTTAATTTCTACTTAAAGAGCAATATCAAATTTACAGCAGCTGAATGGGACTGTTACTGCACCCGAAGAGGAGCTGGGAAAAGAGGAGTAACAAGCAAAATTATAGTTTCTCATAATTTCCCTTTCTCTTCCACCAACAACTAACCAGAATGGTTCATCCCCTACAGCCCTGGAAGGAAGTATTGGTGATGTAGTCTATGGCAATTTATTAGCACTTAGAATCAGAGAATAACTGAAGATGTGTAGGGAATAAAATATGCAATTAACTTTCAGCTTCAAACTGCCACATTTCTATATTTTTTTGGTTTACTGCACAGAATTATGTGTGAATTCTCCATTAAAGAAATAGAGTAAAAATAACTGTTACTAGAAGCTCTGGGTTGACAGATAAACAGATTGTCCACATACAACACATAGTAAATCTAATATTCCTTGCTATATAAATCCTACAAACATGTGTTTAAGTCCACCCAACATTTCTTGGAAGCATCAGACATATTGCAGAGGGATTCAATTAATTAAACGCAAATGCAGATGTCTGCACCTGAACTAGTCACCCCGGACTCCCTTTAAATTCAATAGAGAGAAATGAGAGTTTCTAGTGTGCAATTCATCTCGTCCTAAAGTACATGTCTAAAATAGATCAAATGAATTGCACATAAAAGTGCCTATTCTCTCCATTGACTATAAAGGAATACCAAGAAACTAGCCCTGCTGTAGATGTCTACATCAGAGATATCTACAGCGTGATTGATTTTATCTTACCTTAGGTATTTAAAGTATATGTACCTACACTCCCATTTTAAGCAATAGAGACTAATCCACACAAATGTAGGTGTCTGTCTTGGGAGGAGAAGAAAGCACTCCCGTAAACTTTAGTGAAATGATTAGCAACCTTGTACTGGGTTGGATTTGTGCTAAGATAGAGGTGTCTTTCCTTCCTCACCCTACCCTGGGAGCTGTTCATCGTTAGCAAAGCAAAACAGCTCAGTCTGCTGCAGAGTAGCCCTGGGAGAATCATTCAGGCAGTTTCCAAAACAATCCATCAGTTGATCTCAACAGTTTCTACTGCTACAGATTGGCTCTTATCATGGGATTTATTTTTTTCTTACAGCCCTCAGGCTAGAATAGCAAAGCTACATATGAGTCAGCAGACACAGCTTGAGTACAAGATATGGACTTGAAACACGAGTTGTCCATCTTTGGGCAAGGGAGCCAATATAGAACAAAAGAAATACAAATTTCTTCCAAGTTCCAACTTTATACTGAGACTTTTACTAAGGCTAAGGTGGAAGAAACCTGAAAGCCCATCTCCCCACAGGAAATTTATTTCTTCTTCAAAAATTGTGTTGCAAATGCTTAATCTAGTGTCATATTAATGCATGAACTAAGAAATTGATTCATTGGAAAAGTCAGATGCTTGATTTCAAACTTTGAGATACTAGAAAATAATCAGTTCTTAAATAAGTGCAGTGGATGTCAGCAAAAAATATTTGTTCCTTTTGACAGCATTTTATCTCCACTTCAATAGCTGATTTAACTTCAATCTGCTGTTATAAAATGTTTCAGCATTTTCCTAGTTTAAAGTATTGGAGTGTCAGTGCTTTGCAATTTATCCAGATTTTTCTGTAACATACAATTAAAATCCCAAGCAATTATAAAAATGCAACATTTTCTGAAATTATTTTAAAAAATGCAAGAGAAATGCATGATTACATGTGGTAGAGGCGTATATAGTAAGATTAATAAGGGTAAAGGAGAAACTAATAGCAATATAATTGGCAAGAGTAAACTTATTTTTATTGGTAAATATTTGACATGTTTTATAAATCAAAGCACTTCTAATCACAACTGCTGGTCTACACATTTTTTGGGAGAGATGAAGAATGTAAAATTTGATTAAATCATCTCTTCTTAATGTATGTGTTAGTAGATGACAATAAATGTGTTGCCAAAAAAGAGGAGAAATTATATTTCTCAATTTTTATATTAATTTACTATATTTATCCATGTCAATCTATAATGACAGTCAATATTTTCTTAACTTGTGTGGTGGGTTGACTCTGGCTGGATGCCAGGTACCCATCAAAACTATTCTATCACCACCCCTCTCCATAAACCAGACAAGGAGAAAATAAAGTGAAAATCTCATGGATGAGATAAGGACAGGGAGACATCACTCCCCAGCGACCATTTTGAGCAAAACAGACTTGTCTTAGAGAAGTCAGCTTAATTCATAACCAATCAAATCAGAGTTGGATAAGACAAAATCAGATCAAATCTTAGAAACACCTTCCCGCAGCCCTCCCTTCTTCCTGGGCTCAATTTCACTCTACTTTTCTCTCCCTCCTCCTTGCAGCAGCTCAGAGGGATGGGGAATGGGAGCTGTGGTCAGTTCATCACATGTTTCAGACATTCCTTCCTTCTCGGGGGGACTAACCTTCACACTTTTTCCATGCTCCACCTAGGGCAGGTGCCTAATTTTTCAGGTAATGATTGGTGAAGAAGACAAGCATCACGGTCGAGGTGGGAGGAGACATGGGTTTTAGGATACCAGCTTTTTTATTGCAACAGTGTGTCTACCTTTATACAGTTCTAGGTGACACATGTACACACAGCATTGGTTTACAACTATCACAACAACTCATGGTTGGACATAGCTACACATGTCCTAACACAATAGGTTAACACTCTAGGAGGAAACCCACTCTGTGTTACAGTCCTACTGTCCGTGGTTAACCCTCTGCCAGGTGTAAGAAGTTCCATCTTCAGTATCTCAGTTTACAGAGAGCCCAGAACCAGCTAGGCTCCCCCATGGACAAGGATCAATTTAACAAAAAAAAAAAAAAACACACACAAAAAAAAAAAAAAAACAAACAAACAAACAAACAAAACCACAAAATGGATCATGAAACTTCTTCTTCTTCTTCTGCTGGATGGAAAAATGTTGGCTGAAGAACCCAAGGAAGAAAAAGGTGTTTTTCTGTGTGAAGCTCCTATTTGTTCTTCTTTCCCTTTTTTAAAAAAAATAAAATCTTTTGAAGAAAACCAGCATCAATATAGAGTAGTTACAACTGTCTTAAAATACTCTATTTGAAACCAAGGAAATACATAAACATATTTGTCAACATTTCTTGAAAAAATTGCAAGCTGTAGAAGATGTCCACATTTTACCTTGATTTTATCTTCAGTTTGGTGATATAGCCATTTCATTATTTTCATGTTAACACTTACATGATACAGAAATAATGTATCTATGTGGAAGCTTAAAAAATCAGTATACTTAGGTGAACCAATATATATATATAACATTGAAAGTTTCCTCTGCCTCTTAATGAAATGCATTAAAAATCATGAGTCAAAAACATGCTTTGAGCCATTTGAAGAGAGCTATAATGTACTTTCTTGGTCTTTTAACTAAGATTTGATTTTGAGAGAACTTGCAGAGGTGTCACAGGATGATTAAAAAGATTTGGTTTTCTGTAGAAATCTTTTTATATAAATTGGATACTTAGTGTCTTCATGAAGAATCAAATGGAACTGGAGTTGTACTGGTAAGATGCAGTTGATCTCTGCCCAACTATGTTCATAAGATATAAAATAACATCTCTCTGCTAGGGTAGTCTAACCCACAAAAGGCCTCTCAAACCCCAAAATCTAGACCACACTGAAATTTCACATTTAGAGAAGGATCACTATCAGAAGGATGCATGAATAGGAAAGTTTCTTCTTCATCTAAGACAAAGATTAAGATAGAAAAATATTCCAGAGATCTTAAAAGAATATATATTATAGGTTCAGTCTTTCTGGAGAACTTTTGAATCAGCTGCTTGTTTAGTGAAAACAATTCTTTGAAAAAATGCACCAGGAGTTAACAAAATAATCAAGGTTACAATATTTGTTTCACATGCTTTCCTCCTGTTTTGCTAGATGAAGTTAGCAATGAGAGAACACTTAAAAATGCTTTTAAAAGGATACAGACGCGAATGTTTGATAACATGTTTTTAAGTTCTACATGAGATCACTTACACTCAACTTTTACAGGTGCATAAAAAGGAGTGAAACTAGCTAATTCACAAGATTGAACCAAATACACTTACAGTCAACATGCCATACTATTCTGGATTTTGCATGAAGCTTCTTTTTTTGCAAACAAAAAAATGATTCATCTCCTTCAAGGGTGAAGCCTTCTGATCATAATCTTCTGATCACTAACAGAATACAATAATTTTCTTTACATCTGTGCATTGCTCCTTAACTGGATATTTTCTTCACATTCTTGATCAGCAGCTACCTGTAAAACTCTTGTTCAACATGAGATCAACATCAGAGGAGACAAGTTCAGACTTTTATGCCCTTGCAACCTCAAAGAGATTAAAGATATATTCACTATATAACAGTAAGGGGAATTGATTAGTGTGCTGGTATAGTAAATCTTCTCTAACAGAAGTCTTTGATGAGGAAAGCATTGGTCATGAAGAAGCAATCCACAAAATCCACAAATGACCAGATGAAATTACTGACCAATATCTCCTTGCCTTCCCTGGCAACAGGACAAAACCTTTAGTCTATCAGAGGCCACCCTAACATATTTTATTCAATACAAATTTCAAATATATGCTTTAATGTGAGTGCAATACAACAAAGCCTAACAAGGTGTCAAGGAGTGCAGGTAGCTCAGGGTGCAGTTGCTGTGTAAGCTGCAGGTTGAGCTCAGGGTGTTGAGACTCTGAAGCAAGAGGCGATGTTAGCTGCCAACCCTTTGCACAAAGATGGGCACAGGGACCTGTGTCACTGGCCAGGTGTCTGAACAAAGTGACACAGCAAGACCCGGGGACTCAGGAGGAAGAGCTGAAACTTTCATGTGCTTAGACTGTGAGGGTATAACAGCCAAGGAATTCCTTCTTTTGGAGTCTCTCCATGGTAGTACCCAGCCTGAGCTGCTTTTATTTTAGTGCACTGTGAATAAATTCATTTATGGAATGATATATCTGAAACTCTGATATGGGAACCCTGGGACTGAACCGGTAAGGAAACCTGGTCTGACTGCATGAGAGTGATGTGTGCAGGGAATCAAGAAGGGGCCCATGGGTTCGCTGGAGCCACCCCCAGCAAAAGGGCTCCAATACCAGCAGTAAAAGCCTTTGGTGGTGTGGACCGTGACTGCCAGAGTGCCTCCTGAATGGTCATATGGGAAAGTTTCCTTAAAAAAGGCATCATGAACATGTGTCATAAAATGTATATTTCCATACTACCCATTATAAGTGTGACATAGGAAGCAGATTGCAACCTTGTGACCTTGGTGAAAGGTGACAGCAACTGAAAGGCTATTTCAGAAGACCCATACATGTCATGACATACCCCAGCTGCCTTTGAGACATGCAGTCTTCTAGGAAGGACCACATAATGAAAATATTTCATAGAATCATAGAATAGCCTGAGGTTGAAGTATCATCTCCTCCAACTCCTGGCACTCCACATGAATGCCCCAAGAATCATCCCATGTGCATGACAGCATTGTCCAAATATTTCTTGAACTCTGTTAGGCTTGTTGCTGTGACCACTTCCTAGGGAGTCCATTCCAGTGCCCAACCACTTTCTGGGTGAAGAACCTTGCTCCGAGCAATGTCAATGACATGACAGATAGAGCCCTTGAGAAGTGAGAAAACATATCCTGAAACTTCCCTGGGGCACACATATCAACAGAAACTCAAGTGCACACACTAAGCTCAAGGAGAGCTTAACCTCCACTGCTCTTTAAACCCATGTGGAAGATGAAAAGATCGTGTCTATCTGTCTATGTAGCATTGCAGAGGACAGTTCTGCCCTTAAAAAAAGTGTTATCTTGATAGGGTGAATTAATTCTCTCTTCTTTTTGTTAAGAGGAGAAAATGATCAAAACTTTACACATATTTTTGTGCTTTCATTTCTCTGAGTGAAAAAGTAAATGTGTTATGTAGCTGTGTCTCAAAAGAAGACCTTTAATCAGCAAAATGTTTCTATGATTTTCAAAGCCTTTCTTATGATTGTCATAGTTTTCATATATTAATTTTGCAGGTTTAGGCTAATTTTGTCGTACAATGTAAAGATGAAATAAGGATTGATTTTGTTGTACAAAAAGGAAAAAGTCATTAAAAACTCTTATTTTGTAAATTTGATTCCCCTTCCAGCAGTAAGAGAATATACAGAGTATATTTTTTAATGATATAATAAAACTCATGTAACATTGGGCTAGACCTTAAAATAATAGTAATTAATATTATTAATAATTATTATATTAGTAATATTATCTACAGGTTAGAGAGAAAAAGGCAAATATGTTTAACATTCCAAAGGAAGTCCCAATTTTGTAAGCTTTCATTTCAGAGGAGTTACATTTGCTGATTAACTACATAGTGGGACAAGTCATATGCTACTAACAAAACTTAAATATACATAGAGCTTCATTATCTATCCCCCAGCTATCAAATTCCAGTCCCTGAGGAATACTGAAGTAGTAGCTAGCATTTGCTGAATTTCATTAGGAAAACACATTGCTGAGACTCAGTAGCCTGAGGATGCTCAGTAGACATGCAATGGCTCTCAAACACCTTAAAATGAAATCTCTGGTTCTTTTTCCTTGTGAGTGAGTAACTGGTTTTTTTTCACCCTGAATTCTGGTTGTATTTTTCCCTCACTGCTTAATGCAGTTCTACTTCTCCAGCTACTCAAATGAGATCCTCTGTTAATCCTTGAATTACTTCAGGTAAACCTAATATATCCCTCCTTTAGTTCCTTATAAACTTCCCTGTTCTGATTACAACTGGAAAAATCCATTTTTAAAGCAGTGATTGTTCCCTTTAATTAAAATCAAAGACATATGAAATCTCTTAGACTGCCATAAAAGGAAGGGAAGTGAAAGGAAGTGAAGGGAAGGGAAATGGAAATGGAAACGGAAAGGGAACAGGAAAGGGAAAGTGTGTGATCATTATGACTATTTATTTGCATTACCATAATAATCAGTAATCTAGTTCTGGGTCATCTGCTTAATAAGATACTTCCACCAAAACTTAAAAAAAAAAGACGCAGAAAGATGCAGAGCACACAAAACCCATGACACAGTAAAGAGGAAAGCATTGCCATCTTAAGAGCTCTCATTGATTTTGATACTCATAATGGAAGGGGAGTTTTAAGAAACTTATAAAAAGAATAGTGCTGTGTGTATTTGCAGATGTTTTACTTTTGAGTCTTCATTTTTGCTTTCAGTGTCTTGATACATTGTAAAAATATTCTGCTACTTTCCAGAAGCATCACTCATCATTGAGGAGAGACTGATCATGGTTTACAAAATTATCTTCAAACTCAAATGTATATTTTCATCATTATGTATATTTTCTGAGATGTATATACTAAATGAATTTGTTGAAAATCTATATGCAGACTTCTTTGAACTCCCTTTCTTTCAGTTTCATATTTTGGAAAGATCTTGAGGGTACTCATAGAAATTATAGGACTGTGAAAAGAAAAAAAAGAAGACTAAGCTATGTTTTCTGACTCTTATTTGATGTTAAATCAAATATTGATATGCTATAATGAAAATGGGTTTTATCTTTTCCTGAAGTTTCATTTCTATAAAATATATAATTAAGGACACTACTCTGTCACCAGCTGAATATTATAAAAGTTTCAGAACTAGACTCTCAGCAGTTTTCATGTTTCTAGAAGTTGACTGGTCACAATGTAAAAACTTAGTCTTCTACAATCTGGGTCAATTCACACCAAGATGAAGATACTTGCACCATTGTCATTTATCAGATGAGAAAGAAATGCATCACAGAAAATATAGCTTTTCCTAGAGGAAAACAGGTGTAAATCAGTTAAAATGTTTGTCTGGAAACTGGCAGTTTATCACCTAGGTGATGATTCCTTTATATTTTTACTTTGTAGTGTGAAATATAAAACAATTTCAGATGACAGAATGACAAAATACCATTTTTTTCCCCTGCTGAAATCTTTAACCTCTTGGAGATTATGATTCAGATATATTTTACATTTGAGATGAACATCAAGAAATCCCAAATCTCAGCAGCAAGGCAGTAAATAGCAGCGTGTATTTGGCAGTGGCAGTTTGCCACTAAGTCACACACTGTGGAGGATTCTCCCTGTGCAAAAGAAAAAGCAGCAAAACGGTTTGGAGAAGTGGAACAGCTTGCACCCTGCGAAGGGGCACTTATCACACAAACAGTGTGATTTTCCAGCCCAATCTGTTAATTGTGCTCATGCAACTTTCCAGGAGGCTCTGCCGGCACGGTGCTTAGATGTACAAAAGTGCTGCTGATCTCAACAACAGTGTCTGCGTTATCCCCATTCTCTCCAAGGGAAGATTGGATCAGATGCACAAACTGGGACAAATAGATACAGTTCTGCTGACTTCAGGGTGCTTTGCAGCTGAGGATCTGAGCTAATCTTCAAAATACATCCATCTCTGAGCAAATTTTTTTTTTTTTGGCTGAGTTTCTCTTTTTATGCTAAGAGGTTCTTCCCAAGAATGTGCTGTGTTTGGTCTTTTCTTTTTTTTTTTTCTTTTTTTTTTTTTTTTATTTATTCTTTTTTTAAGGATGCTGTTCAATTCCAGCAAGTTTTTCAAAACCAGTAATAACTACAGTATAATCTATTCTATACATTTTGAACAGAAAAACAGTTAATGATTCCCGGTCATTCTCAACTGCTTGGCATATCTTTGACAAGCACAGAGCAGATTGAGACAGAGAGTATGAATCCAAATTCTATCCTGTCATTAGGTGTGGACTTCAATAAATCTGTTCTTCTTCAAGCCTCTGAATGATACTTCCTGCTAAAATGAAAGGGTTGGCTATAGACCAGCTGCATTCCATTAGCTATCAGTGTATTCTAAATTATTTTTCTCCACAAATAAAAAATATGTCTGACCAAAAATATATCTCATTTATTTTGGCCAACAGACGTACTTAACTGGGCCCATACATTGGCCTGGATGACAGTGATAGAACATTAGCATTCTGGCCTTCATCTAGCTTTTTGCCCTTATAATTCCCTAATTAAAATTAATGATACCTGCAAGAAAGATAAAGAATATAAGAATAATTTTGGAAGGAAGAAATGTGCATTGATTCATTTCTTCATGAAGGACATTATCTGACAAAGTAGCATCTGTCTCTTCATGAGCCAATATTTATTCAATTTTATGTTCTGATTAATGTAGTGGTATTTAGAGCTCAGTGATTTCTAAACTGGTGTTGTAAGACTGAAATGCTTGCATGTATAAAACAGAACCATAAGGCTAAGCCCAGATTTTGCCTTCAGAAGTTAATAACATTGGTAGGAGAATTGTATGAAGCAGTTTCTCAAAAGTAGAAGTTAACAGATTTATCTATAACTCATTTAGCTGATGGGAGGACAAGCCAGCATTGTGTCATTAATTGTGATCAGGGTAGCATGACTCAGATCAACAGAGTTCATTAGTAATGCTATTTAAGATCTTATATACTTCAGTGCTTACATTTTCTTTAGCCTGAATTTAGCTCACAAGGTGGGCTTTATCCCACTCACACTCAGACAGCTAAAAATTGGTATCTAGACTAAACATTAATCAAAAATCTTCATGCAATAAAGAGAAAAACACCTTCAGAAATTCAGTCTAGGATATGAAGATCTGTGTCCCAAAGTCACATATTTTCATCCACTGTCTGGTGAGAGAGCCAGGCAAATCAGCTATTGTGCAAAACTTTAACCTGGCAAAAACTGGGTGATATGAATCCAGCATGTGAGTTCCTTTAATGGTTGTCTTTATATAGGTAAAAGGTAGTTAAGGATGAGTTGAATGTGATAAAGGCTTTGTTCAGTAAACTGGTCTTACAGTAACTACCATTGCATGTCTCTTTATTATGTATAATTATTTTGTGAACAAAGTCCATTCCTGATGAATGGGACTCTTCTGATATTTATTTCTCTGAGACTTTCATAATAAGATGACGACACAAGTATAGTAACAATATGATGGATATTTTTACATGAAAATGCTCCAGACAGGCAGGGGAATTAGCTCAAATGGTAGAGCGCTCGCTTAGCATGCGAGAGGTAGCGGGATCGATGCCTGCATTCTCCACAATTTTTGGGGAATGAGAGGCTGGAGAGCAGCACCATGGAGAGGGACCTAGGGGTCCTGCACTACAGGAAACTGAATATGAGTCAGCAGTGTGACCTGGCAGCTAGGAAGGGTAATGATGTCCTTTGCATCAGGTAAAGCATCACTGGCCTGTTGAGGGAGGGGATTGCCTCTCTCTGTTCTGCACTGTTGTGGCTTTACCTTTAGGCCTGTGTGCAGTTTTGGGCACCACGATAAAAGGATATAAAGTTATTAGAGATTGTCCAAAAGACAGCTACAAAGATGGTGACGGGTCTTGAGAGGAAGCCACGTGAGGAGTGGCTGTGGTCACTTTGTTCAGCCTGGAGAAGAGGAAACTGAGGGGAGACCTCATTGCAGTTACAACTTCCTCATGAGAGGAAGAGGAGGGGCAGGCAATGATCTCTTCTCTCTGGTGACCACTTACAGGACCAGAGAGGTCCAGGTCTGAAGGTGTATCAGGAGTAGTTTAGGTTGGTGATTAGGAAAAGGTTTTTCTCCCAGAGGGTAGTTGGGCACTGGAACAGGCTTGTCACAGCACTAAGCCTGACAGAGTTCAAGAAGTGTTTAGACAATGCTCTCAGGCACATGGTGTGACTCTTAGGGTTATTCTGTGCAGGACCAGGAGTTGTACTCAATGATTCTTGTGGGTCTTTGCCAGCTCGGGACATTCTATGATTCTATGGTTCATATAAAAAAGATGCAATACTGGTAGCATTGCAGATGCTGTAGACATCATATTTTCTCTGGTTTAAGATCTCTCTCATTCATTTCTATTTTCAAGTGTTACTTATGACTCCTTCAAAAAGTCTAAATACAAGTAAGGTCTAAAAAAAATGCAGGCATGAATATAAACACTTTATTACTGTAGAAGAAAACTGTTGCATGTTCTATGAATAGTTTCATAACAAATGTTATGCAGAGAACTTAATTCCATTTTCCCAAAGACTGACATTGTTAAATGCCTCTGAGGCCCACAAGATATGTGCATCAAAACTGAAGTATGATTTGCAGGAAGCCCCATGGTAGGTGATTCTGTTAATGTCGTTGTTTTCCTGGTGAGTTTTTCATAAGGGAATATACTAGAAATTTGATGGTACATAAATATTTATTTGAAAATAACGTGAAGACAATTATAATTTTTTGTTTTGGTGGTTTTGTAATAGGCTTAGTTCACCTATGTGACTTCCAAAAATTTGTTTCATGGCTCAAGAAAGGAAATTATTCTTTCACTCAGACTTACAGTTGGAAAAAAATTGGGATCCAAGCTTACATTGTAATTTTTATTGATATGTATAGAATTTTCAAGGCAACAAAAAGCCAATCTTAATTATCCAGAATAATGAATGAATATTAATATAGTAGGCAATCAGGTAATCCCAACTCAACATACTTCTATGAGCTCTTATAGGCCTCTTACAAGTCCACTTGCCAGAATGTCAGCTCAAATGTGAGTTGCTGGTGCAATAAAGATGCATGTAAGTAGTGCCTGAAATCAGTGGTGAAGCACAATATTTGCCCTGGCAGTGCCATGAGATGTTGTTTCAAATCAGATGGGTTCTAAAGCCCAGTTTGAAGACAACACCCACATCTCTGAGAGTGAAATGGTGAGAGGTGTTGGTTAATGATGAAAGTATAGAACATTTTCTTGGTGACTTATTTTGCAGACATTCAGAGAAAGGGAAAAAAGAAAAAAAAAAAAGAAATTAGTTTCAGAGAGTAAGACTGCACCTCACATATGGTATGACATGAATGAACAGCTTATATGGCTCAGATTGTGTGAAACTGAATGATAAGTACCTGCCTCATTGCTGAAAAAGGATATCAGTATGCTAAAATCTTTTGCTCTTTTCTCATTAACTAAATATATCTTTATGGCTGGTTTGCCTGGTTGCCTTTTGCCCTCTTTCCCATAAAGTCTGACAAAATAGGAACATCTGATGATTACTTCGTCTGTCAGTTGAGATAATCAAGTTACCTACTATTTATGGATTTAAATATCCTATATTTAGACTCCAAATTTTAAACTTCTTTCCACTGTTCCAGATGTTTCCTGTTGCTTTAAATATCAGTATAAAAAGTTTGTTTTATGAGGACATCCTTCAAAGAGAGTTTGGCCAAAATGCCATTGTGACATCCTGCAACAATGAGAAGTGATTCATCTTTTCTCTCTTTCCTAGTCTAGCCAGGTATCCATTCATTATTTTCTCCAAATAGGACATTCCTTTATAGTACAAGCTTTTAAAGTTCTCTTTACCTTCATTAAACTGTCACACCAGCTGACAAAGTTTTGTCACTGAACTCCAGCAGTACTAGTATTAAATGAGTCCTACAAAGTTCATGTGAACAACATTTGTACAGTACCTGAAACATAGGGGATGATGTCTCATCTGGCTACTCAAGTATGTCATCTTATAGCCAACTAATTACAGCTGTCACACTCTTAAATTGACAGGGAAATTAGATGTGATTATGAGGAAGACTGGTTTTCCACACTGGGTACTTCCTTGCATTCCTACAGTTAACTCAGAAGATGAGTGCTGAAATGCATGTGTGGTATTGCTCTTCCTTAAATCTTCTTGGGCTTGGGTAGTAGCATGCAGGATCAAGTAGATACAACTCAGCCTGTGGCTGTTTCTGGGTTGATGAGGATATTCAAATTCAGGATCTGATTTTGGAAGAAGAATTGAAATTAAAAGATACAGAACAGCAGAATGGCAAAATGGATAAAGTATATTTTCTGTACATATGTGTGTATGCACCAGCATGTACTACAGCATATACTAAAGCAGCTGACCAGGACCATTGCACAGTGAAGGATTGTCCAGGTGCCACTCCAGAAGCTGCTGAATCTTCTCTTGCCCTACACAGCTTGGAATGCTCAAAGAGTGGGATTCAAAGCTTTCCTGATCCTACAGATCTTCTTTATGAGCTCCAATTTATAGTTGAGGCAATCTGGTACCCTAGTTATCTTTTTTAACACATATTATGCAATGTTAACATTACTCATATGAAAAGGTATTCCATCCATTGGTTAGAAGATGTCAGCTTGTCCTTCAAATGCCGCAGAGCAAGTCTGAAAGGTATTCTTTCAGGAATACTAAGATCTCTTTGTAAAAGCTGATTAGATTTGACTGGTCGAATTGCTACAGATTATGAAAAAGCCAGGGGGGTAAAAAATCACTTTTCAGTGGCACTTTAGTCTATCTACTGAGGTCTTTTGCCAATATTTAAAGGTATGGTGACATTCAAACACTACAAACTGTACTGATTGTACCATGAGTTATATTACAACTCCAACGCTTTTGTTGCTATCATTTTTCAACATGAAACAGATTCCCGGCAAAACAAATAATGAAATTGGAATAGCTGAGATTTAATCATCCTTTCAGTCTTTCATATTTAAACAATACTTCCATATGTGGCTATAAATTGAGCCCTTTTCCTTTGTTTATAAAATATACATTTGATGCAATAAGAAATACCAAAATAAATCAATATAAATTATCTCTACAGTGATCCCTAATCTTAACATGGGATATGGAAAGAATGGAAAGAATAGAAAATTCTGGAAAAATGTTCTAGAATACCCATTATTTAAGATTTATTTTATCCCATCACACTTAAGTTAGTGATGTATTTTTCAAGATAGATGGTAAAATTTGCTATTGTTACTGTAGTAAGTGCTAGTACTTTTTCTTTTCTTTTCATTGAGAAGAAGCATTCATCTTTCTGCTTCTTTCACAATGTAATGATGTGTTCATATTTGAGTTTACAAAGTAAAAGTGGATAGTTCATGGCAAAGAGAATGAAAGAGGGAGCAACTGGATGAAATGGAAGGGCTATGGAAGGGCTGGGAGAAGGTTTAATTGCAAAATGGAGTGAGGGAAAGGAAAAAACTTTAGTTTATTATACTGATAATAGTAGTAGAAATATTCAGATTGACATATATACAAAAACATTTCCAATTCTGGATGCAAACATATGTATTTACTGCAGTGTATTCAGTGTCACACATGTGCTGTGTGATAAATAGAACTCAAATGATTATCACATATTGTCAGTAAATGTTCTTTTCCATGTACTATTGCCTTTGTAAAAACATGCACGGCTACATGGTCTGAAGTTCAAGATCCCCTGATGCCACCTAAAACTCCTTATCTTACTCTCATTATCTTGTGACTAAGTCTGCCAACCATTTTCTCCAAGTCACCCCATCTGCCCAAAATCTACCACTGATCACCAGTTTAGCTTTCTCAATTTAGGGGAAAAATGGAATTATTTTTCATTGCCTTCTGCCCAAGCCTCTGGCATTCACATCAACAGTCCCATCTGTTCTTTTTTTCAGTTTAATCCCACCCAGATTTCTGATCTCAGGATTTGCAATTTAAAAGGAGGATATGTGATATGCATAATCAATGCATTTACTCCATTCTAAATACTTGAACAGTAGCTCACTTTCTTTTTCTCTTTCTCATACATAAACACACTTGTGAATGTGCACACATGAAGACTTTAATTCTAAACACACTTTTCTTAAATGAAAAAAACACTTAAATATTGAAATATATTCAGCCAATCATACCTTTGGCTTGACTGAGGATTGCTGTCGTGATGAATTTGGTAAGAGCAGGGATATCAGAACTGTTAAATCACCAGGCTTGACAGCAAATGCTTTAGATTTTCAGAGCTGGGCTGGAGGCAGCAAAAGAAAATGTCTGTGCATATGTCTTAAAATTGTGTCTCCTTGTTCTAATATTAAGAAGCAAAAACAGCTGCTCCATCATTGGGGAAGTGGAGTTTGCATCAGGAGCTATATTTTGTTGCTTTTCAAAAATGAGTACTCAGAGGAAGAACAAGGAAATAAGAACATCAGCCCTGAGCTGGCCCAGAAATTTTGTCTGCTCCTTCTGGGACCACAGCAGAGTTTACTACCTGCAGAAAACAGAATCCAGTAGTGTTTCAAACTAGATCCATTAAGCAGAATTCTGAAAGTCTAATTTATTTGCTTTTTCAAATCATATAGAAAAAAAAACAGTAAGCAGTTTGGCACATAAAATACACATTACCCAAACCTTTAGGTCAAAATCTAGGTGTGGTTCTCATATCACTATCAGCCTCCACAGCAGCATGAAGATACCCAGCTCTCAATAACTCAGAATAGCTCTGAAACCTCATAAAGCTTTCAATTTAGGTATAATATTCCTGGGACTCATGATCCACCAATACTTCACAATACAGCTCTACAGGAAGAGACAATTTCCATTCACACTTCCTGGGGTATATACCACACAGAGTTAGTCTGCTGGTATTTCTTCTTAGAAACTGGTTGCTGCTGATTTCTGTGGGAGGCGGCATGGAAATGCCAAGACATATCAGATTTCTTAAAATGTCTTAAATATTTTTAACAAATAGCCTAAAAACTAAGAAAAACATAATAGACAGAATGTCACTCTTTATATGGACACTTTGCAAACATTGCTTTCAGAAAAAAAAAAAAAAAAGGGTCTCTCATGGTTATGACCTATAAGTTTGCTTCTGCATATGTAGAATGAAAAATGTATATAGAATCACAGAATTATTGAGTAGTCTGAGTTGGAAGTTTGACCTTCTACATATGCATAATAAACACCCTCATAAGTGATGTCTCTATATTCAGCCAGTCATATAGGATACAGGATAAAACATAGACATCCTGACAAATCTAAATGCTTTCTCAATATTTTACTCATGTGGCTGGAAGAAAGTTACATCCTCTCAAGATATGCTTGGAAAGCAGAAAATATTACCTGTGGAATTTTCCTATTATGTACGCAGGATTTTTGTTTTCAGTACATTCAGTGGTTTTTAGAAAAGACTTTTGGAGTTTGAAATAAGCTATCGATGGTGCATTTCTGCCCTTTGAAATTCTTCAAATTCTTATATAAATGCTGAGGACCAACAAATCTGGTCCTGGATCACAAATAACATCTGGAGACATTACTAATACCTCCTTCTGACAATGCACAGACATCTCTTGAGAGCCAAGACTGATCTTGAGAGTGAACTTTGTTTAAGGAACAATACATGTCCAGATCTGAGTAGTTCAGAAACAAACCATTGCTATTTTGTATCATGACCCTTGTATTCCTATGAAATTATATTTCTATCAAATATCATAGCTTTAGATCAGTATTTCAGGAAATAAGAACAATAAAATTTAGAACAGTTTAATTTTGTTTATAAATTGCAAATTCAAGCAGTTATAATGTCTGGCCTTGCTTAAGAAATCTGTGTTTGATTTCCAGCTCTTAATTTTACTTGTTGTGAGATGCTGCCAAAAAAAAAGAACACAAAAATAAATAAACAAAACAACACTACAAATGAAAAACAAAGGCCTATAAAACCAGGACAATTTGCACAGTCTTAATTTGTAAAAGGATTTAAAAGAAAGAGTGATTTGGAGAAGTGAGAGAACACTTTTTTTTTTTTTTTTTTTTTTTTTTTATAAAAATGGCTTACATTTTACAACTCATTAAAATACTATCTACTTTAATTTCTTTTCCTTGTGGAAGGTTGTCTGCATACACACATTTTATATGGTCACAAAACTCCTCTCTTCAAGAAATTTCTCGTTAAGCAACAATACAAAATAAACACCTCCTTCAAAAAAACATAGACCTTCACCTACAGACCTTTTCTTACACTGGACCTTCACCAACAGACCTTTTCTTGCTGTTTGATAAACCATATATATTTTATATAGGACAACAACTTACAATAATTCTTATTTCCATGCAACCCAGATATGAAATAAATTCAGGCACCAAGAAACCCTACTTTGAGTGGAATTGGCATACTAATGTATGGTCCTTCTCTGTATTCAGTAGGCTTCTGAATATCACTTCAGTGAAAGGTCTTGGTGCACCTGTGACCGGTTCACTAAAAGAACACATTTATTCAGCAGGGTTGTGCTACACTAAAATTACTCTGATGTTTGTTTTCACCTTTTTTACTTAATTGCCACAGTTGAAAAAAGCTTTCAGGAAAGTATAAATTGATCTAACACCACCTATGTTACATGAAAGGCTTTTGTTTGTGAGAATTATATTCCTTTGGAGTATATAAGACAAACCAGGAAATACTGTAGTGTAAAATGTATTTAAATTAAAGAAAGTGTCCTCAGACAGATTGACTTATCCTTCACTGGGAGACAATGGTGGATCTACACCAAACCCAAAAATAGTTAGCCTGATTCAGACCAACTGGAAGTTATCTTAGGAAGATGAAATGGAACAGGTAAGAGCTGGAAGAATTCCTTTCAAGACACTTTCAACAGCTAAGAGTTCGAGTGAAAAATAAAAAAGCTTTGTGGCTTGCAGTCACAGAGCTGAATGGAAACATTTCTCCCTCTACCTCTAGGGCACAGGAGGACCACTTGACAGAGGTTTGTAAACAGTACCAGTGTACACAGACTATGCAATACCATGAAGCACTACTGTTCTTTTTTTTTGCTTCCCTTCTCACTTTATCCTTGTCTAGAGGCAAAATTCATTGCATGATGCAGTGGGAAAGCACAGAAATTTTATTAAAAAGTAAGAAAAGAAAAAGAAAGCAGCTTGAAAAATAAAAGAGGAAAAATGCTGTTGCAGTAGATTAAATCCCACACTAGTTACTCTTACCAGCATCTGCACATGTATGGGGACAATGGGAATGTGAGGACCACTGCCTTGCTACTGTCACGCTGCCATAATCAAGCAGTTTTATCAAGTGAGGGTCAGTCTTGTAACGAACAAAATTGAAGAAGAGTCCATAATATGTTTACAGGTCACAGCAAGAACACTTTCATTTACCAGGAAATGAGAATAGAGCTGCGCTGTGTCTTTGACAAGAAATTGCCATTTCTTTGCAGGAGTTGGTCCTTTGCCAACATTTCATCTAAGTGCATCTTTCTTTTGGGCTGCAGAAGGAATTGTCACTGGTCCAAACCAACATACTTAAAATGTTATATGCCAAGTGCTTCAAGTGGCCCAGTAAGTGAAAACATGCATTTAGAGCACTGACTATTCACATAAGCAAGGCTATTTTTGCTAATCGGGAGGTTCACTAATGGACTAGTTCATTAAAATAATGCCTGGATCTGTACTTGCATTTTCCAAAATTACTACATTTCTTTTCCAGAAACAAATAGCCTAAATATCAGTTGGTTTTGTTTGCTTTCCTTACAAAAAAAAATCTGTGGGTAGCTCTGGTGGCAAGTACATGAGCTAAAGGTTTAGACTTAGCATGAAGGCAAATATGAAAATCGTATTTGACTGCAGAATATTATAGTCTGGCACACCGAGGCACTCATTATAGGCTTAGGGCTGCAACAGGCATGGACATGATTCAGAATCACTGCCAAATCCTGGTGAGGAAAGGAAAAATACCTACAAGTTGAAATGGTGTTCCTAACACAAAAAACTTTTTACTGGAAGTGGCTGAATTTACTATATCTTATTGTCTCATTTAGGGGTGACGCTAAGCTGTTTCATGGGTTCAGTATCCTTCAGGTTAGCTATCCTTCAGCAGGATTCAATCCAGTGAATTTCATCACCTAACCCACGCCCTGTTCAGCAAAGGGGAAATGAGTTTTTATCTGAATTAGCTGGCAAGAGGCTTCAGCAACACACCTCTGATGATCTTAAAATGAGTTGGGGATCATCACACATTTTCAAACCTCAGGTTCAGTTCTCATCATTGCTGTCATAATGGTCAGCATTCAATTCTCTGCTGCAGTGCTTAAAAGTTCTATAAACTCTTATTCAGTGGAAACTTTCAGCTGAGTGGCTTCACAGCTGACATCATCTCAGTTTTAGTATGATCAAAGTAACCACACCTACAAATCAATTGTTTACAATAAAAACATGGAACCTAGTTTTAAGCTATATCCGAATCTCCTCCAGAGAAATCAAGGAGCAGAGAATTCAGAGAGATAAGACTTAGCTCAAACAGGGCTGACAACCTGAACAAGGAATACTTAGATTTGGTACCTTTTTCCAGAAAACAGACATCAAAATACACATGAGAACTCAACTTATGAGTTTGAAGTTTTTTAATACTCTAAGAAAGTGTTAGCAGTCTCAAAGTATTTCCTCTGAAAATAAATTGGCACACTCATAGCACACTCATAACTCAGTAGTTAATGACAGTTTTTGCTTGCTTAAGCACTCTAAGTTCAATGGGAGGACTACTCAGATAAACCCTTTTCCTTTGCAAGTGCTCTCAGATGAGTTATTGTCATGTTTAATATTGTTCTTTTAAAGGTGCATAGCTAATAGCTAATAGATGTTTTGGTTGCTATCTTTTCATTACAGTACTTGAGGAAAATGCTTGTATTTCTTAAAAAACACAGTAATTAAAAAATATTTGCATCATTTTTAGTAGTATTGTGTTTCTCTAAATTAACAGAATCTAAAAAAAAAAGTGATGAAAACAGAGTAAAACAGCAAAGGTAACATTCAGAAACTGCATTTCCAGAGAGCTGTTTTCTGCTGTGTTCTAATGTTATTTCTGTGTATCCTTGAATGATCAAATTTTCTCACTGCAAAACCTGAATCTCAGTTTTCCATGTGGTTATAAAACCCTACAGAAACAGCAATGGCAAAAGCAGAAAAAGCAGAGTGCTTATCAGTTTGCTTTTTCTTTTTTATATCATAGTTTTTCAATCAAATACACAACCTGAGATCCAGGTGTGGCTGTGAAAAGCCAGTCCTGTGACTTGAAGGGAAGAAGAAAACACAGGAAAGAGGAGCTAGAAATATTTATAGAGAACAATGCAGACGTGCTCTTGTCTAAATTGTGTGCATTTTAGAGATTGCTGTTTGCTTTATTACTCATTCATGTTTTGGTACTCTTATAACTTTATTTTGAAACAGTCATCTGTCGGAGGTGGGCCAGCAGAAGCCTACAGAGAATGAAGAGAGATGCAGAAGGGCTGCGAAGAAGTCTCAGAGGAAGAAGTTTATCTGGAAGTTCTTTAACCAACTGCAGCTGCAGGGGTTGCCTGGGACCCAGCTATGAGGAGCAGCCTTACAAACTTCTGAACCCCCCTGTCTGTACCCAAGACCCCTCCTTCATTTCCTCCTCAAACTCACCCTTCCCCCTGTATGTCTGGACATATCTCCCATGGCCAATCCCTCCAATTTCCCTTATCACTGACCCTCAGGATTTGATGTTCCTAGCAAGAATCCCACTCTTTGCTCCCGATCTTTCCATGTTCCCCTGTATATAAACTGACATCTAGTTTTAATCAACGCTATTTTGGGGTCATGCGTGTGTGACCGTCTCCTAACCAAGTGAGCCGCGAGGGTCTCATCTCGGGGGATCAATTCCCCCCCGGGATAGTCATCCAGCCTGCAACTGCTTACTTAGACCAAAAAGACAAAAGATAAAATCTGTGCAAATCTTTTAAAAATATTCTAAGTCTGTTTTAGCTACAGTCCATCAGCTCCAACTCTGATTAGACAATTTTATTTATTTTCAAACAGTGTTTCTTGAAGCGCAAAACTAATTCTTTAATATTTTTAGAAATTCACCATTTGGGTTAAATGCTCTTCAGGAAACATATTCTGGTTACAACTGAAGAAAAAAAATGTAACAAAATTCATTATGGGGAAAGAATACAGGTATCAAAAAAGACATATGAAACAGGAGAACATGGAAATTCCTACAGAGAGTTACCATTTATACATCCTATAGTGGGATTATAAGTATAGAAATCAGATCCACTGTGTAATGCTCAGCACTGGAAACTGGCCTCTTTCACATCCATTGCACTGAGGCATATGGTTTTTTATTCATCTGCAGTGAATTACCATTGGCTTTGAATCCAGTGGTCCTGTCCCCCATTGTTCTCCTTCTGAGCATTAAGAAACTTGCTGGTTTGAAGATATTACTCCCACCAGGCACCATCATCCCCTGTGTCTCTCACATAAAACAAACAGAAGTCGGAATGTGTAATTTCTGCATTCCCGATGCCTTAAGCTAGTCCTTGACTGTTTTGTTTTCTTTATTCCTTATTTTACCCAGTCTCATAATCTGACAAGACAGTAATTTGTGTCATGACTCAACACTATAGACATAAACTTTTAATGGCACTGCCAGGTATTTACTGATAATCTAAGCACCATATATACTATCCTGTGGCCTTCTCCAGCCGTAGCAGTCACAAGGAATTACAGGGCAGTGAAGCATAGCACTCCTTTCCAATACTGGTTGTCTTTGGTCAAGCTAATCTTTTCCAAATCCCCTGGTATTATATCCTTTCAAATAGTTTCTGAAATTTCTTTTTAACTTCTCACAGTTTTCTGAGGTGCTCAGATACACCTCCTTCTTTTAACCCCTACTTCCCCACAGTTTCCAGATTTTGTCTTCTATCCTCACAACCGATTCCAGCTCCTTGGAAGTCAATAAGCCTTTTAAGTCATAGTGAATCTCATTTATCTGCTTTCCTGCACCATGATGTCATAACTGTTAGACAAATATGTCCAAAACACCCTTTCCTTTCCTAAAAACTTTGCAGACTACTGCTCTGAAACAGAAAGCAAAGATGTAGGATTTTTAATTAGAACTTGCAATGTCACCGGTATTTTGAACATAGAGTAAAACCATAGCACTTATCACAAAAGAGAAATAAAAGTTTCAAATCTTACACATGAGCAAATTTCCAAAAAAACTATGTGCAAGATTTGAGGCTTCAAGGCAACACATTTCTTGCAAAAGAGTGGAACAAAAAAAGGTAGAAAAATATTCTCACCAATGCTTGGCTAAATAAAACTTAGAGAGAGACAAGGTCTCTTGTGTGCTTTGGAGAGGAAAGCTGTCCAGATTATCTTACTTAAATTAAATGTCTGGGTTCCTTATGTGAGCCCTTGAGTAACCATTCCCAATCTATGGGACTGAAACTAGGATTTATCCTCTCAAGGAGACAGTCTCACCATTTCCTAAAAAGAAGACTTAGATGATTAGTTTAAGTAGATTATTTCTACTTATTCTTTTCTGTGGTGAAAATTAAGTGAGATGAATTACTGCCTGTAGCTGCTGTGAAGAATTCCTCTGAGTGCATTAAACCTTGTGGCTTCCTAATCTGCTAGAAGGGAGTCGTTTACATGTTCCTCACTGTATTCAATCGGGCCACATCCACATTTTTAGAATCTAAATTAGTGGTCATTCATTACTTGCAAAACAACTATTTGGTATTTAGAAGGTGTTGTTACCTCTGTAGCTTTGGAATGAAAGATAAACCAGTGATTTGGGTCCTCAATGTTAGAACTAAGAGCAGAAGAATGCTTCAAGTCACTCTATAGGCCACATGCCTTAGGTGGGTTCTCCGTGAATTCTAAACTGTTTATTTGACTTTTTATTTATTTTTTTTTTAACCCTACTCTACTTTTATTGGCATCCTTTCTGCAAAGTGGGAAATAATGGTTCATTCTCTTTCTGAAATGTCAATATGTTCATTGCCCATATAGTCAGTGTGTGTTGATGTGATCTAGATGGTGCTACCCCTCAGGAATTTGTAGTGAGATAAGTGAGGGGGAAGGATTCTGATCCAGCTGGATCACTGAGCACTTTTTTGCCAACATTTTCACCTACAGCTGGCATGCACCTGTGTAATAGCTAAAGCAGCACAGTAATGTTAAACATCTTGCCTAAAGATCTATGTGTGTTTCGTAGATGACTGAGACACTGGGGATATTTATAAACCTACTTGGAAAGTAATCTCTATTTAAAAAAATAAGAGCAACAACTACTCTTGTAGATTAGAGAAAATATAATTTAGGAGTCTCAAGGGTTTGACAAGTTTCTTGCTGAGAAAAAAGAACTCAATGTCTCGCAGAACCCTTTTGCCAAGAGTTGCTTGACACACCATGCTATTTTCCTGGGAATTATATGTTGTCATTTAAACATAACAGCATAAACCTACTGACTTAGTACAAAGCTTTTAAAATTTTTTATGCATATGAACAACTTTGTTCTCGCTTCATAAATGGTCTCAAATTAATGAAAAATAATCTTGGTGTATACACCATGAATAGAAAAAGAAAAGGCAGAAAGACAGAACAAAAGAGATAACACAGCTGAATTTTCCTTGCAGCTCCTGAAGTCCTCTGTGCTTTAAGCTAGTGCCAGATAGAATATGACAAGATAATTTTCCAAGAAAAAAGAAAACCCAATTAAAAAAGTTTAATGTGAAATTTAAAATTTTGCTAGAAGCTATATTTGGTAATAAATCAATACATGTTTGCATTTTCTTCATAGTTTGCACATCAAATGACTGTAAAAAGTAAGGTCTAAGTTACATCTGAATTAAATTGAGATTTGCACAAATAATGCATCAATAGATTGAAACATCAATAATTAGGTTAAATTAATTAAATATACATACAAGTGATCTCCACGTCTTACATTCAACAAAAATTCTAAAAAAAATTACATTTGCTTATTATATTTAATAATATATATGATAATTTTATTGAGAAAATATTCTTATAAGTATAGAAATATTTAACTTTAATTCTACTCCCCAGTGTTATATTCTAAATATTCAGTATCCTGTTAATATGAAATTAATATCTCACCACCACATTATAAAACCAACTACATTATGAGAAATGTAAAATGCTTATAGTAACAAGAAAAGAAAAAATAACTAGGAAGAAAAAATAACTAGGAAGAATAGTTGATCACTTGTTTCTTCCTTTTCAGATACTTTGAGAAATGACATATAGAGCTAGTCAAAATGTTTTGTTTTCTCTGAACAAGCTCATCACAGCTTTACAAGCCAGTAAAATCCCCTCAAACTATTTCAACTAAATGTTTATAATAAGCTTTGGTATTTTCATAAAAAAATGCACTTCAGAACTGCTTAAACCTTTCAGATGAACAACATTTCAGAAATGACAACTTTTAGGTTATTTATTCATTATTTGCCATTTGCTAAATCATTCTGGGAAAATAAAAATCTGTTCTTTTTATACCTACTTGAACCAAGTCAAATTCAGCATATTCTGAAATATGTTGGGTTTTTTTGACAAGTAAGCTTTCTGTGTGAATAGCAAAAGACAAAAACAAAATCACATCAGTACAATAAGTCATAAGGATAACTCCTCTGAAGTCTGATATCCAGTTGAGCAGTTAAGTACACAAAAAAGTGCTTACAGAGTCAATCCTTAATGATATGCTAAAGCAAAATAGTATTTCACTGTTTTCTGAAACCTGAGACAAGCAACTAGCTATTTAAAATTGCCATGACTAAGAGATCATGGTATGTAAAAGTGGTGTGCATGGTTCTGAATAAACAATGAATTTAAGATTTCTGGAATTAGCAAAACAATCTTAGCAATGTAGATTGACAGAAAGAAACAATTTAAAGAGATAGTGCACAGTCAGAGTCCTCAAAGGTGATATTTAGAAAACTATGGGAGAAGAATACAATCACTCTTTGTCTTTTCACAGTTCATTTCAGATACATTTACATGCATTAGTATCAAAATATTGTAAGAAAATGATGTGTCTATTCTCTTCAGAAAGCATAACTAATCATCCCTGAAAACTACTGTTTCTTCAGAGAGCTTAAGCCAGAGGAACTAACAAATACTGTCTCATTATAAGCACCTTAACCTCATATCATTTTATAGTCTTAACCCACTTTGGATCCTTTAAAGAACTGTTTTACTAGGAAGCTTGCATTTATTTATATTGCATCCACATAAGAAACCTATTATTTCTATTTCTTTTCTCACTGTAATGGCATTGTCCAGCAGTAAAACCCACATCATTTGCCTGGGAACTGTTTTATGCAGCAACATCTTTAGCTGGTTTGGGGTGTACTTGTTTTCTTTACTTTGTCTGGAGGGGTACAGTTCTTTGTTTCTCAGTCTTTTCTTGCAAAACACATACACATTTTAATAAATATGCACAGATAAAACATTTTTTTTGTGCTCATATGACTCAAACTATAGTGATGCCTCTCCTGATATCTGATGGTACTGGAAATAAAATCAGAATTAACTCCCTTTTTCACTCCCACACAAACTGCTTATCCACTAACTGTATGATTAATTACCATTTCACACTTGTGTTTGTGGACATTCCTCATAGCACTGGGAAAAATTATTTTAATTCTCTTTTCAACATTCTCAAATGCATTTTGTTTCTCAAAAAAAATCCCCAAGTGTATGAAGGATAAAAAAAAAAGGAGAAAAATTAACAAAAACAAGGAAAAAACCCTCAGAAGGTTAAATGATTGTCACAGGGTTAAACAAAAATTCCACTGTTTTTTTACCTGACTTACATAAGTCAAGCAAAGACATGGTGTTACCCACTTCCTTACAGTGCTTGGAAAGAGCCGTGGTGGCAGCCCTGTAGTGCCTGTCTGTGCAATATCTGAGACCTGTTTGGGAAACTACGAGAAAGGTTTATTGAATTTTAATGTAGAACTAATGTTACATTTGTAGCGAGATGCATTAGACGGGTGACTGCACGTTGAGAGGAGAAAGTAAAAAATGGCTTCCCCCTTTTACCAATGAGTTCAAATGTTCATCCTGTCCTTTCTGTGAACCCACTATTTATGGCAAACTCTTTTAACCCATATATAATTCATGAAGAAATCCGTACAGAATAACATTACAGATAGATGATTGTGTGACAGATTTTTAGACTCAAGAAAGCTTCACATTTCCCATGTGCATGTTATTGGGTGTAGAAAGCCCATGTCACAGTCAACCCAAAGTAGATTCCTCAGAGAAATCAAGTATAAGTAAATCACCTTAAATGTGAACTGGCAAACTATTTTGCATAGAGTAACATGAAATTTCTATCAGAAAACACATAACTCACCCAACTCTGCAGAATTTTGATCTTTTTATAGTATAAAGGGTGTTTACTGTGGCTGCTCTTGGGTATCCTTTGACTGCTTTTACTGAACAGCAGAGTATTAAACAGTTCAAAAACTCACAGAAAAAAATGTTTAAACTGTTTCCTTCAGTTACATTTTAACATTTTAATTCTCTTCTTTTGAGAAATGTGAAAGAGATTTAATTAAATGCTGGACTTTACAGAATGTAGCAACAAAATTAACATACATTTTCTGTGTATTATTTATGTCCACTCTATATAACGCAACGCCTTACTTAATAACTTATGAATAATTATGCATATTTTATATCACCCCTAATATGAAACACAGCAGAATTGATCCCAGATGTAGCCCCCAGTACAGTTTCATTGGCACATACTTATCTATTTTTCAGCCCATGTGATAGTGCTCATCCTCATACAAAATTGAATTAGCTGTCTTAATAAAGCAAAAGCAAAGAAGAATTACTATTACTAATAGTGCAGCTAATCATCTGAGGAGGAGGTATTCTCAGTGTAAATAAATTAAAATTTTAAAAATAATGAGTTCTGCTAATGGAATTTATCCCTGTCAATTAATAGTATTCTAGAAAAATCCATAATAACGAAAAAATATCTTTACTTATATGCTATATAAATACCCCTGTGTATTACAATAGCACCCCAGGGAAACAAGTTCTGAAACCAAACACAATATGTTGCTGGTGATAGAGGCAAACTTATAATTTTGGACTTTCAAATCACAAATATCTCCATAATAAATTGAACTGATGACCTTTCATTTTGCCATCAGGCCACAATTACCGTATGTGACACAGATTTTAGCACTTTTTCTGGAAGCTCATATCCAAAGGCGTATTTTTATTACTTCAATTATTTTATTATCCTTAAAATAGGATGCATATTGTGTTTTTCTCTCTCTCTCTCTCTCTCTCATTCTCTGCATCTTATTAGCTGTCAGATAATAAATATTACATGTTACTTGATGTCTATAGTTATAAACTTTTCAATAAAAAAATACATGTAATTTATTAATTTTACAACTGCTTTATTTTTGAAAGTAATTCCATGAACAAATTAAGTAGACAAAATTCATAAACAGAAGTAATGTTCCTTGTTTCCCTGCTAGAAGATGTGTTTTAACATTTTGTTTGCAATATCAACTGCAAAGCTCATAATGGCAAAAAAATTAATAGTTCATTGTCCATTTTATATGCTGATATTTAATTAAAGAGTGTATAGCTTCAAGTGCACGTTATATTTTGTACATGCATTACTCATGTTAATGACTATCACTTGATAGGCATCCAGGGGAGTCATTTTACGAGAATTAGCAGTTAAATAAATAAAGACCCAGCTTTGCAGCCTGCATGGAACGTGGGTTGAGATAGTGCAGTTGCTTCATGACTGCAAATAAGCAAACAGTAATCACCAGAGATGGAACCATCTACACAAGTTTCTCTAGTAAACCAACTTCTAAAAAAGCTACAAAGAATGTTTTGAGTATAATGGAAAGCAAGCAGTTGCCAGAGCAAGGCCAAAATGTATTTGTGTGCATCAAGTGCTCAACCAAGCTCAGAGTCATTGCATTTTTTGAGAACACATAAATGGTTAAGAAGATGGTGAATTATGGACAACAGAAATGCCTTCACTTGTAGCCCATATTATCTAGTAAAAAAACCCCAAACCAAACCAAAATAAAAGCCATTAAATTAAGCCTTTGAGTTGACCTTCAGGAAGGTGGCTCAGCACATCCATCACATTTACCTGAGTCTGCCACTGCTGATGGGTCAGGAACATACCTGTCATTTCATACAGACAACTTCCAATGTTCATTGGTTTCTTTCCTTCAAGTAATTCTCTGAGGCATTCACAGAGCTATTTTATAATACTTATATATCTGGCAGTAGTGTTCAATAGAAGGACACATTTTAGTGAAAACAAACCTACATTTTTCCATTAGTTGGAAGGCACTGAACAAATGAAGATTCATAGATTTTGGTTCTAAAACCAAATGTGATAGCCAACTGTTCTTACTTGTTGTATGATCCATGGCACTGAATTTTCCATGATTCCTGCATTGTGTAGATGAGCTAAATACAATTCATTTTAATGTGCTAGAGAAATTAATATAATAATAGCTGTGTACACCAGGCATAAAAAAAGTCTTCATGAAAACTACTTTGATGGACCTACTATATGCAGTACTTAATATTTAGATGATGAAGAAAAAATGAATTGATAGACTCATTAGAAGAAATTTGGTCATTTTGATTATAGTATAGTGAACTAAAAGTCTTACTGTTTTGTTTTTAAATGCATAAGAATAACTAAATCATAAGTATACCAAATTCTAGTACTAGGTAAAAACTTCCAGACTTTCTTTTATTATTTGTTTGTTTGTTTTGTTGGAGTTTTATTTCTTTTTTTTTTTTTGTTAATTTTCTTAGGAATTTGAAAGCACTATAGGAATATGGGGTTTTGAGAGAAGAACTAATCCAACTTAAAAAACTGATTTTCAGTTGTTTAAGAAGATGAGGTATAAATTATTTTCTTTTGTTAAAAATGTTTTGCAAAAAAGGGTGAAAAAGATAGCAAAACATAGCTGAAGACAATTTTCATCTTTTTTTTACATCAAAAATATTAACTAGAATTAAAGTCTTGTGCAAGAAAACATCTGTTTTGTCAAAAATTAATTCCTCTCTAAAATTATTTTACCTTCTTTCTTAGAGGGTATAAACTATTTAAAATCAATTTGTAAAGAGAAATTAAACACACTACAAACAAGTTGCTTGAATACTATATTGCTCTTTATATCTCACTATTTGAAGCTGCTTTGAAAAGGATTAGCAGCTTCTCACATCTTCCAGACTGCAGAATCAATTGAGTCACTTAGGAAGAAGAGGTATTTCCATATCCCAGCTTTAAACTAGTGTTCAGATTCCACTTTCCTGAGTACATTAAAAATGTACAGACAGATAGCTAAGCAGATAACAGCAGGTGAACTTCTGGCCCCATTACAGTCAATGGGAGGTCTGTCATGATATCAAAGGCGCCAGGATTTCACCCTCTAACTCTTCTTTCTCATCCATCAGAAAGGCACTTTCACCCACCAAACTTAATGACAAAGCAACTAAAAGTTTTGAACAATTTTGAAGTCCCCACTGCAAACTTAAATTTCACATTTGTTTGAGAGGCATTGGCAGCTTTCAAAGTGTGGATTATCAGTCAGCCTCCTGCAGTTGACAAAGCAAATCAGAGCAAGTAAATTTGAATGTGTGAATAAAATACATGTTAAAAAAATGTAGTAACAAGTAGTAAGATGCCAAGAAAATTTCTGTATTTAAATTAGACATCTGTGCCCTATTTTTAAATATTCATCATTTTAAGTGATTCAGCATGTTCCCCACTCCTGTCAGAGTACACATATTTTAAAAACCTTTTAGCTTTAACACCTTCGTTTCCACATGAATCCATTACTTGAAAATTTTCTGCCCTTAAACTTATTCACATCTACAGATTTCAACTTAACTGAGTCATGATGTCTCATGAGGCTGGTGTCTTTGGTCAGTATTTCATGATGAAAACACAAACTGCAAAGGAAGCTTGCTTTTCAGAGCTTGTGTAAGAAAATAAACACTGCTATTAAAGTGAAATATAACAAATTCCATTGTTCAGACACACGATCAAGTTGGGATTACACATTGCCTTTTTTTTATCTGTGTATTTCTGATTCGTAGCCACCACCTACAATGGGAGCACAATTAGATTGGAGAAAAAGAGGAAATTCCTGAATAGGGCACAGAAAAAACAACAAGCTTCCAGAGTATCCTGAAAACATAGGATGAAGGAGATATGACTCATTTATTTCAGAAGCATTTGCATAGAGTTACACTTCAAATAAATGGATGGGTGGATAAAACTCTGGATGACATTCGTTGTACTGATTTGTTTGAGAGGTTACGTAAGGTGATCACAATAGTTCTTTCTGGACTTGCAATCTATTAAATTATGTGTTATCTGAAATGAAAGGGGAAAAAATTACTGTATTACAAAAAGTTTGATGAATATCCAAAGCCAAAACCCAACCCAAAGCTGACACACATTACATTGCAAAATCTAAATGCCTGTGGGTTAATTAAACTGGCTGTCAAAGAATGATGAAATGATTTGGGATATGGGAAAAAATGCATCCAGCACATTCAACGTCCATGAAAAGCCAATAAAGCATGGAATTAAACTTTACTTAGAAATGATTAGACTTGGTGCATAGAAAAGGGGGTAATTGCAAGTTATACTTGTGCCTGAAAATGAACTAGTGAGAGAATTAGCAAGAACTCCACTTGCCTTCATGAAGCCACAATAGCAGAAAATATCTGTTGTCAACAAGCTGGTTGCAAGACTGTAAACAATGGAACATATTGGGGAAATATGGGAGGATGCACCTGCCAAAGAAAGATCAGCAAACACGCTTTATGAATGTGTCATAAGTGTCTAGCTAAGAATCGGCACATTCTTTTGACAATATATTTTAGATATATCACATATTAATAGGTCTGAAACATTACCTTCTGGTAAAATAGCGAGTTATCATTATACTTGTCACCATCTAGGGCTGGCAACATTCTGCACTGAACCTCGAGGAGTGGTAGACAAAGACACCAGGAAACATCTATCCATTGAATTAGTTTAACTTTTGTTCTGAAAGAGTATGAGGAGAGAGTGAAATTAAAAGATTAAGACAAGAGAGATACGTCCTCTGATAGACAGATTTCACTACAAAACTCTCACTAAACACAACAGTGAATATATGGCTTTGCTTTTTGTTGATTTGAAGGTGAACAGTGTTTGCTTTGTCTGAATTTCGGGAAAAATACCCTTGAATGTTTGTTTGTATTTAGCCTCCTCTTCTTAGATTCACTTAAGTGTTTCAGAAATAGCTAATGTTTATCTCCCTGAAGATTCCTAGAGTTTGCTTAAATCACAGAATATAGGCAATTAAAGAGGCTAATTGCACTGCTGAAAACAATAAGTAGACTTTTTCTTGTTCCTTTGCTTTCCGTGTCCAGTTTGAGTCCTTTCATTGTTTTACCAGAGGTGAAAGTCAGAGTAGTCAAGCTGTGAAATGCAGGAAACCATTTTAATGTCTACCTAATAAGATATATTCTTTTATATCAGCTTCTTGATTTGAATAGAAGCCATATGATTTCCATATCTCATCATTAAAGTCTCATAATTTATAGAGAAAAAAAATGAAACCATGGCAAGGTTCTCAAGAATTTGACAATGAACATGATTAACTTTGGTCAGTATGTGAAATACTTAAGAAAATGGAGCCAGGAGTAGAGCAGGGAGAGATAAAGTGCTCTCTGAGTTATAGCTTCAGTACTTAACATGTGTATATCATGAGTCACAGAGCAGACGTTTTGAGTGAAAACATTTTTTAACACCAGCTAAAAGAGACAAAGAGACTATTGCTCTACAAATGAGCCTAGACTGAAATAATACTGTCTGCAAGGATATACTTTAAAATTATAGGTTTCCTCATGCAGCATAGTTCATATTCAGCATTAAGGCAGAGTAGTTTAATTTTGGAGCATTATCGTTTAGGCTAGTCCTGAATTTTAGAAACAGATCGATAGAGCTACACTAGGTTATGCAGATTAATTTAAACCTATTGATGTTTATGGAACTTTAAAAATGCTTATCCATAAATTAAAATTAAGGAGTCTACTCTGAAGCATTAATTCTCGATGGATGTATCCATGGGGTACAAATTTAGGAAATGAGAATGTCTTTCAAGAGAACTAGAAATATGGCAGCATGCCAGATCATATGGTTTTAGAACCTATTTTTTTTGCTTTTGTACTCAGAGATCTCCCCATCAGAACTAGAACTCTGTTGGTCTAGTCTATAAAACAACATTTTTTAAATTAAAGAGTGATGATAAATAGGGTAGCCTCAAATGATTTTATGAGTAATAGGAATGATGAGTATTTCTCCTTGGTTTTATCTCTTCTTTTCCTACAGTGTATGCTTTATTTATTTAATGATGTTAGAGATTGCTGGTTCAGCATTTCTTTTCCTTATACCTCTATACAGCTGTTAGCAGACACAAATAAACCCTTAGTTAACAAACCCAATGTGAACTGAGAGTGTTTACTTATGAAAGTCTGTGTTTTTTTACCAACCCAGGAATTTATTTGGGGCAGTGATAAAAATGGATTGAAACAAGAATATGACTTCATTTCACCTCATGGTGAGAAAAGAGTTTAGTCAGCTAGTTTAAAGTTTCTGATGGAAGACCTTGTGAAATACTGATATTGAGATACTGGAAAAAGCCTGAACTAATTATCCTCCCACTACCAATCTCAAATGCAACGTTTCTAGATTCACTCCATTATTTGTTGTTTTGTTTTGTTTTTTTTTTTTCTTATATTCTACTTCCCATTTAGCAACTATATATAAATCTCAGGAAGAACTTTCCAATCAAGTAAAAAGACACCAATTTATATTGTTTAAAAGAGAAAATTTTAACTGGACTGACTAGATGCATGCAGCTGAGATAAAATACTTTTTAAACACTAATTACTTAAAAACACCCATTGTTTCAATATTAGTAAAGAACAGATCTATTTTGTTCTCAGACTCAGAACTTGCAACCAAGTTTTCCTTTTTCATATTATCATTTACGCTCATAACATTCACACAGCTTTAAGCATCTTGACACAATAGGCTATTCTGTTATATTCTTCCATTATAGATTAAATTATCTTCACAACAAAACAGTGTAAACTTGCAACATCCATCTTATACCTGCTCAGCTTTAGAAGGTAAAAATACAGCTAACAATTGGACAGAGTATGTAGGGGAATACCATCAAGTACTGTGATTAGACTTACTCTTATCTATAATATTTAATGTTGGTTTCAAGATTCTTTCCCCTTCTTCTTTCACTTTTTTTTTCTGAGATGACCAAAGGCACTCAGGTTAACATATACTAATGTGCTCCACTCCATCTGTCCTCTTTTAATTAATTCAGGATCTGTGGAACAGGGGTAGAGCAGCATGCTCAGCCTGCAGCCTGAGGAACAAAAGAAGTGACTTGAACAGTATGGAGGGAGCCTAATGGGAGAAAGCATTCCTGCATGTAGCAATCTGTGCTCCCTACAATGTTACTCATCATTCTGTCTGATTTCAATAATATTCTTAGCATGAAATGTCTAAGATTAATGAAGCATTTATTTTCCGTTAAGAAGCTGTCACATAGAATACATTTTCCATCAACATTTTTGCAGTTAAATTAATATTACTAACGTTTTGCAAATACAAGATTCAACACTGGTTTATAGGAGATGATGTGAAGCTAGCAGGTTTATAACTTGGTGTAGGTTAACATTCATTTTCTCTGTTTATGAGCAGACAGTGCTGCCAGTCAGCACACACTCAAGTCTCAAATTTCTGTCACAGGCATCTATTGCTTGAAGCTGTTAAAGGTTGGATATAGGTCCGGGTAAATCCATGACCTTATCCAGTGTAGTTGATTATTTGATATTTAATTGGTAAAGGATCTCTAACATCTATCATCTTTTTCTTGCTATGTGTTTGATCTTGAATAGAAGTTCCTGAGCCCACTTTCTTTGACTTTCCATTCTGGAGCTTGCAAAAAAGTCCTCTAAAAATCCAGGACAGTCAGAGCTCAAACCCTGATAAGGCAAACATTGGCTGAGCTCCTTTCTTTGTAAGTTGCGAAGTATCATAATCAGAGCTGCCTGTTTAAAATAAGGAGACAAATGATCAATATAGGCTCTTGGTTAGCTTTTTTTTTTTTTTTTTTTTTTCCATAATTACTTTCCCATAGGCTTTTTTAGAAGCAATAGGTAGCTAAGACATGTATTGGTCAGAACTTTGCCACAGAATACATCCTTCTCAGTTGAGCATTAAAGGACCAAAAATGAAGACGTCATTCTCTGGATGAATTTTGCCATCTTTAATAAAATTCATACACTTCTGATTTGGTCATTCTTGTGGGTGTCGGCTACCAAATTCTCAAGTCTTCTTGCTACTTGCAACAGATATCCTGTGAAAATATTGGAAATATTATTGACTTCATTGATTCTGCCTCACTGAGCTTAATCAAGAACCAAAACATTAGTAACTATCACAGCAAGTTGCTCTATGAACAGTGGAACTAATTATGCTCCATGAGTCACTTCCACCCACCAGCACAGAGCCACCAGCTCCTGACTGCCTCAGTTATCACAATCCTGTTCAAAACCTTTTCATCTGCCCCACATTATCAGTTTCTCAAAAGGAAAATTAAACTTACTTCTAAGACATCTATTTCTCCTTCAGAAGCTTGTGACTCACTTTTCTCTCACATTGTGATTGTTTACAGAATTAAGCTAAACAAGGAATGATTGTTTTTATCTCAAGGTTTGCTTGAAGCTGCTTCTTCTTTCTTAGTCTTGAAAAAAGACTTTAATGTTGGAAAGTTTCTCCAATTTTTATCTTTGTCAGATGGTCCAATAAAATATATTGTCCCTGCCCTCCTTTAAATGCATTTCCATTTAAAGGTTACTTGATTTTAAGTACAAGTTGATTTACTTTTTTTTTTCCTTCTTTTTCTCTTGGATATTCCCTTATTCTCTGATACTACATTTTCTTAATTTTACTCTAGTAGGAAGGAAAGTTATACCCAAAAAAATGAAAGATTGCAAGTAGTAGCAATAGGAAAAAGTAGTAGATGGCCAGACAAACAAATCACTCTTTTTTCTTGATTGGAACAGACAAGAGTATCCAAGAGGTGGTAAAAAGATGTCTGTGGCAGAGCAGTGTGAAGTATATCTTCAGTCACGTATTTATTCCAGAAGATCTGAAGGAACTGAATATATCATTCCCCCATAAGATTTGTAGGCATGTTGGTTTTGTACCATGATATATGATAATCTACCTTTCATAGGAATTATATTTTAAGTTATTTCAGGTCAGCATCTTATCTCTTATTCATACCTTGCTGGGTTTGTATGTATCAAACACTCACTCTCAGCCAAGCACCTATAGTGAAAACTGTAATATCATTTTTCTCTAGCACAAACTAGCAATGTCATAGAAAGGCAAAGAACTTCTAAATCTAAGTTTAAAGTTTTAAGTTTTATGTAACCTAAGGCAAAGTTCATTGCTGCAATTCATTTAGTTAAAAAATGTCTCTTGGGCCAACAAATTTATAGCATTGTTGTTTACCAACGTATTTCAATACCTTTCTTTAAAATGTCAATCCTAACTAAGCATATCTTTCTGAAAATCTAAACTTTCTTCTACTATGTACCGGTTCTCTTTCATCAGACATACCTTTCCTTTAGTGCCCTCTACACAAACTTAATTAAAAATACATTACAGCCATTTTACTTGTCAGATGAAAATATTTAACAAAAAAAAAAATTATTTTATAAGCTATATAGGCAAAGGTAAAGCTTCAAATAAGCTGGAATTAAGTACAGTCTCAGGAAAAAACAGTCTAAACACAGGCACAACTAGCATACTACTGCATAACAAGACCCATATTTTTTAAGTCTGTCCCATTTTTCATGTCAGACATGCCTTAGAGAACTTAAACATTTAGTCATTTTCTCCAAGTTGTATTCTTTGACAGTTTTAGGTGCTATCAGAAGCCAAAAATTATGTTTATTTTCATCCTTAGTTTGGAAGCAGATAGTTTTATTAATCAAGATGTCTCTTACTTATATATACTTGTACTTACATGTAGATGGATGGGGGCATGAAGCAGGGACACACTTGACTAGGATCACAGAGGTGGTATGTGAAAGAGACATAAAGCAGTTCCATTCACCTTCATTCCCAGGCTACAGCCACAAGACTAGCACTTCATCCTTACCTGCTGTTTGATACAGCCTCCTCTGATTGTTAGATTCAGATCCTAATCCATCTCCTGATGCAACAGGAGATTAACTAATTTTAGAAAAAGACTGAAACAATTTTTTTCCTTAATATTTTGCATTATCATCAACAATTCTGACAGAATCAATAATGTGCATTTCCAATTTATGGTGTGGATGCACCAGTGATTACTATTGGCACATCCCTCAGGAAAACTATCGTTACAAAAATGCAAGAACAAAGACACTTGCAAAGCATGAATATCTAGAGCACATTTAAAGGAAGAAATGAGCTATATGCAATGTCTTTGCTTTCCCTGTGGAATTTTCAAGTACTTGCATTTGATGGAGCGAAATCAAGTGAGACTGTTTCAGCTATAAAAACAAACATTTACAGATTGACATTTACACAGTCACCAATTTATAAAAAGCTACTCTCATTGTGATTTGTCATGTCTCACTCACGTCACCCATCCCTGTAAAACAGAAAACTGTGCTGAGGAGGATCAAAGTCTCACTTCAAGGTGAAAGTACCTTTTGCAGAGACAGTAAAATTAAACTTATGCAGAAGGAGAAATTATTATATTTATAAAAATATTTGTTTTGTTTTGTTTTTTCTAAAAGACAGAAAAAAAAGACTGGAAGTAACAAAGTAGAAATCCATTCTGAAGAGAGATCTTTGATAGATTAAGAATCTATCAAATGAAACGTTCCTTTGTCTTGGTCTCTCAGCTACTTCTCTGTTATATTGGTTTTAAGTGGACAAATAATTCAGAGCTAAAAGGGCACCTTATGTCTTTTCCCACACCCAGACATGTAGAAGCAGGACAGTGGATGTGGCAGCAATCACAGGAAATGACTGGTCAGCAGAAAATCACGCAAGGGTGTTTAGTAACATTGTAAGACAGCTCATTAACAAAGGACAAAGCAGGACTGATGCTGTTGCAAATACAAGGTCGTCATTTGGGTGGAACCAAGAGCACTTGCCCAGACACTGCACCTCCTGCCTGTTGAAGGAAAGACAGCATGAACAGCCTTGAGTTTACTTTTTGGTGCAGTGGGCTGGAGTGTAGTGCCCTACAAAGTCCAAATTCTTTCACTCGTTGCAAAAAGATAAAGTTTATTCTGCAGTCTAAACATGTAATTTGCTATGTACCAGAAGACTAAGTGCATACATTTCTAGTGGTTGAATTTCCTGGTAATTTGTAACTGCATATGATTTAATGAACAATATTCTAAGTGAGAAGGGAATTTAAATTCCAGTGTACCAGCATATATCATCTTTTCAGTGAATGAGTTGCAGCCTATATTAATACAACTAAATGTTAATACAACCTCTGTTAATCCAACTAAATTAAACTCTGTTAGTACAACAAAACCCAACATATATTATTGATAGAATTTTTAAGGCCTGGACTTGTGAATGAGGCATGACAGAGTGGGATCCAGCCAAAGAAAAAGTAGTTTGAAATTCTAGAATCCACAGTTTGCAAAGACATTACTGATTTCAGATAATGCAAAATAAATTTAGAGACTAAATGAGAAGGAAAACTGTAGTGAAAAGCGTACTTTAGGTTTAATACTTGTTTTACTTGACATTTTATCTTTGTTTTTAATATGAAATCTTTCTGTTATCATTCTTGCAGACATTACTTATCCTTTCAACCCTCACCATTAGACACTTTTCCAGTTAGTTAGGAGCAGTTTTCATGGAGAAAAAGCTCAGGTTAATTTGGACTACTCGGGACATGGTCTGAGCAAGCAAACACACCAAACAGCAAGTGGCAGTGCCAGTCGTATACAGCTTCTGATTGCTTTCACCAAAAAAGATTAACACCAGCAGTTCTGAACTCAAGGGGATTAATAATAACAAGCCTTTACCAGATACCCGAAGCTTTTGAATATATTAATTATATATTTTATTTTTCTTCTTTTTGTAGTTTATTGATTCCCCCATTCGACTTTCTTCTCCCTGGCAGATGCTAGAAATAATGATATTAAAATTGATCTGGTATGCTCAAGGCAGACATTAGCCATGAAATCCAGTTTTTAATGGAAGATATATACAATACTAACCATATGGACCTTAGTCCATGTCAGTCTCACGTTTTGAATGATATTTGAGAGGGATGATGAAGCACAGAGTTAGGCACATGAGAGTGCAGTGCAGGCTCTTATGTTAATGGACTCAAAGACTCCAACTCACAAAAGAATCAATAAGAATAAGGCACCTTAAAAATATATATTTGAAGCTGTGCTGGAGCCAAAAAGTTTTCTGATTAATAAGAGAGAGGCAGCGAAGTATACGAAAAGGAAAAGACTTTCTTTGCCCTCTATCACCTTAAAAATGAACAACATACATTCCCATAAAATACAGTAATTGGTGCCTTTCCGGATCTTGGGTTTCTCAATTCTCATAGTAGCAGAGACAGAGTGAGTGCCTGTCTCGCAGATATCTTAGAAAGCCAGGCAAGCTTATGGGGCAGAGTAGAAAAGCAGTTTTGCTCCAATGATCTCTGCTATGTCCTTCCATTCAATACTAAATAAGTGTCAGGCAATTAGAAATGGAACAGCGGATGCGTAAATGATACTGCCTTCCCAATAAATTGCTAATACCTGGATAGTGCTGCATGACTGGAAACATACTGTTACAATAACTGCAGTACCAATTTTTATTTCTGAATAATAGAGAATATGAAGAAGATCAATGTAGCATTGGAGCCATGAAACAAACAATCTACCGGATGATTCTTTTCCTGTCTGATTTCTTATTTTCTTCCTTCCAGAATTGAGACATACTGCATCCAGGCTTTGCAAGACTAACATGCTTTTTCTTTCTCCTTCTTGGCAGAAGTGTGCTCTGGTGCGCATGGTGGTCTCTGGGCAATATTTAATGACTGCTAAGCTGTGACATAAAGTTCATGCTTGTTCTTGCAAGGTAAAAATCAACCTCATTTGTAGTGAGCACCTGAAGTTCATTATTTAGGAATATCTAAAAAAGTTTAAAATGTTTTTTTTGTTGTTTTTCTTTTTCTTTTTTTTTTTTTTTTTTAAACATCTGTTGACACATACAGCTTTTGTTATAACAATTTGGTCAGAAAAAAAGGGACAACCACAAGGCACATATACACACTTATTTGCATTATTTATTTCACTTGGTTCATGTACCATCTTTTACCATCTGTCATTTGGAAGATGGCTTTCAAAGAAATTCTGGAATACTAATGGAATTTCCTCAGCATCACCATTCAGCACAGGTGGCATTTTTAGCTCCAAAACTAATTAAAATGCGTGTTTTAAAGAAGCTCAGTATTTAATTCAAGCGGAGAGGATACACAAGACATCTCTTCAGCATTTCAGAGGTCACAGCATGAGACTGATTTGGCAAACTTAATCTAAAATAACCCAGTACTTCAGGGAGTTTTACAAAGAAATACATTACATATTGATTTCATACTTAGCAAATTTTAAAGCAGCTATAACTATACGGTGGATTCAGCTGCATTTTGTAAAATGGTAAATGAAGGTAAAGAACAAAAATCTTCACTTTTTCCTATCTATTATTACTGCTACAATGAAAAAGCAAGTGGAGTAATCAGATCTAAGCACTAATTAGCAACCAGAGTCATATTTTCCATTGATCTGCATGGGGTTGCAGTTCAGTACTCAGCCTTCTGCAATTGTTGGCTATGTTTTGCTAGAATAAGTACCATGCAGGAAAAGGAGCAGAAAGTAATGAACAAAAGACAGAACATTCTATTGTACAGGTCACCTCTCACCATAAAATCCATTGGGTGCTGATGCAATCCTGCCCTTCAGAAAGAGAAGTGGATCCCTAGCAGCTCCTGAGCCCCTTAAGAGTGGCCAGGAACAAAAGGCTGGCCATCTTCAGTTCTGAAAACCTTGACTAAATGGCACTTGCTGCTGCAGTCACAGCCCTTCTTCCCTGTTCAAATGGCATGAAATTCAGAAAAGAAAAATAACTCTTGCATCAGCAGCACACTATCAAGTTTTTCACACACTTTCTAGTGGGTGTAAATTGGGATGTATGGGCAAAATTTGTTGCTTTGAACTAAATGAGAAACGCCTGTACAGTAATTCTGGTTCTGTGTGCACTGTTCAAAATTCCCTTAAATAAAGATGCTTAAGAGACTTCTCTTTGTGTTGTTTTTCCCTGAGCTGGTGTCATCGTGAGAATATTTTGTATGATTTTAAGGACAAACAAAGTGATTAAAAAGCTCTTTCAATTTTTCTTTTTATTGGTGGTATTTTAACTGATTCTTTGAAGAGGAATGAAACTGGGCCCAGTAGGTGTTAGGAAGGTTTATTACAACCTGACAGAAATCTGTCTAATCCTGGGGCTTTACTAGCTCTAAGGGAATTGTCTTGCTTATTTCCATTAAATCATTAAGTGATTGTAATGTACCTTTTGAGCATATGACAGCCTTGGAAATAATAAAAGTAACAATAAAAAAATTGAAGCAAAAGTCTAACAACTTTTGTCTTACCCTGGATCTGTGGATGCCTGGAGTGCTCTATGGCATTCTTTACAATCAGTGATGGGAATGTTATTGTTATCATGTTGAGCAGACACAGACAAAGGCAAAGAGATTCTACTCCATTTTTTCCCTTGCATAAATCTGAAAGCTCACATACAGTTTTCAAGAATAAAATTGCCAAGAATAAACTATAATCTATTTAATTAGGAGATATAGACTGAAATCGAAGGATACATGTTTCATTTCTACCTCTTCCACAGGCATTCTGGCTAAATAAAGACCACTACATGTGACTTATTTGACTAGACTTTTTGATGACCAGTGGGGATCTACTCAATAGTGTCAATGAAGCCTTGAGAACAATTCGTCTCATGCCAAAACAGAGATTTATTTTCATCTACTCGGATGAATAACACCCTGCATTCCATTTATCCTATTGACTATATCTCCTTTCCTCCATACAGAAATGTAGAAAATTATCCCTGATTTAATCACCCACCTGTAAGTAATGTAAATCTCACCTTAAAAAAATAATTCATGTCCCAGCTCAGTCAAGTACCAAGTTGTACTTTGCCTTTGGAGGATATCACTGGTTTCATTTTGTTCTAGAAAGGAAGAGAAACCTGTGCTGAGGTAAGACTATGTGCTTAATATTCACCATAGTCTGCCTCTGAAAGGAAGTCTTCCTGTACTAGAGACCGCCACAGCATTTGGAACAAAGAAGGCTGATGTCATTTGCCAATCCAAACATCTCTGCAATACAAATAGTTTGTCTTGCTTATGCTGGGAGAGAAATCAGGCCCATGTCAAGTAGTGAGGGATGGAGGACAAGATGTGACTTGAAAACAGCAAAGGATGACCAGAAAAAAGCATAAGGGAAATATTTACTACTGGTGCATTCTAAAGTCTGTCTTGTGCTGGAGAAAGGGAGTGACATTTTACTGGAACTCTGTGTCAATGAATGAAGCTCAGCCTGTGTAGCTAAGTTTCCTCACAGCAAGAGAAACGTTAGGTATTATTGTATTACATCGCAATAAAAGGGTAATATAGCTATATTACAGATATAAATATAACAGAAAAAGTGTAAAAAGGCTAAGTAAATACACTAGAAGAAATATGTGATGGAACAAAAGAGTATGAAACCAGACACAAATATAGAGAAATTCATCACTTTTTAAAAAGAACCAAGAGAAATTTAAACGAGGTAAGAAAAAGCATCAATTGTGTAAGTAACAAAGGGTGAAAGAATGCACTGCAAGCCAAATAATATCCTTGGAAGGACAATGGAAAATCTGTAAGAAAGTTAGAATGGTTCTCATAAATCTGAAAATCTAATATCAGATGAGAAGGACAGGGTACAGTGAATTGTGTGTAGGAGCTGGACAGAATATTAGGAGGAGAAAAACATGGAAGAGTATCTGAAAGGATGATATTAGACTGAAAAACCTTTTGTCTTTTAATTAAAATGCCAAAATGTATATACACAAACTTTGTAAGCAGACATAAGCAAAAAGAGATGATTCAGATTTTTCAGGAAGTTTGTATTAATTTCTGTCCTATAACCCAGACAGCAATTCTGAATATTCTAAACAGTGCTAAACTCCCTTTACAGTGAATCTGGTGTGCAAAATATTATTGAATATGCATCATGGAGAAGCAAGGAGTCAGTTCATTTCCTGTTGAGGGATATGGATGAAACAATCCTCAGCTATATAGGAAGAGTAAATAACAGTAAATAAGAAGCTCAAGCTTGAGACAAAGTACTGAAAACCAGAGAACATAGCAAGGTCTCAAGAATGCTCTAGGATCAAAATTCTCATCTTTAACCAGGAGTTTCTAGCAGATTCAAATTTTCTTGGGGTACAATTGTGGATTATACCTGTAAAATTAAGAGTCTCATTTCTGCTACCAGGAAAAAAAAAATCTTTCTAACCTTTTAAAACTATTTTAAACACAGAAGGCTTTTTTAGGAATTGAAATGTGTTTGTTCATCTATCAGTGTTTGCAGCAAGTAAACATGATGTCAATTAGCCTTGCTAATGTGAAATCATTACCAGTTCCTGGCTGGAAGAAAGAGTTCATCAGCTCAAAAATACATTGTGTGTGTTGCAATAAATCCTACTGTTGGGTAAGAACAATCTTGGATGTTTAACTAATTAGTATCTGTTTGGAATATTCAGCTCCTAGGGTTTGAAGCCTTCAGCAGAAATTTGCTAGAGTTGCATCAAGTAGCCCAATAGATGAGTTAAGAGACAATTGTACTAAAACCTGAACAAATGTAGAATAAAAAATCCTTTCTTCCAAAAAAGCTTAAAATTTATTGTTACTAAACCCACAATTGCCCAATGAACCTTAGCATAACTGCTTGGGGAAAAAATAAATCAGCCTTTTAATGCTGAAAATCCCCTCTACCCTTAACGAAACACTAGTGCAGTCTTTGGTGGCTGCTGTCTGAAGCTAATCCATGGACCAAAAGGGACTTTGGGACTCATAATGAAAAAAATTTCTGTTTCTGCTCCATGTGCAATAAATGCAGAGTCTAATATGTTAGAGGAAACCTATATGGGTTTCAAACTATCCTTTTGATGGTTTACATCAACAACAGAATAAAAATAAAGAAGAAAACACCATTCTAATAAGCCTACCATTTCAGAGATGGCATGTTAAAATTAATGACTTGTTATGAAATGCTAGATGCCCATACCAGGTCATGTCATTATGTTTGATGGAAAGGAATATGATATTGGACTGTAAATCAAGAGTGGGCTGAAGTGAATGAAGATATTGACTTTCACTCTCTAATGAGGCATAGTCATTTGGGCCCAATGTAAGCCAGGTTTACAGCAACAAGAAGTTGGTTCTTCACACAGATGAGGGACTTGTGGAATTCCTCATCATAGGATGCTGTGCATGCAAAAATTGTTAGGTAATCCAGGGGAGGAGCTATAAATTCTCAGACAAAAATATCAATTATGGTTGCCAAACGTATAAACCACAGTGGGTTCAGGTCATCCACTAAGCAGAAAACAGTCAGAGAGAGTGATCAGAAGTATAGCTTACATTTCCCTAGACATCTATTATAGACACAACTGAGGTCAAGTGACTGGGTTAGACATACTTGGTGAAGCATTAACTCTGTTCTTGCATGCTTTCTGTATTCTCTTTTCTGCAATTCACTGTAACTGGATCTATAATTTCAGGACATTCAGTGAATGTTACCATTAAGTCAGACCTGGGGCTGCTGCACTTATGGCCTTGAGTGAAGTCCCACAAACTATTCTGTTTTGTTTCATGTATCCAACCTGTCTTCAGAGTTACCATCCCTAGAGCAATAATAGGAAAACTGATAACAAAGCAACTTCTGTGCTATCCAAGGTAAAACCAAATCAGTGAAGATTTACATTAAGTTTTCAGGCTATAAACCAATAAACTGCCATCATTCAGACACTTTTTCACCTACTGATCAACCAGGCTTTCCATTCCTTTTTCACAGTAGAAATCCAGGTCATTATTTTCTTAAAGCAATGGATGTTATGATTATGTATGTTTGAGTCAACACTGAAAGAGTGCAGTATTTATAATTACAGTAAATGAAACAAAGTTTCAATTCTATTTGTATATCATAGTATATTCTTACTGGCATGATTTTTATGAAGCTTTTAGAAAGCAACTCAGCAATGTATTCCTCCTGGATAGACTCTCTTTATGCTGGGCAGGCATGTTGATAATATAATAACATTGGTGATAGATGTATGATCACCAATTTCTTCTCAGCCAAGTCAACAGTTTTTTCTTAACCAAGACCTGAGATCAGTATGCTGCCTCATGAGAAAAACCTATGTGGCTGCCTGATTTCAACACCGTTATTCATGCTCCTTATGCTGAGGTGTTGCCTTTCTCTTCCTTGTATGATCATCTTACCTTCCAGTTCTTGTACGCCTCCAGCATTTCTTTCAGCTTGTTCATCAGAGAAAATCCCTAACATTCTGCCTATCTTCCTCTGGGAACTTTTATAATGCTCAAGTGTTGTTCCTGTTTATTCCCCCTTCCCACTGCAAACCTCAACATCTGCAAGATACTCCTAAGAAACAGCTCTGTCTGGATGGCACATCTGTCTCAGTATTACTGTCTAGTCCCTTTTGATATCAAATCCATGATACCACTCACTGAACAGTTCAAGCTAAGCATGATTAAAATAATTTCTCAGCTGCAGACAAGTCACTACTATTCCTTTTCAACACTATGGACACAACCACCAATCTGCTAACGAGTTGAACTTCTAACCTGATTTTAAATGTTTGATTTCTTAAATCCAAACTATCCCTAATTTTCTCACATTCATTCCACATGCCATATTATTCTTTACCTATCTATCCATACCACCAAAGCTTTGGTCCTGCTTGCTGAGCATCCTGCTTACTGAGTTCACAACAAAAATACCCCTGTTATGAAATGGTTCTATGTGCATTTCCTACCCTTTGATCATGTGCTACTCTGTTCACAGTTTGCGTGTGACTTTGCTATCAAATCTATGTTATTTGTTTTATGTTCATAGCCTAATCCCATTTTATCTCTCCTTCAGAAACAAGAGATTGTCTCCTGCTTCTAATCAGCTACTGATAATACCCCTCATCACCCACTTGATTTGTTCTCAAGCAGTTACTTTCATGTTCACGCTTGGAAGAAAAACTCCAAAGGAACGTCATTGCTTTCCTTCAAGTCCACTCTCCAAATCTGTCTTTTGACATTATGCTTATGAAAATCCTTTCTGTAAATAAGCTGAAAATAATACTAAGATTGTTGCCTGTTGGTATTCTTTTATTTCCTTTTCTTCCTATACTTTGTTTATATTTGTGTAGTTTCTTGTCTCCTGCACACAGTATATGTGTTTTTTATGCAGCATTCTTTTGGATGGTGCTTGTAGAGCACTTCATAAATTGAGTTCAGTCTTCCAGTTTCTGGGTCCTACTGCATGGAATAGGAATATAATCACAGCAATAATAAAAACCTAAAGTTCCTCATAATTTTTAAAATTTTGGTTTTTTAATATATTCACAAATCTGTACTATCTGCTTCATATTCAGAGCAGCTGAGTGGCTAGAATGTGGTATATGCTTTTCCTCCCAACACTTGTTATCACAACTACTATACAGTAAACTGGAGCATAAAGAGATGAAGGGTAACATTCAGAGCATCTGTTTTCCAACTTCAGACAGCACTTAAGTGGAATGTAAGCATTTAGGTTTATGGAAAGTAAATTCATATATCAACTTTGCAGTACATAACATTCTATCAGCATCTTTGTTTGGACCACAAAAATCTATAGATGCCCACAGACTCACATTCTAGACTGAAGAACTTAGCACTAAGCACTAACACAACATGGAATTCCTTGAGAGAGACTCTAAGAACCTCATGTACACTAAGTGTACTTCCATTCTTGGAACTGCCCAATCTGTTTGGTGTAATTCTAACTTAATGCAAACCACTAATGCTTTGAAAAGCAGGTAGTGTAATGACTGTATTTTTTGTTTCCACACCAGAACCTTGGCTAAGGAGTTGTGGTGGGCAAGATCTGCAGCACTGCATAACAATCCAGGAGCTAAAATCCCATCATGAAGATGCACAAATATAAATAACCTATTTCCCCGAATTACTGAGTTTCTGAGGTAGTTCAAGCAAACAAAAGAGGAAAAGAGGTTTGAAGGTGGGCAACCCTACATTTGGAAGCACAAAATCCCAGGGACAGGAAAATAACTCTATCTCTAAGTAGAGAAAGCACTATTCTTTTTGTATAGGAAGAAGGGACCCTTAAAAATGTACTCATAATGCTATGACCTCTATTTGAATGAACTCAGGAAAAAATGCAATATGCAGACAAAATTTTGAAGGTTTATTAACTTCAGAAACTCATGAACTAAAGCCTTTGTCTCATTTTATATTCCTTTTCCCCTCAAGTTTCAATGTGATGCTTCTGCAGTGAAAAGCTGTATTTCTGTAAACAATATTGGGGTTGTGGCTGTTATCATTTCACACAAGACCCCTCTTGCAGAAAGAGCTTTGGAGAATATTGGACTATTTTTTTAAGCACCTTTGACAGTCTGCTGTGCTGAGTCGAAAGATTTCAAGGTACATTAACTTTAACAAAAGAGTGTCTGTGCCATAAGCCCCCATTTCCCTTCAAAATAACGATAGCTGTTTTAAAAACATATATATAACTTAACCCAACTCCTTTATTTATTATTATTATTTATTTAGAAGGTCCCTCAAGCAAATCCAGATAGAGGCTGATAGGATGGGATTTGCAGAACCAGGGACAGTTTCAATTTTGCTTTGAATTCAATATAATTGAGACTGTGGCATTTGAAAATGTGCAGTCTGCAGATTAGATCATGTAGTTTCCCACCCATTACTGACTCTCCTCCTTGCAGTGCAGGATGTGCTCTGCCTCATACACACATTCTATTTCATTCTGAAGATAATCAAGGGCAAACTTTAGAACCTCAGGAAAAGGCTTTTTCACTGCACAGGAATTGCGTCTTTAGTCTTTGCATGCCAGAGGATTCTTCAATTTGTTCTTTGGAGCTCTGTTTTCTATGTTATTCTGGTATTCTTCTAAGTATGTTTTCTCCTCAGGAAGAAAAAATTTCAGTTACTGTGCCCTGAATCCATTACTCTGTTTACTCTGCAAAACAGTTAAGCTGGCTATGCTAAAAACAGAAGGGAAAAACATCTCTTTTTTTTTTTTTTTTTATTATTGAACTTTCACTAAATAATTGTGTGTTTATTTATTTGCATTAATAACTTCTGACCTCTTTTAACTTTCTTGAAAAATAACTTTTAGTTCCCCTTGCTCTGAATTTCATGCAAATTTATAACTTTTTTGTAGTTACTGATCTCCTGGGGCTTCACATATGTGCAGTAGTGAAGCTTCAGTAGTCTCCTGTTATAGCACAGCAGTTTTCAGCTCTTTTAATTGAACAAGTGTACTTGAGTCTGTATTCAGAATGTTCCAAGAAGAAGAAGTTGAAAATCTTTTAGATTTTAGAAGAATAAAAATACAAGAATCTTTTCTCTAGCACTCTTCTACCCTTAGTTTGTCTTTGCTCCATATTAGTGGATCAAAAGACAACATTCCAATTTTCCTGGAAATTAAGCAGACGTTTACAGCAGTGTAAAGTGAGTGTAAAATGCACCCAAATCCAAATAGCAGTTTTATACTCATTATGCCTGGTCGAGTAACTATAATCACGGTTGCCTCATAGCCCACACAACCACCCAGCTTTACTGCTCTACATCAGCAACACTCCCTACCCTATGATAAGCATGAAGTTTAAGCAGCTTGTGGCTACATCTATATGATAAACTAAACATGGAAGTACTTATTTTCTGACCCTGAGTTCGAATGGACAGGTCTGTATACATTCAGACTTTCTAAAACAAAGTCAAAATATCCAAACCACTCACTGAGAAATATCTTTTGTCTCTGCTAACTCCTGAACCACACCAGGTAATTTTGGAGAAGGTGCTAGTTGGCCAGACTAAAAATTTAACACTAGAGAGACCCAAATCCAAAGCTCTGGCATGTTTTCTGGCTTTTTTAACAAGTAAAGTGAGTTTTTAACCAGTTTGACTACCGGACTGCTACCTCTGTTAAAAAAAAAAAAGATCTCTACGAAGCGTCAGCTACTCTTCAGTCTTTGGTTTCTTACCTTACCTTTCGGTGTTTTGATCCTCATTATAGTTGTTGTGGTCTCTTGTTCTCTTGTTTGTGTCTTTTACCTTATAGTTTCCTGACTTAATTTATGCCTAATTGATCACAAAAGGCCTAAAGAGGGTTACACACACCATGTGTTTAACTAGTAGGTGATATTCCTCTCAGGCTTTAAAAGTACTTTGCTTATCCTGCTCTACAAGCAAAAATGTTTCTGTCCATGATTGATTTTATTTGTGCAATTTAGTCTTCTCCCTAAATATTGACCTTTTCTTGTCCATTTCAGGTTTTCCTTAGTCAAAAATTATTTGAAACAGCAATAATCAATTAACACCTATGAAATTTTAAATTCCAAGTTTGCTTTACCTTGTCAGAAAATAATTACAAAAGAATTAAATAATAAAGTAGGGTAAAATCCTTGCTTGTAATGTAAATTTCTTGCTAGAAAGACACCTATCAATATTCACAGGGAGAAGTGGTGCAACCACTCTGGTTCCTCTTGCAGAGGTGGTACTTTGCAACACTAGCCTTGCAAACAGGGACAAAAACATAACATTTCTATACTTTTTTTTTCCCCCATGACCTTCTTATCTCATAAGTTCTAATGCAAACCAAATTTTCAGATCATATTAAAACTTCATTAAATGAAGATCAGAAGCCTACATATTCTAGTGGTTTACATTTCTTTTAAGATTTAACTGCTTAATCCAAAAGAAGTTGCATAATCACATTAAAAGCAGGTTAGCCAAGATAGCCATACTGTTTTGGTGTATGTCTGCACACTGTTATGTAACTATGTGTTCTTGGGACACAGTTCTAAAATCAAGATATGGAATTTCATTGCTGTAGGTCAGAAAAGGGTAGGGACTCAAATGGAAAAATATCCTGTCTTTACCTTAACAGTTGGACTTTATGATCTTAAAGGTCTTTTCTAACTGAAACAATTCCATGATTCTATGATCTACATTCAAATTTGCTGGCACAGTAACAGTTATCTTTTATTAGGTCACATGCTATTACATCCCAATTCTGTTTTCTCCCCCCCGCCTCCATTTTATATAGACCTCCCTAAAGCCTATTGATGCCTATTCCTAAACACTTATGATGACAACTGTCATCCAACCACAATGACAGTAGGAGGTTCTACATTTGTAATGGAAAGTTTTATTTACTTGCTCTCGACAATAACGATGGATGTTATTTGTATTATAAATATCATGGGTGGGTTGTAAACATACCATACAAATCATACATGACATTATTGCTGTAAACAGAACATAACATCCAAGACTAATGCCAGTAAGTCAGAACTGGGCAATGAAGGCTTGCTCAGAACCATGAAACTGATTTTTTTTTCAGAGATCTTTTCTCTAAATAACAACCTGATGTACAAAGTGTTGATTTTGGGGGTGTTCAAAGAACAGATCCACATCTAAAGGCTTGTGGTTCAGACTTGTCTCTAATTAAGAAGTGTCCTGAAGTGAACAAAGGGCCACACAGTAGGAAATATATGCTTGCAGACACCAATTCACACCTGTTAATGATTAGTTTGCAGACACTACCAGATGTGCTATTTATCTGATGATCAGAGTAATTGAAATGAATTGCTCTGAATCAGTCATGCAAAATTGTCCCAGTTAAGTAGATGTGTTGCTTCTCCTCTATTTTCTTACGGAAGAGATGGAGATACACTCTTCTTTAACACTGTGCTTTACCCTTTACATAGTGCTCCCACAAAGACTTTGAGCTGCATGCCATACTCTCATCCAAAAAAACCCAAACAACAACAACAACAACAACAACAAAAAGACAGCAAATATAACTGTACAGAAAGCTTTTTAACTCTGACCATGGATAAGAGTTCACAAAGGCATTAGTTAGTGGTAAAAACAGGTCATGATTTTTATCACATATCCAGAAATCTGCAGTTCAGTGCTTTCAGCGTCAGAAAGTGAAACCCTACAGATGGAGAGCTGCAAACTTTTAAAACTCACTGCCAAAGGGATAGCAGGCAGTATCAGTGTACCTCCCAAATAGGAACAAGTGAAAAAACCCCAACAACTTAATATGAGTACAAAGGGAAAGTACAAAGGGAATGGATGCAAATAGCTGCCAGGTTCATGTGTTTTCCCTCCTTTTGCCACTGTTGGAGACAGAGGTACAGCACCGACCTGACCCAGATGGGCTTCTCTGTTCCCATGTTGTTCTCTTGGCATGGTGTGTTATCAAGCTAACTTTCTGCCCAAGAGACCTAAACACAGCTATAATTTCAAAACCTATGTGAAAACTGAGAATTGGTCTGTGAGAAATGAGCAAATAGGAGAGCCATTTTGGCTTTTCTGTTTTCTATATCTACAAGACAGATCACAAATTCAGCGATGTATTTCATGATGTAAAGTTCATAAGTAGAAAGGAGGATCAGATGGGTTGAAGTGTATGCATTATCTAGGCAGACATAATATAGTCAGAGTGGCATGGGTTTAAACTCTTTGTTGTAGTACAAGGTTTATTTATATACATTGTTTCAGGTCTGGTGATGCCTTTGATTTGGACTGTGGTAATTTTTCTAGCTTTTTGTCATTTGATATCTTTTCTATAAGCCAGGTAATTATTCTTAGTTTTTCTGTGGCAGATTAAAAGTTTCTTTATATCTCCAGCACAGCCATATCTCTAGACCATACTAGTCCTGGTTTGCCAAGAAAAAAAAGAAAAAAAACACTATGGAAAACCTAAGTGGAGAGATCAGAGAACTGAAACTAAGAATGAACCAGAAACAGAGGCATTAAAAGGCTTTCAAACTATGGTTGCCTGGAGATTTTCTCTGGGCCTTTGTGCACACTGAAAGTTCTAGCTGCAGTCTTGACAGTAATAACTTCTACTTCAGTTTCCTGCAACCTCTTGCCAGAAATACTTGCCTGCTTCTATTTCTGGACTTATAACCCCACGTCTGCAATTGAATTTCCCTCAGGCTCATGACCTCGTGTCTTACATGAGGTCACAACACTTCATTTGGGAAGGTCACTGTACCTATCTGAACAAGAACAGAGAAAGGTTGCTCTCAATTTTGGTGTTATTTTTCCCCCAGAATACTACACCTCCAGCACTATTTATATGTTACTTAATGATCTCCATTGTATTACTCGAAGCTGAAGCTCACTTGACCAGTTTAAACTGTTATGCTGCAAGACTATAAGAGTTGGAAGAAGAGCACAAATCTCTGAGCTCCCTGTGCAGTGTGTTGTCCGCTGGACCATGAGCAGGAGTTGGCAGATATAACTAACAGCGTTCAGCTTTCTGTTGGCGAAGGTTTATTAAAAATTCTAATGATTTGTGATTTTGTCTCAGGTTATTTATCTTATTTTCTCTCTCTCTCTCTGAATGCTGGAAGGAGGTAGTCAGCATCATTACACCCCAGACAATTGAGTTGATTGCTTTTTTCATAATGGTGTTGGAGAACAGAGTTGTGCAATTTTCAGTAGGCAACAGAGTAGACAGAAGAAAAACTGAGTGCTTTAAATAAATCACTACAATTTTGCTTGCAAAATGTTCTTCATTAACCCTTAATGAACAACCCATGCTCAACTATTGGCATAAATTTATTCATTTAAGTTAGCAGTTTTCTATCCCTAGATTTTGTTACACGGATAATCCTGTCCTCCCACATTTTGTGTTTCCCTTTCTTAATTAGACTATGGTAATTTGTTCCTTGAGCTGTGCCTGTTTCTTATTTCTCAAAAATGTCTTTGTTTTTGCCTTCACTCACAAGTACATTCTTTTCTATATGTTTTCTTCTCCTCTTTCTTCTCCTAAAAAATAGGCATATTCTATACCTATTCAGAAGAGTATTAAAAAAAAAAAAAAAAGCCTTAAATGATATCCTTTTAAAACAGCCTTATAATGGTAGAATCACAGAATGGTTTGGTTTAGAAGGGACCTTAAAGATCATCTTGTTCCCACCACCCTGCCATGGGCAGGGACACTTTCCACTAGACCTGGTTGTTCAGAGCCCCATCCAGCCCAGCCTTGAACATCTCCAGGAATGGGGCATCCACAGTTTCTCTGGTAAACCTGTACCGGTCCACTGTATTTTGCTGAGGTAGGAGAGATACTCCTGCATTTCTTACAATCTTGCTTCCTAAATCCACCACTTATACACCTTCCACAACCTTCTTAGGTCACCCACTGACTAATTAATGTTAGCTTAAAACAAATTTCCTTAATTTTATATTTAAGTCTCCCTTTAAGTCTCTACTTGTTACCACTGAAATCCATCTCTTCTTAATATCTCAGGGAAATAGAAACTAAATAAACATACTTGTTTCTTTAAACTAGGAAACTCTCTCTATCCCCAAGGCCAGTGGGTGCTGACTTGATTACACATGCATGACCAGAACTCTCTTACTTACAAAGTGAACTTCTCCAAATAAGCCAGTGGAAATGGTCCATGGTTCATGCACTAAAGCAAACGGCTGTCTGCAACCACACAGGAACTTGAGTCGGCGAACCTGTGCTATTCACGAGGCTAAAACACTCTGGACAGCTCTGTGCCAGCATTCAGCCTGTGCCCCAGTCTTGTTTAGTTTTCTTATATAGATGTGCCAGGAAAGAGCAATAAACACAGCTCTGCTCCAGGAAGGAGTCAGAGCTGGGAGTGGGACCACCACAGCAGAGGCAGCATCATCACTGAGCAGGCACAGCCTGAGCAGGACTGGGTTGGTGACAGTGATATGACCAGGGCCCATGTCAGAGCAGGGGAGCAGGGACATAGGAGGCCTGCAGACACAGCTAGCTCTGCATTAGAATTACCCTGGCAAATTGGTGAGGATGCTGCAGGGAACTCACACTTTTTACCTCTTGCCCAGGTAAGGGAAGTGGTAGAAGTGTGGAAACCACAAACTGGGAGATGTTGTTGCACTGTTTCTTGTGCACATGTGTAATTATTGTATTTGCCTTGCATCCTGACCAGCCAGACTTCGTGTGCTTTAGATTACCTGTTGTTCTTGCCAAAGCACATCTGCTGTATTTGCAGTGCTGCTTTACTGAAACTGAGTTGACTCCTTTAAGGGAGTCTATTCCCCTTACCATGAAAAAAATCTCCCATGGATGTCTTGGGATTTTAACCAATACTCAGTATGGGATAGCAAAATTTTCCCTTCCTTTACAAAAAAATTTCCCCAGATTTTGAAATCACTGCCATTATTTCAAGAAGCATGTAAGCACAAATAATAATAAACCCTGCACATAATTTCCTTCTTGATTTTCATCTGCCTTCTTGGGCAGCAAACAAGCCTTCTATGGATGTCTTCTTGCTTTGAAAGTCTGTTCGTAATTATTTCCCACTCCTACACAACACTTGTATGGCTTTGTGAAGTTTCTCTAGTTTATACCCCCCTCTCAAACCCTTAGCATCCTTTTCTGTGCCTGGTACTTTTTCATTCTCCAAATACTAGTCACCTAAAAAAAGTTGAAAGATAATTCGTTCTGTCTTATTCAAAATTCTCAGTAGTATAATTATTGTCCAGTAAGTGGAATTTAACATGTCACTAAGCTCAATATTTTGCCATTGTATCAAGTTCAAGAGAAAAAGAAAAGATGCAGTAAACAGACTGTGTTCACAGTCTGGAAGAAGCTTCAAAATATCACAGTTTTGTTTGTTTGTATCATGACCAGAATTTATAATTTGCCAAAAAATTTCTTAAATATTCACTGGACAGAGGGTGAGGATACTATTTTGGTGATTCATTAGTGTTACAGGCTTGCAATGAAATTCATCCTAGAAATCCCCCAAGTTGGATCAGTACTGAAGCTGACTCTGAGGCTCAGACACCCCAACCTTCTCTCACACTTATAAGAAGGGCAAAGATCAAGCCCTATGCCCTACATTATTCTCTCAGAACTCCTCATTACTTTTTGTTATACTCATTAATGTCATTACTGGCTCTTTTCACATTCTGTAGCTACTTAAAATTCTCTCTAAATAAGCTTTCTTTAAAAATATGCCAAATCCAAGTGCATAGAAGTACCATAGCGAATTAAAATCATGGGGTTTTGACTAGAAGCATGGGAGACCATGTGTGACAAGAGATAGTACAATAGAAATCAAGGTCTGTTTAGATCACTGCTCTTCCAATCTAAATACAGTGTATTCTTATGTGCTATGTGCATCCTGCTAGGTTATATGATAAAGTCCATCTACACACCCACCCACAAAGGAGTTCACAGAGACAATGACCGGAGGGGGCCCCAACAATGCCCTGCCAGGCTGCTTCCTGGCCCATCACAGTGGCCATTAGCCCATCAAATGCCCATCTGCACAAGCCCAGAGAAGCACAGAGGCACAATGGCTGTCAGGAATTCGAATCAGAGACTCCCAAGGAATGCCCACCCTGTCTGGACTGTTCCCAGGGTTGTTCCAGCAGAGCCATCAGCTCCAGTGCCAAAGCATGAAATCCACAGGTCATTGGAAGAAGCTCCCTGTATTGCCTATTGGACTATGGGGGGCTATGGCTGCCTAGGGGTGGGACACATAGGATGAAGGAAAAAGAGTTTCTGGCTCATACTTGTTATGGGATGTTTAGGGGAGGAACCAAAGGCAGGACAAGGAAAGGGTTTAGGTGATTTTGGAAGGAATGAAAGTGGAAAAAGAGGGGTAAGAGGATGGAAAAGGTCAAGCAAGGGTAAATAGTTTCCTAGTCCATGTGCTTGTCTGGCCACACATCTGAAGAGAGCATCTTATTGCATTCCCTACAGCCTCTTCCCTGAGTGAGGACTTCATGCTGTGTGTACACCTGTGTGTATAGGGGCCTTGCTCCAGGAGCCAGTCAGACCACAAGTTGGACATCCTGTGTGTCTTGGTGGCAACAAGTGGAAGGAGTCAAGTGTGAAAGCACTAGTGAAGATCAAGCTCATCCAGCCACTGAGTAGCCTGGGAGCCAGGGGGTAGAGTGAGTCTCTAAGTGAGAGTGCCTGTGTATCTCAAGGAGTAAGAGCTATGGAACCTGGTAAGTCCTGAGTCACTCTGTCTGTGTGACACTCTGTCAGCAACTTGTTGAGACTGCCATTCAGAGGCCAGCTATTGAAAAAAGTGTCTGAGTCCAGATGCTTGAGGGATCCTGCACAAACATTGCAGGTACATTTATGTACATATGTTCATTAGTGGACTTCCATCCTGCCCAGTCAGAGAGGGAAACAGGATGAGGTTTTTGGTGCTATGTCAGTTTGTACAGGTGCACAGAGTGTGTGTGTCTGATCTGTGTGGCTGACCACATGTATCTGCATATATTTATATGTGTATATGACATATTCACATGTGTATAGGAAATGGCCCCAAATTGCACCAGGAGAGGTTTAGATTGAATATTAGGGAAAAGATCTTCACCAAAAGTTTTGTCAAGCATTGCAACAGATAATCCTGGGAAGTGGTGGAGTCACTATCTCTGGAGGGATTTAAATGACGTGTGGATATGGCACTTGGGGCCATGGTTTATTGGTGGGCTTGGCAGTGGTGGGTTAATGTTTAGACTTGATGATCTTAAAGGTCTTTTCCAATATGAAAAATTCTATAATTCTATGTTTCTATATATTTATATGTGTGTATATATTTATATGTGCAGGAAGACATATGTATGCATGTACTTACATACTATATATGCATTTATGTAGTATATATGCATGCTTTCTGTGCATGTACATGCTGGAAATCGATCTTTGTTCCCACTACTGGTTGTACCAGGGTGCATGGAGCAGCAACACTCTCACTTATCTTGGACAGAAACACATACGCACACACTTGTGCATATATATATATATATATACATACATAAGTATCATTGTATACACTGATACATTTTCTCTGTGCAGGATTGTGAGGTTTGGAGACACTCATACAGAATCAATTGCCCCTGGAATGAGCTGGTAATACTGTTGTGTTCAGTGATATCTGCACGCCAGATGAGGTTGAGGGACTCAGTTAGGATCACGGTTATAACTCAGCCTCAAATTCTCGTTTGAAACATTGGGTCAGTCTCTTACTACAGTAACAGAAAGAGATGAACAAGGAAGCAACCTTCATCCTTGTTTTTACATAACGTTACAGGGTCTGCTCTTTTTCTTTTGATAGCCACATTGTGCTTTTTGCCATATTTCTGCAACCACAGGAGCTGGAATATATGCATATTTTAATGTAGACTGAGCTTCTTCCATAATCTCATAACTCCAGAAGGATTTAACATAATTCTCAGTGATTATTTCCAGGGCCTGTCTTTGCAGGTGGTCATTGATTTCCTGAGCTTCAGCAGAGTGAAATTGATGTCTAGCCTACACTAGTAAAAGGTTTACTGGAATAGATATATCTCTCAGTACAGCTAATACTGGCAAGCACTTTATTATGGATGCAGTTCTATTGTGGAGGAGAAAAGTAAAAGGTTTTCATCCAGTTGTTTTGTTTTTTTTTTTCCCTGGGAAGTGCAGCACTGCTAGGCTTTTTGCTAGCATAGAGATGTTATTCAAAATTTCACCCCTAAATGATATGAGTAAGTTTTAGTCATAAATCTGGCTTGATTTTTCTCAGTCACTCTGTTCCCCATGTGGAGCTGAATAACAGCAATGAGAGCTGACAAGCTGGCTTTAAATCTGCAGAAAGGCAGCAATGTTCTTTGGTTCCAGTCAGAAAATACAAGCAGAACAGGGATTCACCCTTGGCCTGGGTATGGAAAACTTTCTCCAAATGTGTGCTACCAGGCTCCTGGATTTTTAACTGAAATTTATGGCTTATATAACTTTGGAAACTGGGCAAATCTCTCAGATGTCTGTTTTTGTCTAAGTGATATAGCACTGTGACAGGTAACACAACAAGGGCACAGTGGGTGATGTGAGACAGGAGGAACCACTGCTCAAGACTGTATCTGAGGAGCCAAGCCTCTTGGAGGAGGGGGTCCTGTCATCTGGCAGAAGGGACAGCAGCAGTGCAGCACTGCGACCTCTCCACCTCTGTGTTTCTACATAGAAGGCATCAAGAAGGTAAAAATTGCACAATCTCAGGAATCCTGACATGTTTTATTGGTGTAGAGCATGCTAAAGTGCAAATTTAAAGTGCAGAAACTATTTCTGCCACACTACCTGTGTGGGTATTGGTAGAAAGAAGTCTCAACATGACGGAGATAGGAGCTCTAGCAAATCAAAGTAGCTGATATTTAGTTTTGATTATTGATTCTAATGCTTAACATGCATTTGCCTGTGATTACTTCTGTCTTGTTTGGACAGAAATGATTGGTATAGCCAAGCCTGGTCGTTATATGTAATTCTTCTTCAGTGGTAGATATTAAAAACTGTTATAGATATAAGGTGACATGGAAATGGCAAACACATGAGGTTTATCCTTAGATAAACATTCAGGGCAAATCTGTTCTTAGAAATAGTTAACGATGCTGTGCAGAAGCCACACTGGGAGAGTTACTAAGGTTATTGTGTGGATTAAATGCCTCTTCTTTGTCTGAGCCATTCGATCTTTCTGTAGTGCAAAACAGCTACACAACAGAAGAGTTAACGATTTGGGTCTACATAAAATCTTGGGCTCATAGCTCATTGAGTCTGTGGGGAAAAAAAGCCAGGGGAAGCATATTAGAGAGGCTGGCATTGCTACTGGATGCATAATCTACCTGAGATAGCTTTGAATCCCATTGCTTGAGAACTGCTGGCAGGACATCTGTGACCACAGAGCACACAGAATGCATTCACCACACTTGTACGGACTTTTTGTATCAAGTTGAAAGTCAACATTACAAAAGTTATGGTCAAAATTGCAGAGAAGTTCTTATGTATCTACACAGAGGATTTCCCATCTCAGCTGCAGTCCTGGGCAGCTTGCAAGATGCTATCTTTTAAGTTTGGCCACGGTGCACTGGATTTTGTTTTGTTTTGAGTGTTCTTTTGTGTGTGAATTTTGGGTTTTTTGGTTTTGTTTTCTGAGCGGACATATATGGGGTGTTTTAAGTACAGAATCTTGTAAAACTTAAAAAGTGACACTAAGAACAGACCTAACTCATAACAATACTGTCTCTTGAAAATCAAAAATCAGCCTAGAAAGTTGTACATTCTTCATACACTTGTCACCATGCCAATGGTTCCTAAATATTTCTAATTTTGACCACTGAAGAACACAGCGTACATATAAACCATCAACTAAACACACTGTGTGACAGTTAAAGATGCAAATGTTATGGGTTTTTTTTCGAAGAACATTTGCTGTGATTTCTTTTTAACCAATACTTAGGCATGGACCTAAGTTGGAAAAGTCACTGCATTATACTGTACTCAGATTTATTTTTTAATAAAAGATAGAAACAGCACTACATCCATTAAGTGTCTAATGAAAAATCAATAGCAGCTGGGTACCTTATTCCAAGAATTGCTTTTAGAAATTCTACCCATGGGATATTTGTGAAAGGTAGGTTTAGTGTCTTAATTCCCGCAAAGTCTGTAATTCCGGCTTGTTTCTACTTGTTTGGTATTCATTGCAATACCTTTAAAAAACTTAGCAAAGTATACTCATAAAAATTTAGTAAAGTTTTATGTGCATTACAATAAATACAAAACAAGAAGAGTCTATGGACTATCTCTCATATGTACAGTAAAGTGAGGCCAACAAAAAGCTCTGATAGCAGGTTGTAAATAAATGGTATTCTCCAGCACACACACTAAGCAGCATTATGTTTATTATAGCACTGTAATTCACTGGATATATGGATTTCATTCCCCTCTTATTTGCACTACAGTAAACCAAGAATTTACTTCACTAAACACAGTTTGAGGGATTTACATACATTTGAACTCCTGCGTGTAAAAAGAAGAATCCTTTCCTCAATATATACATGCACTTTCTCAAATTAAATAGATTTTTCAAAGAATAAAAGCAATTAAAGTTTCCATACATAGAATTAATATCTCTACAATTGAAATCATATAGCTATTAAATAAGACAAATTAAGTTTTAGGCCAGAATCGATTTAAGTTGCCATGTAATGGCAACTTGGTGTTCCTATCAACAAAGAAACATAGCCTGAGGTTTTTTTGCCTTGCTCCATTAAAATATCTTTACACAGTTTGTTAACAGTAGCATAATTTTTAGACATTTTGCTTTTTAGCAGTCACTGGTTAAGAGCAAGGTAACTTTAGTTCTTTTCCTGTTATTTTCAGGCCCTGTCCAGAGTTTTCCTACATTATATAAAGTATTCTGCTGCTCTTGTACTTTTCCAGAATATTTCTTTGAATTTTCAAATGAAATTTCGACTCAGTGATAAAGTAAGTAAAATTGTTGCTCACAGGAATGTATATATATAATCTTCAATTAATTTTTTCCATCAATTTATTATATTTCAGGTTTTCTCTGGATAACACAGATAAAATGAACACTTAAATAATAAATATAAATACAAGGGGCTAAAATTCCATGAAAGAAATGCATACAGGACATTAAATTTGAAAGACAAAAAGCAGTGTTCTGATAAGACAACATTTATACACCAGTGAGAACCATTTTGCAACCTACTTGAAGCTTGAAAGGTTGTTTTTTTTTGCTAAATCTACCAACTCTGCAAAACTCACCAAGTTTAATTTAAAGTCTCAATCCTTAAAACTGCCATGGCTCAGTGACATCCCTGCAGCAGAGGTTGGGGGCAGTGGTGTTTCCCACAGGAAGGTCAAGGCAGGACCCCACAGCCAGGCCTGGTCCCACTGCCCCACTGAGGGGCAGGGCAGGCAGGGAGTTGGGGGAGGACATGAAATGGGAACAGCCCCAGGCATCAGGCACAAATCAATGATGACATTATATATTGGCCAGTGCAGTATCCCATTGCCAGCTGATAATCATTGGGAAGTGTTGCTGCCATTGCAAATACCTTAGAGGAAGGTCCATGAAACAGCTGCATAATCTAAAGCTCATCTAAGGTGAATTTTCAATGAACTACCTTGAAAAGGTGTTAAAACAGCATGTCTATAACATTCACTGATCTGTTGGAAAGATACCTGAGCCAACCATATTTGGGCTGGCTTTAAGTAATGAAAGTAATCTAGTCTAAAGAGTGCTGAACTTAGCTGGGTTAAGAAATTGGATTAATTAGCTCATTATGAGCTTCCCAGTGTGCCAGGCATCAGTGTATGCACCTGAGATGCTTTACACAGATCTAGCTCAGTTACCTTAGCAGTCCACTGCAGTATGATGTATCATTTGTTTGTTTAGCTTCAAGCATGTAGGAGGGTGGTTTTTTACACTTAAAGTTCAGAAAGTACATAAGTCTTTGCAGAGCATGGACTGCCACTGGGCGGGTGTCTTCCTTCCAATACACAGGACATCAAAAGGGCAATTTCATGAATTTGTATGTTTTGAGGCTTCTCTCTCATTCTCATTAAAAAAAAAAAAAAATTCTCCGGGGGCTTCATCTGAGTTTCATGACAAATTGCTAGTCATAAACTCAGAGATGCTCAAGTTTTTTCCTGATTTTTTTTTCTAAGAACTCTAAAAGAATTTTGCTGTACCACGTTATTCAAATTTAGAACATAATAGAAGCATAAGCTCTTATCCAGCAGCAACCATATCTGCCTGCATTAAAATATCTAACACTATTTGCTCAATCTCCAATTTACATTTATCTACTCAAACACAAGAAAGGTCTGCAGGCTAAAAAAGAGAAAAGCATTCCATGGCTCTGACACGCAGAGCACACAGACAGAATAGAGTTCTTTTCCTGTAATGCTCTGCATTTGTCTGCTAATGATTCTGACAAAACCAAATATAACCCAGCCCAAGACCTTAAAAGCTGATTTGAATAAATTTAAAGCAGGCATGGGGTGGATGCTTATTACTATTCATAGTTCCACTAGACGTTGTTTTACCTCTTTATGCTCCATATTTAGAAGAACTAAGACTCAAACTAGATATTTTTTCCATGAGTTTTAACATTTGAAAAGGTTATTTATGCTAACCAGAGTGATTGTCCCAAGAGTTTTGCACTGATGGTGCCATTTCCCTGATGCCTCATGCCACTCAGCCCTAGATGTACCTTTATGGCAGAGGAGGCTGATGGTATCATATGCTGAATTAGAGATGTTGCCAGCAGTTCAAGGGAGGTGATTCTTCCTCTGTACTAAGCACAGGTGAGGCCACACCTGGAGAAATGTGTTCAGTTTTGGGCTCCTCAGTACCTGGACATACATGGAGCACCTAACAAAGGACCACTGAGATGATGAAGGGACTTAAATGCCTCACATCTGAGGAAAGGCTGAGAGATCTGAGACTGTTCAGCCTGGAGAAGATAATACAGGGGAATCTCACCAATGTATATAAATAGGGGAAGAGAGTGTGAAAGAAGAAGTATGAGGCTCTTTTCAGTGGTGGTTGTGACTAAACCAGGTGCCATGGACACAAACCAAAATATAGGAGGTTTCCTCAACTTCAGAATAAGTTGGTCCTCACAGACTTTAAAAGTATATCAACTTCTCACATCAAAAGTGTTACAGAACTCAGTGTAAATTCTCATATGACCTTATAATTGTAAATAAATATAATTTACATGCGGTGGATTAATTTTCTTTCAGATGCATTCCATAACTGAAAACACAGATACACAGTATGGTTTACCCTTTCATCCGATCCACAGAAAAAAAACAGGAATTAAGCCCAAACTCTGGGATTGCTGTTCAGCAGCACAGCTGTAAGTGTATTCTTCATACAGCTTCTCTACCAAAGCCCTCTAGAAGCAGTTATATTCTGATTCTGGACTTTCCTTAATCACTGTTACATACTTTTTCTGCCCTGGTAACACCGTATGGAAAAATCCTCTTATTTTCTTTTTATGAAAGGTTAGTGGGAAGTTGTTCTGCTGTTAATCATGATTAATTGGGTTAATTGGCATCAGATCACATTGGTTCCTGATGTCACCATGATGTCATTTTATTAGGGAATTTTGAAGCACTGCAATTTGCAAGTCCCTGTTTTCAATGCAAGGGTTAAAGACATTTCTATCCTCTGAGGGATTCAGAATATCTCATTAAAATTCAGTGGAAGGATGACCTCTGGTTTAAGGCTAAAAATCTGTTTTACTGTCTGATTGGGTTTTATATAAAGTTCCACATAATTCTAGTTAAACCACAATTTGTAATGCTATGGCAAATTATCATTCAATTAGACTTAACTCTCACTGAAATACCCATACATAGGAGATATTAGAGATTCATGAAGGAAGGTGCACAGGGTATGGATCATGTTCTGTTTATAAACACATATGGACGTTTCATTACAAATCAATACGATGTGATGACTGAAAAAATTATTTTAATATAGTTAATTCCCCAAAGCCCTGGTGAGAAGTAAATGCTTGTCACTAAGCCAGGTTGTGTCAGCTTTATGAATATTGAGCATTGCCTTGGCTCCTGAAGTAGGAATGAATAAGTTTTCACTTAGTTACCCAAGTAGGCCTACTTAATGAAAGGAAAGTACTCTTAGGCTGAATCTTAAGTATGCTTTAGAGGCCTTAAGTTATGATCCCTTGAGATTATAACAGAACTCAGATTTCATAGAAATCACCTTTGACTTCCATGTTTATATAGTTAATGCTAAAATCATGACAATGGCTTGTTCTTTTCCTAGAAAATTAATGTGTAAAATATAAATATAAATTGACATCAACAATTTGCTTAATGTCATGGTAATTAACCTCAATTCTCCTGGAAATTATGCTAAGGCACATGGAAAATGAGGGCAGTGATTGGTAACATCTAATATGGCTTCAGTAAGGGAAAATCATACTTGAAAAATTTGATGGCCTTCTACAACAGGGTTACAGTGTTGGTAGATGAGGGAAGAGTGACTGACATCATCTACCCGGACTTCTGTAAAGCATTTTTACACTGTCCAGCACAACACCCTTGTCTCTAAACTGAAGAGACTTGGATTTGACAGATGGACAACATGATGAATAAGAATTTGACTGGATGGTCTCTTCCAAAGAATTGTGGTCAACAGCTCCGTGTCCAAGTGTTAGATTAGTGATGAGTGTCGCCCTCAGGGGTCAGCACTGGGAGCAGTGCAGCTTAATATCTTTGTCAGTGACATGGACAGTGGAATCAAGTGCACTTTCAGGAAGTCTGCCAATGATATCAAGCTGTGTGGTGCAGTTGACACACTGGAGGGAAGGCATGCCATGCAGAGGGACCTGGACAGGCTGGAGAGGTGGGCATATGCAAACTCACAAAGAACTATAAGGTCAAGTGCAAGGTCCTGCACCTGGGTAAGAGCCATCCTAAGCACTTAAACAGACTGGGCAGAGAATGGGTTGAGAGCAGCCCTGAGGAGAGAGACTTGGGGATGCTGGTTGATGAGAAGCTCAGTATGAACAATGTGTGGTGGTGGCCCAGAAAGCCAACCATGTCCTTGGCTGCATCAAAAGCAGCATGGCCAGCAGATCCAGGCAGGTGATTGTCCTTCTCTATTCCATTTCCATGAGGCCTCACCTGCAGTGCTGCATCCAGCTCTGGGCCTCCCAGCATAAGAATGGCATGGACCTGCTTGAGCAAGTCCAGAGTCCAAAAAGATGATCAGAGGGTTGGAGTATCTCTCCTATTGAGACAGGCTGAGAGAGTTGGGATTGTTCAACCTGGAGAAGAGAGGGCTTTGAAGAAACCTTTTAACCTTTTAGAAGCCATTCAGTACCTGAAAGGGCTACAAGAGAGCTGGAGAGCTAATTTTTATAAGGGCATGGAGTGATAGGATGAGCAGGAATGACTATTTTCAACCTTTTAAAATTGGGTTGGTTTAGACTGGATATAAGGAAGAAATTGTTATCTGGAGGGTGTTCAGGCCCTGTCACAAGTTGCCCAGAAAAGCTGTAGATGTTCCATCCGTGGATGTGTTCAAGGCCAGATTGGATGGGGCTTTGAGCAACCCCTAGTGGAAGATGTCCCTGCCCGTGGTGGCAGGGTGTCGGATCTTTAACATCCCTGCCAACACAAACTATTCTAGGTGTCATGGTTTAGCTGGTTCTTGAAAACCAGGTAAGAATTTTTCCCTTCCTCCTGCCCACTGTGTGCAGAGCTATTAAGTGAGCACTTAAAAGACACAAAAGAACTGGCTCTCTCCTTAATTGCCCACAATTTAGTCTCCTAGGAAACAGGGGAGATGAAGGGCTCCTCTTTAGTTTTTTCTCTGTCTCCTGGGAAATGGGAGGAGGAGTTTTTTGGGCTGGCTGTGGCAGGAACAGAGGTTGGGATGGGAGCTCGGTAGTTCCTGTGGTTCTTGACCTGTTTGACAGCTACAGACCCTGCTTGGATTTTTCATCAGGGAGGAGTTGTTTCCCTGAAGTTTTTTTCTCCTTCCCTGTTCCCGCTTTTTTTCCTGGCAGTGGTCCTTGTACACATCAGGGAGAGAGAGAGGACTGTGCAGAACAGTTTGACCAGCAAAATGGAGTGAGTTTTGGTGGGGTTTTTTTGTTTGGTTTTGTTGTGGTTTATTTTTTTTTTGGGGGGGGTGGGGTGTTTTTTGGTATTTCTTTTTTCATTAGGAAAACTTTCCTTTTTTTGTTGTTTCCCTTCCCCCTCTCCCCTTTCCCAGTGTGTGGAAAGGGGAGGAAAACCCAGGTTTTTTTTTGGTTTCTCCGACACACCCCGGAAGGTGTTGCCCCTCTACTCTACCTGGAGGCGATCCCACAGTGCCCCCTGCTGTTCAGGATAAGTAACTGCAGGCTCTGCATCTCCAGTGATCCAACAGTGCCACCTGGTGACTGGCACAGGACACTACAAGCTCTGCATCTCCAGTGACCCAAAGTCACCCCCTGTTGACTGTGGTTGGGATTGCACCAAAGGGCACAAACTGAACTGTTTTTTTTTCCTTTGCTTGTTTATTGGTTTGTTTTGAAGGGGATTGTCTGTGGCTATAGGAGGATAGTTTGATTGTTTTACTTGCTTCTTTTTGTTGTTTCTGCCAATATACACACACCTTTTAATAAAGGGCTGTTATTTTTCCTTTTCTATAATTTTTTTTTCTTCAATGGGAGCCTCCTAATTTCGGATTTATAATTGTTTGGAGGGAGGAGTTTGAGTCTTTTCTCGTGGATCATCCTCACCAAAGCACATGTGTCTCATTTAAACTGGGACATTGGGATTCTATGATTTCTAATTCAACTCAGTCATTTTGGGGATATATTATGTTTTCACCTATATAGAAGATACCAGTTCTTTTTGGGGTTTTTTGATTTATTTTGTTCCGATGTATACGTGCACAGCCCTTGGAGACATTTTCAGGTTTATCATTTTTGAAATAAGGATGTGTATATTAATATTGCATTTTTTGAAATGGCTCCTTAGCTTTAGCTGAACTAGATGCTTTACAGGATAAAATAAAATGTCTTTACTTGTGTTAAGTTCCAGCTTTTAGGCCCATCATTAGAAGATGTTATCTGCTTAAGACTGGCTTCCTTTATCAATGAAAGGTTAATAATGTGAGCTGGCTTAAAATTGTACGGAAAGGAGTAAAAAAGGTTTAGTTAGGCCATCTTATCTCTCGGTTGTGTTATTGACTTTAACTGATATTCTCTGTGGGATGAATGTAATAAGCTATTTTGTGTGTTTAAAATAGGGTCATGGTCTAAATTTTGGCTTGTCTTCCTTGAAGACATGACATTGCTATCTTCTAGCTGCAACTAATGTTTTCTAAGGAAAGTAAATGCTATGTTACTCTTACAAGGTACTTTATTTTAAAAATAATTCCTGAAATGTCCAGATCAGAAAGTTTTAACTATAATGTAATGGGTATCATGGTACGCAGAGTTATTAAGAAGGATAAAGATGGAATTCTATTTACCAAATCTAGAAAAGATGTGACCAGAAACCTTGAAAAAAAACCCATACAAAGTTGTTCTATATAAGAAGGACATTGCTACTAGTTGTTTACTTCTGTCTTACAATGTGATATATTTCTGAAATTACTTTAGGGCTTCATATGAAAGAAATTCCAAATGTGAATGTTGAAACATATTCAAATGTAAAAATATTCAAGCAAGTGAATCATGTTCGGTATGTGAGAAAACTATGCAAGCTTTCTACTACCTATGAAGAGCCCAGATCTGCTTGCAGAAGTTAAGTGCACTTTCAGTCCCATGGATTTTTCAGTAGGAGGGTAACATTTAGGAGAGTTTGTCTGACCTCCTACATATTGCAGACTAAAGACCTTCACTTACACATTTTAACGGCTGTTTAAGAAAGAACACTGCTAATAAATCCTTTGAACTTCCTGCCAGGTATATAGGCATCAATAACATGAAATTCTACCAGCAAACTCAAAAAACCTGATTATTAAACTTAAACTGAAGAAGTCAGCATCTCCACATCTGACAATGTAATAGATCTGTCTATATCCTTTGTGTTCAAAATGACAAAAAATCACAGACTGACAGCACCTGAAAAATGGTGATAACCATGCACATGAGCCTACAGATGTCCAAACAAACAGTTCCTGCTGACACCAAAGTATCTTTAAACTAACTACAGCAGAGTTTCTGCAAGTGTGGCAGGATCATATACATTCCTTATGTAATTTAGATTAACACTAATTCAGTAGTTTCAGAGAGAATACATAATCAGGAATAGTCAGCACTTGCACTGTACTTAGAATATTAACTATCTGACTTCAGAACTCTACTGAATAAAGTGGAATATTTTGTTTTCATTCACACACTTTTGCAGGTTATCTAGTAAAGCAACCACACAGAAATCTTTTCCTCACTGTAGGAAAATACTGATAATTTATTCTAATGCTAAAAGTAACATTTTCAAGCATTCTGATACATTGTAGTCACAATTTAGATCCTTTTAATTTTTGAAAATTGTCTGAGATTGTCTCTTTATTCAACTCAGATACCCTCAAAGGTTTCAACTCTCCACTACCTTAGCTGGAACATATTCCAAACAGCATCCAATAAGTCACCTTTTCTCCTTCCTATAGGTTTTGGTTCCCATATATATAGATAATATTTAAATTATTTTCCTGATGCAATCATATTATCATAGACAGATAAAAGTGTATAAATTTGTTTCAACAATTTAAACTACATACATTTTGTTTAAAAAAAAAATAAAACCCAAACCACTGTTGGCATAAATGCAATTTGAGAAATTGATGAGCATGTCAAGGAACTCAAGAAAATCTAATTTTTCATTAACATTCATAATGCAGCATCACTTCCAATATACTCCAGCCTAAAGGACTAAAACTGAGCTTATTGTTGGCCCTGCTTATGTTCTACCCTGGAGGCTCAGAATAGAATCAGACTCCCTTGACATCAAAACTAAAATTTGTGGGGGGACAGAGAGGCGGGGAAATGCCACTATGTGAATGAACTCTTATTTTACCAGTTATTTCTTAAGTTTGTTACAAGCAGTCTAAAAATGTTATTGTGGGGTTTTTTTTTTCCAGCCATGGGTCAAAAAAATCTTACATTACTATTAAAATGAAAAATCTTTTTATGAGACATTGAAATATATACCAGACAGATAGGAAGAGAATGAGGATTCATTATTGCATCTAATGGAAGGAATGGGATGGTTGGAAAAAACAGCCAGATACGCTGTCTGTTCACACCCCAAACTGGTTAGCTACTCTGGATAAAACCAATGATATGTGAGTTGCCTTTGACTAGTTAAAAAGAGTCATCCCAGCTAATCTCACTAAACTTCAGTTTTCCAGACCTATTTCTCATCAAAATACCTATAAGTCAGCACACCCGACTGATAAAGGTGACTAACCATAAGAGGTGACATAAGTTATCTGAGTACAGCCCAGCCTCTATGCTAAGAAAAAAAAACTAGGATCTAAAAATAGCAAATTAGTAGTAAAAATAGTATACTAAAATGATGATGGAATAATATGTTTATGTGCATTAGTCAAAAATGCTGGGGTTTTCTGTATGTTAGATTTTTTTTCTATTGTGATTACAGTGTAAATAAAACTTTGCTGGCTCAAACTTTGTACACCACACTCAATTTTGCTGTTCACAGAGATAGTTTTGCAGAGTTGGCTTTTCATGGTAAATTTTCTAAACTACTCTCTCTTCTTGACATTATTATTATTATTATTAGAGCTTTTTTGCTTCTGACAACTGTATTTCTTTAATCATAGCATTTAGAACATCAACTTTTCAAGATAAAAAAAAGGATTCTGCCTATTTGTAATGGTCACATCTGGATGCACATGTCACACCACAATATGCTGTTCTGAAGTGTATGACACTTTCAACACAAATATACATATTGTGTTTGCCTTAAAGCTACCCAAATTAAGAGTCACCCATCCAAATACCTTGCTTTTATAAAGCAGAGAGGGATTATTTTATGCTTAATTATTCTCATGCTATTTGGACAAATTTGGCTCCTGCAGATTTTTAATGTTTGGTGTGTCAGCTAAGGATGATGCTTGGGATCTAGGAGAAGGTGGATAGAAAAACTGAAAGTAACTGCGATAATCAATTACATTATCTTTACACTCTAAGAAACACCCACACTTTTGGAACTAATATTTTCTGCCTAAATCTTTTATTTGCATCTCTCAGGAGACATTGCAAAACAGCATTCTTTGTCAGATTTGAACAGCAATGATTGACTGCGATATTTGTAGGGTTCATCTACACAAGATACCTCTCCAGGGAGAAATACTGTCATCCTTTCCCCTAGACCGATTGTTACAAGTTAAAGCTCCTGGGCATTTTTTCAATTTGTGTGGAAGGAAGTTTAAATACAAGTGGACTAGAATTAGGAGGATGCAGTGTGAAAATTACATCTTCTTGGTATCTCCTCTTTGAAGTGTTAAATATACTTGGATCTTAAAATAAGAAATGGCAAAGTCTTTTTCATGTATTACAATACTTAGGGCAGTTTAGGATTAATCACCAGGATTTTAGCTAACCTTACTTGAGTTTATAATTTTCATAATGCCATTTTATATGAAGGATATGAAGAACATTCCGGAACTCCACCCACTTTTATTGCAACCTTAAAAATTTTATTACATTTTAATTAGCTAGTTGGAGAGTTAAATAGTGAGCTATATGCAAAGACATCTGCATCTTTGCTCTCCGTTGTGTTTTTTTGTTTCTTGGGGTATTTTTGTATTTCTAAGAGAACAGCATATGCTGCACTGCATAGGTGACCTGACCATATGATTCCCTTGAAATTAATCTCATGTATGAAGGAAACATTTATGGGTTTCGATTATAGGGTGCAATATTACCTGGCTTATAAATATTGTAAACAAAAAGCAAGGGAATGTCTGTTACTTCAAACAGATTTGCCCTCTGAGGTTTTAAAATCCTTCGAACCTGCAGATAGATGTGGAAAGAACATTCTGAAAGTTCCTGACGGAGTCTGATACAATTGTTACTCTGTCACCTTTTGCTATATTCTAAGCTTCATGCAACTTCACGGAGTTATACAGGATTTTTGTCATGTGGCATAGCATTTTATGAAAAATCAAGACATATGTAAACTCAGGACATCAAAAATAATTACATTGCAAAATCATTAGAAAAAAAGAAGAGTGACACATGAAAATGCAACATACTGTGATATATCATGAGGTTTCCTGAATGTTTGCTAGTTTTACCACTGTTTTCAAGAACAGACACCAGAAATTAAATCTTCACTGGGTCAAGGCTATGACAGTCCGTTCCCTTTCCTGTAAAATGAGTAGTTTTAGAAGGAACTATTCCTAATCTTACCTTGACAGTCACCATTTTAGTGCTGAATATCCAAAACAAAGACAGAAAATTTCTATGAAATTTTACAGAGATAATGTTTCCTCCCACAGTGAGATGCTAAACTCTAGTGCTATTGTGATTAAATGAACATAATATCCTGCATAGTCTGTGATCTTATCTCTCTTCAGTTTTCTAGTGGCAAAGATGTATCTTTGATCCTGTGTTTTAAATCTGATTCCTAAGCATTTTTGTTCTCCATTTCACAGTGTCAAGGAACAAGCTCCCACTTCAGTATGTCACAGCATATCCCATTAAAGTACATAATAGAATTAAACTGCAAAATTCAAACCCAAACCATCTCTCAAAACACCTCAGATTTCATTCACAGTTGTAAAAAACCATTAAATGTCTAAGGAAACAAAATTCACAGCTGGATCCAGGTTCTGATCCAAACAATTGTCTTCTCTTTCCCCATTCACCCAAAGTCAACACACTCTTCTGTGCAAATATTTCTCCCCATTACTTTCTCTGTAACAGCATGCTGGGCCAAAGGTCCTTCCCCATTCCAATATGTGTACAATCTATTCAATTTTACTGTGTCTACAGAAGTAATGAACTCACTGTTATTTTTATTCTATCATTTAAGTCATTAATGAAAATGTTAAATAACACCCCTGAACCTATGACAGAGTCTTTTAAACTTTATTGTATTTATCAGATCAATTTCACAAAAGAAAGATTGGAAAAAATTGTGTAAATATGAGGGCATGGGTGGATGTTACCATTATTTTACCCCTGTTGTGGTATTTGTACCCTCATATTATGTACACTATTTTTTTCTAGCCCATTTATGAGAATGTCACTGCATACAATACCAGAAGTGTGTCTGAAGTTAAAACTTCTGCAGTCTACTCTCTGGCACTCTGGCAACCCTCTGGGATAATTGTCATGTTGCAAGAGGAAATTAAGTTAATGTAAGTTTTTTTTTATTTGTGGATTTGTTTGTTTTTTTTTTTTTACTCAACATCGCATGATTATTATCTAAGTGTTTGACTATATATATATATATATATATATATTCTGTTTATTTTATCCAAGGGCTAAACTGAAGTAGACTGGTCTGCAAATCTCTAGCTCTTTCTTTTGTATGCTTTTGGAGACAGATTTGGCAGTACATTCTGCAGAAGTCATATTATCTTTCAAGAATTGTTAAACAGAGTAAAATTTGTCAGTAAATATGCAAGAAAAGGTCAGGCAAAATTGGTACTAGTAGCAGTACAAGTAGTAGCAGTACTAGTAGAAAAAGTAGTAGTAGTAATAGTAATATTGAGTGCAGACCAAACTTAAACAGGAAATGATAATGAAGGTGACTTCGCCATCCTCTGCCAAGTACACTGAGGAGATCTGTGTTAAATTACATTTACCTTGAATGAAAACAAGAGGAAAAAATATTCTGAGAACAACAAAATTTTATATGGTAATTTCTTTTTCTGAAGTCGTCATGCTTTGATTTTATTTTTTTAAATATATGTTCTTTTCCATAATTAGTATAAAAAAGTCAAATTTTAAAATTTAGTGTTCTAACAGACAGTGCATTCCTAAGCATTTTGCAAAATGCCAACTTTATTTCTAAGTTTCAAAGAAATAAATGAAACTAAATTTTGAGATCACCAAATCCCATTAAAAAGTTTATTTCTTTTTTCTATTCAGCTCTCCTTTCCTCTTAGCAAAAGCAGTTTCAGGTAGTCTTCAAACCTCAGTGTTATTGCTATTAAACTTAGAGAAAGAAAAGTGTTCGAAAGTTGTCATCAGATCTAGAGAACAGCCCTAAGTTAAGAAAAACAGCTAGTACACCTGAGGTACTGCAGTTTGTTTGATCTGTCGAGGACTGCTCATAGTTAACTAAAAGCAAGTCAGAATTGATACAGAGGCTCAAGACCTCTCTCTGGAATTTTACCTGTCTTGTCCTGAACTTGCAGTCAATCAGAAACTACTTTTTTTTTACTCACAGGAAGCTAAAACATAATGTTTTAGGGTTTATACTGTTAGAGGGGCACTTGATTATAGGAATGTTTGGCTGGTGGCCAAGAGAAACTGAAGACAAAATAAAAGGGCAGGAAAAGTGACAAATTATTGAAGCGCTGAGGTAGAGTATGTAAAAAAAGTATTATTTTTGGCATGCAAAGAGCAAACATAAAGACATAAGAAAGATTCCCTCTGAAATATAATTACCTGTATCTGAGTAAATGAAAGGGTTTGTGATATCTAATAGCTGATGACATGACTTTAAACAGCTATGCTTTCAAAGAGAAAAGCAGGAACACCAGGCTGAAGAATTGCTTTCATCAGCAATAAGAGGACAATGAAGCACAGAAAAAAACAGAAGGACCAAAAAGATAGAAACTTGGTTATGATTCGATGTTTGCTTTAGTTTGCCTTTATGCTTTCCTCAGGTCTTGCCTCCTCCATCTTCTCTCTACTTCAGTCTTTCATATCTAGAAATGCCCTCTATAACTGAATAGCAAAAGTGAAGGTGTAATTCAGATATCATTTTTATAGGAAAAAACTGGTGCAAATGGGATAAAGTATTAATTGAAATTAAATCATTTGCTGGCTTTTTGAGCTTTGTTTGTAATTAAAAGCCTCACTGTGCCAGCTCAGAGACAGACGAAGGTCCAGATTACCTTGCTTTGCTATATATAGTCTTAGGAGAGGATGAGTGGTAGCTAAGGAAGAGTCTCTGTTCAACTCTTCCCATGTGGTTTACAGAAGGAAATAAAAACACCAAAAACAAACAAACAAACAAAAGTCCAGAGTCATTCAGTTTACTGAAAAACTGAACTTTCTGTCTTCCTCCTTCCAATTTCTTTCTCTCATTGTGTCGAGCTTGCCCAGACAGCCCTCCTGAAGAGCAGAATCTTCAGGAAATATGACAAAGGGCTAGAAGATGTTTCCAGAGGAAGAACACGTTTCTGACTGTGGGATAGCAGGTTCTGAATGAATAACAGGGTTCATCCTACAAGAACTGACCACTGTCCTCAGTGATGAGTGGCAATGGAATAAATCCTGGCCCCAAAACATTGAAAATAAGAGTGAAGCAGCTTTTATTTAAATAAAAAACCAAAGGACCAAATTAAATCAATAAACAATTGAAAAGATGAATCTGAAGGTTTATTGTTAGTTCCATCAATCAATATAAAAATGAAAAATAAAGAGTTGGTTATGCTTACTTAAAATATTCTTCCATGAGCTTCTTGTGTGGTAGGACTGGTATTTCAAAAGAAGCTAAATTGCTAATCATTCTTATGAAGGAATAATTATGTATTAATATTTTTGTAGTTTTTGGGGGAAAAGGGAGTTTAGAAACAAGGTGATGAGCATTGCTTGCTCCCTTCAGATTTATGTGTCACCTGAATATACATAGAAGAGACTGAAAATTCACTGGAAATGCAATGTGTTGCAATGGAATAGTTCTTTCGTCTTACAGTCCCAATTTTGAATCATTTCTCATTTTTCCACTCACGTGTTCCCAAAAGTCATTCACCTCTCCTGTCTGCTTGGATTATACTCCCTTCCAGACAGGGACTGAGTTTCATCATGCATTTGTGAATTGTCCAGCACAATAGGTGTCTAGGTTGTACTGTAATCCAAATAATGAACTATTAACTTGTTCCACTATTATTCATTCCACAAAGTTTTACATTCTTAACCAAACCTATGGATGAAGTGGGTGTGTCTGCTGGTTACTTCCCTTTAAATTGTCCTTTGACTGAATCTCATGCACTTGAAAAGAACCAGTTTGGATATGTGTTCTTTTCCATTCTCCATTTCAGGTTTTCTTGTCTTTTATCTCTGTATAAATGTCATTAATACAGAGATGAAAATGAGAGTTATTGTCGTGGTTTTGCCCACCAGCCCATCCCTGGGGCTGAGGATGGTTTTGTCCAGGTGATTTCCGGACAAAAAACCAATCAAAAAATTCAGTGACGCCTTTGTTAATTACATCTTTAAGAAAACGGAAGAGAAGACTTGTTGCGCAGTTGAAATTAGGAGTGGCAGCCATGTAGGAGAAAGGCAGCCGGCCCGAAGAGGGCCAAAACCCCCTCCTCCCCTGGCTTGGGCCAGAGGGGGCAGGTGTAGCACTGAAGTCCCCCCTTCTCTCTTGTAAGAAAGTGAAGAAAAAAAAAAAGTTTAAAAGACTGACTACTTGGATGAGAAACCGCTGTGGAAGAATTTCAGCCAAGAGACAATGAAGCCTCCAAAGTCACAACTGGCAGCTGAAGCTGCAGCAAGAAAAGTAAAGTGCGAAGAGGGGGGGGCTTGCCTGCTTCTTCCCCCACCCTCCTTTCACTCTCTCTCTGTTCAGCAGAGAAAAAACTGAAAAGTAATCCCTGCTACTTGTAAAAGTTTGTTAGGGTGAGGAGACCCCCCATGTGGCTCACAGAGGAGCTTGTGGATCTACCAGAGAATTGAAACTTCATGAGAGACCTGAGGTGAGGCAGAGTCCTGTTGAAGACTTTGTGACCCTTGAAGGGAATGATACTTATGCCGGAGCGAGGACGGCTCGGATAAGCTTGGGATCTGTGTGTGGGATCCATTCTGCTGCTAAAGATTTGTGACTTTGACAGAGAGAGACCTACGCTGAAGCAAATAACAACTCGGGTAGGGATGCTGGAATCCATGTGTGGGATCCATGCTAGACCTATGTCGGAGCGGTCTGTCTAGGACTGTTCTCCCATGGGGAGGGACCTCCATAGGGTAACAGGGGTGAACTCTTAAGCCATTATCCCCTGTAACCCGTGGAAGAAAATCCATAGTAAGCAAGTGTCCACTTGCAAGCCTATGGAAGAAAGACTCTTCAAAACCTGGGTAACCTCCAGCCTTCGGTCTTAGCCAAGGAGGGGGCTAAACCCAGCCCTGGAGGCTGACACAGAGAGAGAGACAGAGAAAAAGTTCCAGCTGCGACGAGAATGCTGCAGAGTTACTGGAGAGAGAGAGCTGGAACTCCGAAAATAAAGAATGAGACTACTTCTCCTCCTTGGACTGTTATAAAGGGGGTAGGAGTACTTCTGTAAATATATAGCACTTTAACTTGAGTAGAAATTATAATTCTTCAGTTTTTAACTTATTAGTAGTTTTGTTTTACTAGTAATAATTGTTCATACAATTTTCCCCAAATCCTGTCTCTCTTTTGTCTGCATAAACCTTCTCTCAACTAGTAGTAATTGTGTGGGAGGTGTGAAAGCAAATTGACCCAGAACAAAACCACCACAGTTATCAATGGGGGAATAATGCTTTTTTTCTGTTCTTATGCATGACTTCAATTGGCATTAATGAGTGTTATGTGTGTGAATTGAGAGAATACACATAACTGTATTTGAGGTAAATAACAGGTAAACTTACTTATCCCATGAAAGCAAAGAGGTAAAATATGTTTTATTATGAATTATATCTCTGATTAATGTCATACAATACAACTAGATATTTAAAGAAAAATTCATTTTGTACTAACCCACATCATAGAATCATAGAATCATAGAATCATAGAATTAACTGGGTTGGAAGAGACCTCCAAAATCATCAATTCCAACCCCTGATGCCATGCTATGCAGACTTTAAGACTGCAGAATTAACAAATTAATTAAGAAAATTTGAACTTGAATATTTTCTGCCACTGTGGGAGATTTTAAAATATTTTATTTTACTTCTACTGATAAATAGAAGCTCAGAAACTCAGTTTTTATTACTATTATTTCCACAATTGCAGAAAGCAATGAAACAAAGATAGAAGAGGCATTTTTTTCTTTATTTATCATCATCAAGAATGATGTGGGATTTTTAAGAAATGCTTGTTTCTTTTCTGGGACAGTAAGTAAAATTACAAGCCAACTCCTCCAACTGGCACATTATGTGACAATTGCTTAAAGCAAACAAGAAACTCTTTTTTAGATCAGGGCACAGAGCTCAAGTGGAAGTTGTCAATTTTAATAAAGCAGAGTGGTCCTAGGGAAGAAATTTTGTGTTTCTGTTTCCAATGGTGCACCTGTTTGTAGCACACACTTTTTTCAACAAATGCCAGTTTGCCTGTAACACTTGCAGTGAACTTTAATTGTGTGCTTGAGTTGAAAATCTTAGTTTTGATCTCACTCTCTTTAGGTAGCAATAAGTCAACTTACATAATCACACCTCACTGTAGCAGACAAAATAACCATCTTGATTTTCCCTCCTTCCTTACTTTTTAGAAAATGGCTGTATTTTTATGAGTTCACCCTCACAGTGAGCAGGGATCTATAAGCTTTGGAACATAAGATGGTTCTGCAATAATAGCTATTTCTAAACCATTATAGTAATTAATCACAGAAGGAGCTACTGGAAAAAAAAAATCTATAATTTTGAACATATAATTGAATTTTTATTGCTTTTAAACTGAAGTGTTTAGACCTTGAGAAAATCAGCTCAGCAGGGAAAAAGAAACCCTTCCTTTTTGCCTCTCCTTCCTTCTGTGCTTTAGACAAAGCTTGGCAGAGCTCACAAGCTATATGAGAGCTGATTTAATAGTTCTTTATTTTAGTCTACCTCCTAAATAAGAAGCAAAGGTCACTTAAAAATTATTTTCTTAACAAAATTCACTGGAGGTGGGTTGGGATAGAAAGTGAAGACTTTCACATCCAAAGCTAGCACTGGCCCCTTGCAGAGGAAGAAATCCATGCATTCGGACGAAACAAATACTCCTGAATTGGCAGTTGCATTGAGTTTGCTTACAAAGATGCTGGTAAAGGGCCCTAAAGGTTTTCTTCACCAATTAGCCCAAAGTGTCTTTTTTCCTAGGTCAGTGTTATGGAGGATATTTCACAGAGTACAGGTCCTGCAGAGTTGTGGGAAACACCTGTTTTGTGATCTTAGCTATGATTATGTTAGTTGATGGATTACTTTCCAGTGCTGTCAAAAGTTGGTGGATAAATTCTGTGCTGGCTGTTGTCACACAGAAGCAGAAATCATGAGATGGTTGTTTGTTTTATCTGCCTATAACACCCACCTTAATGTTGAGCTGACTGTCTCTTGAAAATTATATTTTCTTTTCATTGAGTAGAGGAGAGTAAGAAACTGTTTTATACTGAAAAATTGACTTCAACAAAATTCTTAATAGATCAAATAAACTCCTTTTTTGCATACTGCTCATATACAGAAATATTGGTTTATACCTTGGAAATATAGGGGTATACATTGGAAATATACTAAGTTAACTAATTACAAGTGTTATTCTTTAATAATTTAACAATATTTTTCCTCTTTTCCCATGTTGAAAATCCTGTGGTCTGTAGTAGAGTCTTTTTCTCTCCAAATTTGCATATTCCAAACTTGTGTGATATGGATAAGCCACATTTAAGATGATTAGGCAGTAATCAAGTCATAATATTAATAATTATATATAATTAGAAAGTTTTAATGAACAATCAACCATTAATAAACTCTAAACTCCTTAGTAAAGCAATTTTAACTTCAGACTTAGCTCTTAGACCAATCCACATATTTCTTCTAATTTTCATTAAACCATCCTAGTAACTCCAATGATTTACATGTATAGAGAAGACCAAAGACTGCATACCTCAACAAATATGACTTTGAAATTATAATGTTACTAGTAAAAGGTGACAGACTTTGTACCTTTCTGAGAGTAAAAGAACCTGGGACTTGTCTAGACTTGTACTAGCCTGAGATGAATTTAACTTTTTTTGGCTGAGCTTGCGGTTTTCTAGTTGTCAGGTGACTATTGCTAAATTTGTTATAGCTTTAATTTATCTCTCTGCCCCTGTGTGGCATAACACCTATTGTTAATTAATAAAGAGTAAAATCAAATAGCTATTATGGATTGAGTGAACTGTCTTTCATTCTAGGTTTATAATATATTATAGAAGAATAGGTGTATTAGATGGCATCAGAAATCCCAGAGTGTGATCACAGGTTCTGGAAGTCAGTCATTTTTCATGAAGGTAAGACCTCATCTTGTGAGCCAGGCAAACCCAAATTAAAGAGTAAGAAAGAGGGCATGTGGAACTAGGAAACAGTGGGATATGATCAAGCAAGAAACCATCAGAAAATGTGTAAAAATAATGCCAAGTGGACCCAAGACTGAAGAGGAACAAACCACCACAACCAACATCATATTCCACACAGTGATGATATTGCCAGTTCACTGTGACCCATTTTTTTTTCCTTCATTCTTGAAGCTCACTCATATTGTTGCCCCATTACCTGTAGGGTGGAGGGAGCACCCCATAGAACCAGGGAAAAAGGTTCCCACATATATAAGAAGATCAAATATATATACACACACACACACATAAATCTATATACATACATATATAAATATGTATGTATTAATAGTGAAGCTTTTCTTTAACAATTTGAGTGTGACTAGAAGTGCTCATATTATCACAGCTGGACTAATAAAAACTATTTGTTGTGGTTTTAGTAGACTGCTAATCTACAGTAAATCCTTTGTTTCTCTTTTTCCCATAACAAGATTTAGACTGCAACAATTACCTTCACTGAAAGAAAAGAGAAAAGGAAAATTCTAACTTGTAGTTCAATTTGCTGAAGATTAAAAAGAATATTTTCCCCATAGTTATACAGTTAGGAATTGTATTTTAAAGGGCAGGATAAGATGGTGTCTTACTTTCCACGAAAGCATGGTTGAAAGTCTTCTTGGTAAAGTCTCATGTCTGAATATGCTGATTTGGGCATGTCTAAAGTGAAGAAAATAACTTTTTTTTTTTTTTTTTTTAGGTTATCTGTATTGGTTCTTCTGACTAGATTTATACTTAAGGGCTGACATTCTTCCTCAGGCAGCTCTTAAAACCTCAGATTTTGACAAGAGTTCACATAATTTTGTCGAAGAGAAAATAATATTATATGGTAAGGGTTAGTGGCACATCCAGGCCTGTACTCATATATTTGTCTATATCTCAATAAAATAAAAGCATTTATGTTTATATAGCTATTACATCCCCACTATGTATGCATTTAGATTGTAAAATTATTATTGTATAGTTTGAAGGAAAATTTGTCCTTTGCAAGAGAAGTGCTGTAATACAATATTTGATAAAATCTGAAGAATATTCAATAAAATAAGGTGACAGGTACACGTTAGAGACCATAACACAGAAGAGCCAAGTCTGCAAGCTTGACTTCTTTTACTGATTATTAAAATTCACAAAATTCCACCTGCTTTAGACTCCTTTGCTTCTTACCATGTGTGAATGATGTTAAGCCATATGTTAAATTAAAATAAAAAAAAAAAAAAAAAAAGAAAAAAGAGAGAGAGAAAGTTAGGCATTTGAAAAACTTGATGAGTTTTTTAGATTTATTTTTCTAGAAGGTAAATAGCAGCAAGAACACCAGAAAGGGTTTTTTTGCAGTTTCAGTTTATAGGAAAACAAAACCCAGAAAACTGATACTCCCTGGTAATCAAATCAGTCGCTTGCAATTGCCAGCATCTGAGTTTTATAATTGTGTTCATGAATTTGCCCATTATTTTAACTTCACATTGGTTGGCAGATGCTGCCAAAGGACAGCGAATGGCCCTTTTCCCAGGGACCTAAGGTCATTCCCACAGAGCTCCCGAGTACCAGGAAGGAGCTCTTCCTTACATCATGCAGCAGTGCAGGCCAGTATTTAATCTATCCCCAATAGATCATGTGTCTAACTCTGGAGCATAATGCAATTGTGGGTTTGGCAGGGATTTCAGAGTTCTGTGCAAGTGAGAGAGAAATAAAAAAGAAGCTGAAGAGCTACTTTCTCAAACATCCTCTCTTTTGTACAATGCAAACTCTGTTACATCTGCCTTTCACCTATTTTGCTCAAGTGTCACGAAGAATTTTGTTGGAAGAGGGATCAGAAAATGCACAGAGAACTAACTTGCATGTATATCTAGAAATAAATATAGAGGAGCTTTAAGCATTGACCTTTGGCTGTGTACAAAGAGTACAGCTCAGTATTCCTGAAGTGTTTCACCTTCTCATTGAAATTGTGAAGTTCAAAGTAATTAAGAGGAAATATTCTTTTTTTTCTTTGCTATAGATCAAATAGCATTCCAGTTCAAAAAGTGTCACAAATAACAACTAATAATAATAATTAAAACCCGCTTACAATTCAAAACCTGTTCCGTTTTTCTGTTTGGAGCATTTTTTGATTTTCCAAACACCTTAAATCTCCAAACTTCCAGAATAGATGTGTATATGCTTTATATTCATATATATGTGTGCATATATAGAGAGAGAGTTAAAGTATATATATATATATGCCTATATGTAGGCATAATAAATTATGCCTGCTGCACATGCACTTAAGAGTTCATATGGTATGAAGTCTACATTACTTGATTCAAAAATTGTCTGGAGGAGTTCTTAAGAAAATAACTATATTTGAGTTAAAAGTTATAACACTGATTGCTTTTACTTATAATGACATTTTTTTCAGGCTGTTTAGCTGTACATCTTACAGATATAAGCATTCACCATATGAAACTTCAATTAGCAATGATTTTCAAGATATAAAAAGGTGCCTATTATAACAGCACAGTGAGAATGTGTGGTATACGTTCATTTAAAGTGCTGTTAATTCAATTGCTTTATCTGATCCAAAGTCACTTAGATTATATTAAATTAGCCATCTGTTTGGCTTTCACCTTGGAATGTCTGCCAGATGCTGAGTTTGTTTATAGACAATTCATTTGCAGACACAGCCTTAACAACAGGCTTGCTTGTTGGGGACTATCCCTTATGGAAGAGTTTACCTGGAAAGATAGAACTGAGCTCTCCCAGCAACAACTGCTTGTTCAAAGGGTAAAAATATATTGACTGCCTTGTGTCTAGTACACTATTACACAAATTATATCCTCTTATTAATTTCTGTAATCTTTGTGATGAAGAGACTTAAATGGTTCCACAAAGCTGCATCATTCTATATAATGCCCATTTATACATTTTATGGTTTTCTTTTTAATTAAGGCCTAGCACTAAAATTAATATAACATTTTATTATCTAGTGGGCATGGAAGCTTTTTACTAAGTCTCCAGATAGCTTTTAAAAGTCTATTAAAAAGGTGTATGTCATTCCACAGTTGCTGCACACAGGGAAAATATTTCTTTAAGGGGATGGGCAGCATTCTTTCTCTCTCTCCTCCAAAATAGGACTTATTATTCATCACAAAAATTATGCAAAGCTGCTCAGGAAGATTCCAGAATTAGCCAGAATTTAATCAAACTCTTTTGATTGGTTTTATTTTTTCAGCAGTCATTCAAAAGTAATCCCCCATGGACTAGCAAATCTTAGTTACTGGTCCAAATAAACAGGATAGTATGCAATCACTGAGCAAAAATCAGAAGTGGTTTGTGCTCACTTGGAGAGATTTTTGATTAAATAACAGTCTGAATGCAGCTTTTAGTTGTTAAAGATACCCCGACAGATACTGACATTGCCAGCCTTAGACATAAGGCTTGGTACTAACAACTACCGTCAGCACCAAAAATAACAAATTGGGTTTCTTCAGGCAGCAATAAAAGGCTATTTAATAGCTTTTTATTATATATAACTAATTTTTGTTGCTTAGAAAAATTAAGCATGTTGATATATAATGAATAAAAAATTCATACAAAATACAGGCATTGTTACTTACTGGCTAAGCCAATTTCTAAATAGTAGGGTTTAGAAGATTTCCTTTATTTAGGGAAACTTTAAACCATCTTTGCTTATTGCAGGTTTTTAAGCAGAGGCTTTTTTATCTTTCATTAAAGCATTTGGTCCTTACTAATGTTATGAACAAGATAATAAATTAGATAGATTATGTTCCAATGTGATTCAATATGGAAATTCTCTTATACTGACGCATTCCAAAAAGATTTGAGTTCTACTGCAGTTTTGTACCTCATTGCTTCCAAAGCTTTTAACTTCTGTTATAAAAAAAACCCAAACAGAACAAAACCAACAAAACCCAAACAAACCAAACAACAAAACCCAAACCAAAATAAAAACAAAACCAAACAAAACCCAAAACAAAAATTGAATCAAAACAAATTAAAAACCAAAGCGAGAGAAGCAGAAAAAAAAAAAAAAAACATAAAAAATGGTATATATCTAATTGAACCATTCAGTCACTTAGGTCTCTTAGGCTGGTTAAAGAGAAAGTACCTTATTAGATATGAAATGTCAGATTTTCAGGAGCAACATACTTGACCAAGGAAAAATCCCATCTGTGCAGCAGACAGCTCATCTGAGTTTGCACTGGCCATGACAAAATATACTTTTTAAGCTGAATAAGATTCTGGTTTTATGCATGGGCTAATCTTGAATCTGGCACTTCTTTTTCAAAAGAACGATCCAAATACTAATTTTAAACACAATCATTATTGGTTTCTCCATCTACATTGTATTTTATACTGTCTCTGGCAAAGAGTACCTCACAACGTATTTTTCCATTAACCTTCTACACCATGAAGCAGGAAATGGAAGGTCAGTGCTTACACTGATATAAACTTTTGCCCTTTGGGTCTTCATCCATTGCCTGAAATCTTTGAGAGCAGAGCAAATTAATCATATGGCAAAAATATAAGACACATTACATTAGTTTGTTTACTCAGGTACATTCTTTTTCTTTTTTATTTCAGCATTTTCAGGTGGTTTTATGTGATGTGTTTCAGTATTTTGTTGCTTTGCTTTTTTTTGTTTAAAAGAGAAAATTGGGTTGAAATATAAAAATTTTCCATTAGATGAAAATTCTGTTTCACAATAAATTCTAAGGAGAAATATATTGCTAATATCCATGACAGAATATGTGAGCAGACAACAAGGCTTGTGAGATTTTGCTCCCCAAATTACAATAATCCTTAAAACAAGCAGGAATTTTGAATTTATTACAACTTTCTAATTGGAACTCTTTTTTTTTTTAGAAAAAAATTAATTTTTGTTAATTTTAAAAATAGAAAAATGAATTCATATTCTGTCTAGAGGAACTAACCCATGCTTTGGAAGACATAAATTTATGTAAGAAAAATCAGGGAATAAAGTATTTTTCTCTTCCATTTTAGAAGCTCATTCCAATGTTCAGATTATCAAGTATTATAAATATCTTCCTTTCTTGTCTTTACAGTAAAACTCAACAGATCTCTTTCAAATACCAAGTCAAAATAAAAAAAGAAAAAAAATAAAATCTATAAATAATTTCTAAAATAGTCCTTTTTTTAAAAATGAAGAGTAAGTGTAAGGTTATTTCATGGTGTTATGTGAATATATGAGAGATGAAATGACTTCTACTTGTCATAAAGATAAGACATGAATCACCAGGAAGGAAGATCCATCCCAGTAACTGCAGATTCAATGAGAAGATCATCAACATCTGTGGACAGTTCTTTGGACAAAAGCTTAAGGAAAAAGCATATATATATAGTACAAAACTCCGGTATTTACAATGAGGTAGAGGTGAACTAGATAATAAACATATGTAATTCAAAAAATCATGTATAGAATAGATATTTAATAGATAATAGAATAAATATTATATGTCTAGGCATATAATATAAATGTATGCACTAAATGCATATATAATACAAGTATAGGAACATAAAATAGTAGGATCCAGGCTGGTTTTGGACTAAGTAGATATGTCAGTGTTATGACGTGGAGTTTATCCTTCAAATCCTGACCTAGATCAACCAATCTCTTTTCTCCTTCAAGTTTAAAACTTCCTTCTTTATGAGCCTTCCTACCCTGATCTCTTCACCAGCTTTATCTAAACTCCTTGAAAAGCGTTATGTAGCACAAACTGAAATAGACTCTATAAAATTGAGAATGTGCAGTTGTAATATTTTTAGTGCAGATACTCTGTCTTTCATGTTTTTAAAGGATCTGGCACACATATGGTACCCTATAAATGCATTAATTCAGTTTGAATGAAATTAAATTCATCCACAATTTGATACTGCAGGTCTATATGTTGGCTTCTGTTACTGTAAATGTAGTTGTGTTTTCCGAGAAATATCATGCATGCAACTACTTCACATAATACATTTCTTAAGCCAACTGACAGGAAAAAAGTGAATAGAGGGAAATGCAAAGAAAAAGGAAGCAAGAAAAGGGGATAGAAAGCTAACAAAGATAAGAGTGAATAAAATACTGACAGGAGAAAGGATGGGTTATGAGCAGAAAGGACAGAGAAAAAAGTGAGATGATAAAGAGAGGGCCAAAGAGATGAAATATGGATACAGAACAAGAGATACATAAATTGAAAACATAAGAAATAGCAGCTAAATCAACACAGGAGCCATGGAAACAAAGTAGAAAACAATGTTCAAAAAAATAAAGCGGTGAGGAAGGATGGTTAAATCTTGTCTGAAGGTGGAACAGCACGGCACTGTTGTTTTTCTTGCTAGGACTGCCCTCAGGTTAGGACTTGCTAGGACTCCCTCACTGCTGCAACCATGTGGCTAAACCCTTAATGCAAACCCCAGCTAAGAAAAGAGCTCTGTTTACTTCCTATGCTGGTGATGCACTATAAGTCGTGTCATCACTACATGACTAAATCTTGACTAGTCTTCTTCTTTTTAAGAACTAAAAATACTATGAATTTCTGTGTAGCTCTGCAAGTGATGAAGAGCACGGCTAAAACATAGTAAAGATGCCAGTAAAAACATAATGCCTATAAAGGTCTACATACATAGATAAAATACAGAGACAAAATTTTTACGTAAAATAGCCCACCCATAGCTGTGCCCTCACTTTGAAGACAGGTAAATTGCTGAGTATCTACTAGTTAAATTATACAGTTTGTTTCTTTATACACATGGATTTTGCTTCTCTGCTTGTCCAAGCCTAAGCTACTCAAGACCTTCCAACAGACAGGATTCAGAAACTGATCTTTAATCTGTTTATCTCATGGGATGAATCCAAACAGATAAATTTATCTCAAAGAATAAAGTTACAATATTTCCCCCAAAAGACATTAAAACCAGAAGTTTTGTGCCCAGTTGTTGCGTTGGTTTGTTGGTTTTTGTAATTATAGGCGAAACATTATAAAGTTGAAGTGCTCATAAATAAAATAAAATAAATTTCATTTATTTCCCAAGGTGACAATATTTAAAACTCTCTCCCAATGTCTGGCCTGAACTGAAGGCTACAGACTTAACTATGACACAGGTCATAGGCCAGTTCTCCTGACATCACTGCTGCAGTGTTGGACCAAGAGGTCAAGATGAGAAGAGCTGGACCATGAGTGAGACCCTTGACTGATAGCTATAGCATGTAGGTAGGAATAGGAAATAACTGGTTTCAACCCTTCTTCCTTCCTTCCACTTCTGTATGTATTAATCTTGGTGTCATTGAAGGAAAAATGTAGAAATAATCACATAATCATTTAGGCTGGAAAAAACTCCAAGATCATCGAGTTCAGCCGTGGACCAATACCACCACTAAGTGCCACATCCAGTTATTTTTTGAACACCTCCAGGGATGGTGACTGCACCACCTCCATTGGCAGTCCATTACAATGTTTAACATCCCTTTCCATGAACGAATTCTTCCTGATGTCCAACCTGAACCTCCCCTGATGCAGCTTGAGGCTACAACTAATATGAACAAGCTCAGGACTCATTTCAACCACCATTTCAAAAGTCTTGACCACCAGACCAAAGAAAAAGAGCGAGCCCTTCTTGCTGCTCACAGGATCATATGGATTGAGAGATTTACCTTTATTATTTCTGCATATGGATGGAGACATGGCAGTTTAGGATGCCAAATCTTCACCTGTGAAGAAATACAGAAAAAGTGCTATCAAATGCATCCTAGCCGATCACCATTTATTAGCACATGCAGCAGAAGTTAGTGAATTTAACTAAATATTAGTGCAGCTCACTGGATAGGACATTCTTTGTGTCAGGGCAGTGGTGGGATATCCTGCATGGCATACACTTGCTGCTCCCATGGAAACCAATGGGTGTGTCAGGATAAGTATCAAGCAGAACTGAGCCTAAGGGAGATGTTTTATTTGAGTAAACTGTAATCATTACTGACAAAATGGAATATGAGTGTGTTGTATTGCTGTCTATTTAAAGCCTTAGATTAAAAGTAAGGCAATTTCTCAATGCCTGAGGAGTAATGCCTAGGAATAGTGTACTTAGAAATGTATACAGAACAAAAAGTTGGTGTTGACTAAAACACATTACCATCTGCTTCTTTGTTTCATTCCACTAGAGATTAATTGAGTTGATATGAGTTAGTAGATAATCTCAATGAAATTACACAGTGTGTTGATGAGGATTTCAATTCAGCTACTGATTAACTTGTTAGAATACCCAGGTGAGATGATAATTATTCCAGAAATCTGAATACAAAATTTTAAAACCAAGTTACTGCTCGTTCTTGAAGATTGTGCTGACTTAAGAATTTTTTCTCCTTTCTTTCATTATCAACCACATTTTAAAGTGCATCATATGACCTTATGTGTACACAATGTGCTTGTAACTCTGTGTGTGTTTAGGTGTATGTAGATAGATAGACTCATATTTATTCAGACATATGTGAAAGTCCAAACCTTTGCTATGGCAGGACTTTCACACATATCTGGACTGTAGGCTTCTCAATTATGATAAGTGATGCCTTTATTGCTTTAAAAAGTGTTAAATTCCCTAAATCTGCTACTGGAATCCCACCTACGTATATTTTGGCCTCTTCGCTATACCTAAAAACCTTGTCCTGAATCTCTTTTTAAAATGGGACTTTACTGCAAAATAATTAACTGAAAAACATATATTTGAATGAACATGTCTTATGAAATGATTGAAATTGCTGAATTAAATAGATGACAGACAAGAGGAAGTTACGTAACAAAGAAGTTACTGTACAGATGGTGCGGAGCCACAGGCTCCATGCCATGAGTTGAAGTGATGCAATTTTACTCCTTCATACCAACATTAACGTCAATGGTTATGTTTTTGAATTAATTGAAATTACACCAGCTCCATTGACTTTAGCAGGGCTCTACTTGGGTGGAAGGCTATGCCTACAATTAGTTGCAAGTTTAAAGGGAATGCTTGGAATACATTAGTTCTCCTTTTGGAATTAATCTTTGTTTCTAAAAAAATATTAAAATTTCCATCCAAGAAGATGATTACAACTGGAAACATATAGTAGTTTAAGGTAGCATAAATGATTCCAAATCAGTTTTGTTAGAGTGAAATAAAACCATATGAGTAATATGCATTTTAGGAATGAAAACAAATTACAGTTCTAAAGCATGATCAGTTAAAAGATACCCACTGTTTTGTTCATTATTTTATTGAATTCATGGCAATTCTGGTTCACAACTTTACATTCTACATAATACAATTGTACAACCTGAATCTTGACATCAGAGTTCCACAGCTATTTTTACAATTCCAGAGGAAAGCCTTTTGTGGATTTGCAAGCAATTCCTGCAGGAGTGGTCCTGATAAAGCACACCTAATCATACAACAAGCAAAAAAAAAATTGTTTTCCTTAATAACAATGCCTCATTATTCCTTTAAAACACAGAGCACTTATGCTAAGGTGTTAAATAAGAAATGCAGTCATCTATTTAAGAGTGAGGATTTTTCTGTTTTGTCTCCTTTTTTTTTTTTTGTCCTCAGTACTTCAAGTCAAGCTGTGAGGAAAATCTCTTATGCCTGCTATGCAGTTTTATCTTAATCCAGGGAAGTGGGAATCTAGCAAATGAAAAATAATCCAAAAGTTAATGTGGAAAAAATAGCTAGGTAAAATTTGGACAGCACAAAATTCTTAGTGCACAGAAAGCCTGAAGCAATATTCTGTCTCTCTTAGTTGAACAGTGATTATAAAGATGATTAACCATATCTTTTATTTCTTTATTATTGACATTAGTATTGCTTTTTAATTTGACTGTGAAACAGTTTCTACATATTTGTGCACTAAATGCAAGCAGACATTATGGGCTGGCTTTTTCAGAAATGATCTATTAAAATATTTAATCTTAATATAAATTAAGATGATGGCCTCAGTTCTGCAATGTGAAATGCAGTGGCAAATTCCCAGCATTTGTGTAAAGTTCAGTCAGTCTGAAAATAGTGGTTTCTGGCTACTAACATATTACTGACATGCTTTGGGCTGATGGAATATGAAAACTCTCTTGTCCTATGTGCATATGCTCTCCCAAGTTTCATTTTTCCAGCTGTCATCCATTGATTTTTATTTAGGTTCACCCCTTTCACATTTAAAGAAGTCTGACTGCACCTCTTGACAAACAAGTTTTTGAGAAAGGCTTATTCATAGATTTTTTTATTATTATTTGGGAAAACAAAATATGACAGTTATTGAGGCCAAATGTACACCATGTATAAAACAGGTTACCTGGCATTAAGCTTGTTGAAAAAAAATTAGAAAAAACCCCAAACTTAGAAGATTTTTTTCTTGCTTTATTAGAGGGAAATAAATGTAGTGTTTAGCTAGATTTTTCTGGTTTATTTTAACTAAAAGAGAAGGGATATATGAACGAAAAGGGTTAGACAGTAGTTATGGCAATTATTACTTCGACTTGGGAGGAGTCACATAGAATTCAGGTAAATTGCTGTAAATGTGAATACTTTGACATAACAATACTAATTACTTTTATTAAATCCTGCAGTCAATAGATAAGGTTTTGATTCACAGGTAGATGAGGACTGAGGTTCTTTTATTACATGATCTTTCCTGTCACTCTCTCCAAGATGGTTTCTATCTGTCAGAAGAGACTATTCAACATAAGCCTATAAGAGAGTGTTATTTCAGCCAGAACTTGGACTCAGTTTTTGGCAAATTTGACATATTGTCACCACTTCCTGTAAATGATGGAACATCCTAAAAAAGGGACATTGCAAAAAGGTCAACATGGGATTGGTATGAATTATTCCTTTTTTCCCTTTTTTATTTTAAAAAATATTACAAGTCTATATTAAAAACTCAATCCATGTTTTTACATTTTTTTATAGTAAACATTAATAAGTGGTTAAAGGCAGTCTGAGAAGTGTTTGGTTCCTAAGTAAACAGTAGTCATGTCAATAAGTAGTCTTCTCTTTTGACATCATCCTGCAAAAGAAGGAAGCTCATATTATTATTGTAGATGATCCCAAAAGGGGTTTACAGGATCAGTTATTGGGAAGTCACCAGCTGCAGTCCAAGGACCTGGTGTTTGGTCCAAGCTACACCTCAAGCACTGTCAGTACTGAATTAAAGCTATTTTAATTAGGACTTTGTCCAGTCAGGTCTTGCAAGTCTCCAATTGAGTTTACAGATTCTCTATACAAACATTCCAATATTTGCAGAGTGGAAAAGTACAGAGCTGAATTCAAGAACAGCTGGTTGAACTGATCCAAACGGAACTTTTGTTTACTTTTTTTTCTCGTCTTCTTGACAGAAGTTTTCTGAAATAAGCAGGGGTTCACACAATTCCCATGGATTGAAGACATGTTCCTTGAAAAACCCTGGTTCCAAAGTCCTGGATAGGATTTTATTTTTCTAGATTTACAGCTCTGAAAGTATCAGCTCTCCACAGGTTCAAGGTTGTTTAGTGGGAAACCAGATGTGAGAAAAAGGGAAGTGGTTTCAACTCATAGTCGGGACTCTGCTTTGGAATTGTGAAACTGATATAGCTCAGCCCTGTTTCTGAACAGAATGTATGGTTTGATGAAGTCTTTGTGGTCTTCTACCAAGTCCCTCTGTTACCAACCTTCACTTTTGAAAACTGTTAGCACTCCCCGCCTCGTTGGTGATCTGATACTTGTGAGCTTCCCCAGAGCAAAAGCCATAAAGGATCATTTAAAAACAAATACATCTTGTTAAAAGGGAACACTTTCAGGTGGTAAATGTGCTATTCCTATTAAAAAATGAGCAAAATGTGCAGTCATACCTAGCTTGTTTTTGAGAGGCTAGTGCCTGCCTCTCTTAATGGCTGTAAGGCATAATGGTAAAACACTGACACTTAGACACCAATTCCTGTGCTTCGATTTCACTGCTGAAGAGTCTGTTTTGCTCAGGGCATGTTGAGATAAGAAGTAATGAAAGTAGTAGTAATTTAGTACATATTTCAATAAACTCTTCCCTCAAACACATCCAGACCTCACTGCTAAGATATGACATTGGAAGACTATGACATTGGTAATTGAGGAGATCTACTTACAAATGACACAAAGGTACTGCTTTGGAAAAAAACAGATTGCACACCCAACTGTATAAGCATTCCATACATTAAAGTAAACAAACAAACAAAACCAAAACCAAACTTCCTTTTCAGTGTATTTAAATAGATGGCAACATCCTTTCTGATAACACCTCTCAAGGTGGGGACCCTGATGCCTGAGAATATAACTAACTGCAGAAATCCTGGAAACCCACACTTCTGGAAGAGCACTTATTACAGAAAATCAAAGTTTTCCCCTAAAATCCTTCTGCTTGCAGCTAACATAATATTGTTGCCTTGCTCTTCCATAATAGCAGGTGGAAAGAAGACAGTTTATTGAAAATTTTACCTAAGGAAACCAGATGTGCAAAAAACTGTTTGTCAGAGAGGTGTCCAACAGGAATGACTTATTTCTCAAGAGCAGTTGAACTTCTTCATGAAGGTCAGACAGACTCCAGAGTGCTTTTCCATGGAGAGCCATCTGAGTTTGGTATGCAGTAGCAGCTGATGATGATTAGTTTCATTTCATCACATAGAATGGCTAAACATCAGAATTTAACACATGCACATTGATTAAGGTCATTCTTATTCCCTAAGTGAGTATATTTTCATAGTGGTGCTGACAGCGATTTTGTTCCCAATGCTTGTGAGTGATCAGTGATCTCAAAAAATATTGCACGGGATGACACTTTCTTGTTTCTTACTGACTCTGTCAACACTGGTAGTCTTTTCACGGAAGTAGGTAGCTATGTCTGGACACTCTCATGCACTTGAGTTAATCCAGTAGTTCACTACTCAAACTCCTTCAAAAATATATGGATTTCTTCACTAATCATTTAACAACTTCTTTCAAAAATCTTGAACTTCCTTCACATTCTGCAATAAATCTCAGTTGGTAGGTAACTTAAACCACGTTTGGAATTGTTACTGATTCGTTCATGGGCAGTATAGACCATAGGTTTCCTTTCTGCATACAGTCTACTGTCTTTTGTTCTCTAACTTCACTCATCAGTTGAGGAAGTCCTTATGCTTCATCTGCTTTGCTACACTTTTCCATGGCAAAGGTTTCAAAAACGTGTGTTATCACCTTCATCATATGTAATTTTTTAAGTTCAGGGCACTTTGTAACTGTAACAATACAAATAAAAAGACTAAAAGAATAATTCAAAGAGCCTTTTTAGTCCATATGCTGCATTTCCCAGCTCAGAGTGGGACCTGTTCTGTGCTATGTCAGATTTCTTACAGCCTTGTACAATTAAAAGTTTAATATCTCCAAGGATTGAGATGTCTCTCTGGGAAAACTGTGACAACCTTCAGGGTGAAAAAAATGCCTCTCCCAGGTTTTCGTCATTCACACCTGCTGTGCTCCAGCCCTTCTGGACTCACTGCAGAATGCCAAGGTCTTTCTTGTACTGGGGAGACCAAAACTGAGCACAACACTCCAGACACTTCAAAGGTACCAAAGAGAAGAAAAAGCACTTTCCTCAAGCTGCTGACTTACACCCTTGCTATTACACCCATATGCTTTCACTGCTCCAAGGCCACATTTCTGACTCATCTTCAGCCTGTTGTTCAACAGAATCCCCACATATTCTACTGCAAAATCCCTGTAATGCTATGCATATGTAATGGCATCAAAGATGTTTTTGAGAAGTTTTTTTTCACTTAGTAGACTTCTGTCAATACAGATTTTGAGGGTTTGGTGGAAACATTGCCTTGATCTGACTGTGCAATCAGCTGCTTCACTTGCAAATGCTTTTACAGTTCATAGAATATTACAGTATCATTAGTTTAAAAAAAAGAAAACATAATGCTATGAATATGAGATTTGTCAAAAATTTTGGCAAGGCTTATAACCCAGTCTTGACGTACCCTTTAACTCTACTGTCTGTTTAGTGATTGTATTATGTTCTGTGAACTTCTGTTTTCTTCTAAATGTGAAGTTACAACTCTATCACTTCTTTCACGTAAAAAATAAAATCCACTAGTTTCATGATAATAACACAATGTTTAAATACAAGACACAGGATTCATGTCTGAGAACACCAGTGAATAGCATTCTTCAAAAAAAAAAACAGTGTTCATTATGAAATTCACATATGTGAATTTACACGCAGTTAACAAACCAGAACCATTCTTATCTAGATCTCTCCTTTCCATATTGCATTATTCCTTACCTACCACCTTCTCCCACATGAGGAAAAGGTTATTTGTCAGTCGAGGAAGTGAAAGTTGTTGCAATGGAATACAAACCTCCATGATGGAAGAAAGTAGGAACAGATAGCTACTTTCCTCTGGGACTAGAAGGGCATGGTATACTCTCTTTACTAAAGAAGTGAAAAGACTTGTGTATGCACACGATTATATTAATTTCCTGAGAACTTCACCTCACCAGTCAAATGCTTCTGCAGGAGAAAATATATTTTTAATAGAAAAGATAGCCCAGAGAAGCTGTGGATGTGCCATCTCTGGAAGTGTCCAAGGCTAGATTGGATGGGACTTTGGGCAACCTGATCTATGAAGGTGTCTTTGCCCATGGAAGGGGGGCTGCAACTGGAAAATCACAGAATCACAGAATTATGGAATATGCTGAGTTGGAAGGGATCCAACTCTTAGCCCTGCACAGGACAACCCTAAGAGTCACACCATGAGACTGAGAGCACTTAATGATCTTTAAGGTCCTTTCAACTCAAATCACTTTTGATTCTATTAATGGTACTCCCTTCTCAAATGCCAATTCTTTAAACCAAGAACTCACCTGTTAGACCTCTGTCCACAGTATGACCATGCCATGGATAAGTGCATCCTGACACAAGTTGTGGTAGGAGCCTTCTCATTCTCTTCATCATTCAGTATCATACTTTTGCTGTGAAATGAGGATGGGGCAACTGTGAAGAAGGCAGCAAATCAGATCCTATCTGTCACAACACTTCACCTCCTACATGAGAAATGAGCAACACATCACCAGCTGTGGGTATCAAGTTCAGTGGATGAGATTCTCAATTTGCAGGCAGAACAGCTTGATTCAAGTCTGTTGGCCCAGGACTTCAAAATGTAAATGAGTTACTGCAGGGCAACATGCTACTTGCATATCAGCAGCTTCACAGCAGCTGTCTGAGAGCATGTATATAGCTCATAGCAAAAGTGAGATCGTTTAAGATATCTCATGGTTCAGAACAATACAAGGAGATGTTGTTTCTGGCTCTGTGGTTAGTTAGCAGTTAGCGCTTTTACTTGTAAAGCAAAGATGTTGTTAATTCTTCTTACTCCCTACTTTTAAGCAGGTCCAGGTATATTCCTGGATCTAAGAAATCAATTCACCTCCAAAAGTAAGGTTTGCTTAGTCTTGGCAGAAGACATATACGTATAGGATATATCAACAAAGGACTCTCAGAGAAATGCACAAATGTGCATTTACCTCAAGCTTTGGAGTTCTAATAGCACTGATAGAAACAGTAAGGCAGAAGAACTGAAAGAGGATTTCATCATAATTTTCTTTTAGCAGCAGAGTAGTCAATTTTATATAATGCTGTAGTAATAGCTCACTTAGCTCAAGCTTAGAGTAGGCTGCATTTGCTTTTCTTTTCTTTCTCTTTTGCTTGCTTTTCAAGATCATTAACACCAGGAGAAACAGAACACTCAGGTCTATAAACAGAGGTAAAAAAAAAGTTCAAGGAGTTAGCATGGGCTTGTTGAGTGTTCTTAAAGGATTAGTATTGTGTGAACAATTAATGGGTTCACTACAGAACAGGACTGATCCAAGGTTACATTCTGACACCATTGTTATTGGTTCTAGCAAATTATTGGATACTGAGGAAAGAATAGTAATTTGCAACAATTTACTTTTTATTGATGTTTTAAATTGTGTGTAACTTCTGCATAGAGAGAGCAATACACAAGGTAAGGAGGCACTAATTATTCCATTTCAGTCTCTTTAACAAAAATACCTTTTCTCATTGTAGATGAAAGGGCAAAAAAATTAAAAGTGGCTTTCTTTTGACAGAAACTTTATATTATTAATAAAACTACATGAATAGAAGGATCAAATAAAGATGTTGATTCTTGATTATCTGAGTATAAATACACACCAACAATCTATACTGGTTTCACATTTTATATTTTTGATAAATACTAGCTAATGAGGGAAGAATAGGTTACACTTTTCACTTACTGTGTGGGTGACTGAGTAGTAACAGGTTTTGCAGAGGGCGTGGAGTCTCCCTCCCTGGAGATAGTCAAGAACAGTCTGGATGCAGCCCAGTACAATGAGCTCTAGGACGACCCTGTTTGAGCAGGGAGGTTGGACCAGATGACTCACTGTGGTCCCTTGCAATCTTACCCATTCTGTAATTCTGTGAGATAAAGGTTTGTGTGTTTGAAAGGCCAGGCCAACGCCCTGTCATGGTGTCAGTTACAAATGGATGAAGTCTACAAAGACTCCTTTAGACAACTAGGTGTGGTCTCACACCTGCAGGCTCTAGCATTCACAGGGAACCTCTAACACCCCATTGTCTTCTGTAAGAAGAATACAGCTGGCTGGAGACCCCTGGTATGTGTTAAAGCCTGTTTCTTTCTGCAGGTGGTAAATGTGCAGGGTGGGATGGTAGACTTTAATATCCTGAGAGAAACTGCAAGCCAAAAAAATTGAAACATATTGACTACAGGTTCCAGTCTCAGTTTGCTGAAGAATCTTCTTGGCAAGATTCCGTGAAAAACTCAACTGGAGGTCAAAGGGGTCAGGACAGGCAGTTGGTCTTCAAGGATAGTCTCCTTTGAGCATAAAAATGGTGCATTCTGATGTGTGGGAAGTTACACAAGTGCAACAGAAGGCTGTCTAGATGAACAGGTAACTCTGACCTAAAATAAGTGCCCGTGGTGGTGCTGACCAGAAGTGGAAAGAGAGGGAGGCTGCCCAGAAGGACAGAGACATTTCTCAAACATGCAGGGATGGAGTTAGAAGAGAAAAAGTTCAGCTGGAAATTAATCCAGATAGGGATTTCAAGAGTGTGAAAAAGAGTTTGTATAATAATGTCATCAGCAAAATAAAACTAAAAAGAATATGAGGACAGGGGTCCTCACTGCTCAGTGGAGCAAGGGACTTAGTGAGTGGAAAAGGCTGTGGATAAAGTCAAGGCACTGAAAGTCTTTCTTGCTTCATTATTACTGGTAAGATCTATCTTCTGGTCTCCCAGGCCCAAAATCTCCAGACAGAAGCACAAGCATATGCAGTATATAACTTTTGTACAGTGATGCAAATCCCTTCAAGGAATGCAAAGCCAACTGGGCATGAATGTGCCAGCTGGACAGTTTATACACAATGCATTGAATTCTGTATGATCCACCAGGTTTATAACACAGCTACGAAGTAACTGCATCACCACAGACCTGATAAGGTCAATGCTTCAGAAAAACAGTTGTTGCATATGGCTATGCAAAATAAATTTGTTCAGCCTACCAGAAATCTTAAATAAACTTTGGCAACTCACCTTACTATCTTTAAGTAGAAGGATGGATTAACTTGCCCAAACACAAACATCTAATACCATTTGAGATACCTTAAGCTGTCCAAAATATCTACTCTGGTTTGGCAGATATGACACACCACTTTAGATAAACCTATGTCCTTCTGAAGGTCAGACTGAGTACTTGAGGGACTCTAAAATTACACTACATATCATTTAAGCAGTTTAAGTATATGAATCCCACTCTTTTGTACTCAGCTTTTAAGCTGAAAAACACAGGTTCAGCTCTGCCAGCTTCACATTCCTGTATCAAGAATATTACAATACTATCTTTCTGGTTTCCTTAAACTGTAATTGAAGAAACACATTAGGAACACTTCTGTCAATAAGGACTACTAAGACTAAAATAAGAAATACTTAAGAAAAAACTTTAGTCCTCAGGGTGTTTCTCAACAAGTCAACCAGCTGCCAATTTTGAAAGAATTCAGTATGCATTTTGCTATCTATCTCTTCAAGCATAGCTGTTTCCTTTAGGAATACCTTCCATTTTACCTACTTTCAAAGTCCGAAAGTAATCCACCTGATGTGGATGTTACACCTTTGAGGTCTTATGTGACTAGTTCCAAGTTGTAACATGTAACGCTTACAAGCGCTCTGAGCTACACACAGAAATCTTGCTCTGCATTAGACGAAGGCTCCCATGCTGTATTTGAGAAGGAGATACCTGTGGAGGAATTACAGGTGCTTTTTCGATGCTGAATTTTTAAGCTCTTGTTTCCAGGGCTTTAGAAAATGTGTTTCAGCACCTGGATGTGAGATATCTTTTGAAATCCAGGAAAGATCTTGCTACCTGCTAGACTTAATTTAAGAATCTGGGGACATCATTAAGGGAAAATCTGTTTTCTTGTTCATCTGTGCACCAATTTCAGTAATTTTATCAAAAGCAGCTGCCACCTTATGTGAGCACTTATTTCCCAGGCCTGCAAAACATTTCTGATCTTTGGCCCATGCTTTTAAAGCACTCTGTATCTACCAATCTATACCTTCCCACTACTTTCTGAAGGGTTACTTGCTTTCTGGTATCAAAGATTTGGTGGTAATGAAACTCAGAAAAAATCAGATCATGCCAGTTTAGAGTGTCTTGTCTTTTATGAGAGTAGGCAGTGAAAGAATGATTCTTACTCCAGCTACATTGGAAATAAACTCAGTCAAGTCCATTTGGATAGAGCTGATTTTCAAACCTCTCTTATTCTTCAAGCTTTCTATGCTCAAAGGGTACGAAAAGCTGTAAGAAACTGCTGGAGATCTTGCTTTCAACAAGGAAATAGAAACCAAAAGGCTACTCTGTTTTTTGTGTCCTACCGTCACAGTGTTTGACTATCACCCAGGTTCAGAATTAAAGTTCTTCCCTTACTTGCGGTGTCTTTGGCTTTCTTATCTGGCATAACGTTGTCCAAACGAGACTTGCCTTTTCCTGCACTCCTGGGGTAGATACTCACTCACACTGTTGCTAGAATATTATTAAGTTGTTCAGATACAGTTTATCTGGATGATGCACATGAGATAACGTTGTTGTCAGAGGACTGAAAAATATTTTGTAAGCTAGAGTGAATGTTAAAGAAAATAAACGAAAAGCTGCAATGCAGATGGTTCCAGTATAAAACCTGTTTTAAAGAAGATTAATTTTTCAATCAGGCCAGTGAAACCTATTGTGAAGTGCATTAGTGAAAATACAGAAGCATCCATGTAAGCTTGTTTTCACTTGCAACACAGGAAAATATCTATTGTTATGATCACAACTATTTACTTAAGTGAGAGCAGAAAACATTTTTAATGTCGAAGAGAACTATCAGCAGCTTCCTAATGTTAGGATATGCTCTTGTCATTTACTTTTCCCTGCTCCTCTACATCTAGAAAACAAAATGAGAGTTTAGAGATTCACAGCAGTATTTGATATGCAAAATCCTTCTTATACTTCATTTGCAAAGGTCCATGACAGAATATTCAGAAATATTTTTTTAATAGCACCAACTAATGGGTCCTATATGTCCACAGGACTTTATGATGAATATTTTTCAATAAAAATTAAAAATTTGTTGTATTAGCTAAATATAGACCAGTGAATTTCTTTTCAGATGGACTGTAGGAGGTAGATATTTGATTCACATTTAAAAATCAACAAGGTCTCCTGCAAAAATGCCAATGTTACAGACGAATAATGACAAATGTGTCAACACAGACACATGTGAGGGAACAGCCAAGGGGATCTATGCATGTTCATAGTACTATTTAAGCGCTTTTCTGAAATATGAAAACATCTTTGTAGGATTTGCTTGCTGAAAGGATTATAAGTTTTAGAAAAAAATTGTAGAATCTGAGCAATTCCTACAAAAAAATGAAACTCAGAGACCTAACATCTAACTCTGGGTGATTCATTGGTGAGTAATAAATTACACAGGAGCTGTAAACAATGCAAAGTAACTCTGGAATATTGATATTACTTTAAAATGCTGTATTGAAAGGTAAAAAAAACCAGAACAAAAAACAACCCAGATCCACATAGTAGTTATATTAGCAGAGGGTAAGACCAATGAAACCTCCTGTCTCAGACAAAAGTATTGTGAGTTCAGTTACTTATATTAAGAAAATATAAGACATGATAAACAAATAACACAGGGCAACTGCTGAAAGAGATGATAGAATTTACTTTAAAAAAATAATTTTAAAAAGCCCAAATCCTAAGAATGCTGTCCATTTTATATGGTAATCATTAGGGAAAAAATACTGTTAAAAATATTCTTGATAAGCGTGATTGCAAAAGTGTTGCTGTAATATTATGTATATATGAAGATAGGTAGAAAATAAGATGATACTATGCAAAAAATAATTGTAAAGTTTCAAATTCGGTACTGTGGAGATGGAATTTAAAAGTGATATTTTTTCCTTTCAGTTCCACCCTACTGACCACTGACCAAACATTTCAGCTCACTGATCTCTGCCTCACAATATATAAAATAGAAATATTTATCTTCCTTCATAAATAACTTGATCATGAATAGATTAAAAATTCTTCTTATTAGGCAAAAGATATTTTTTATATTTACCCATGTCTGAGTTAAAGAATTCCTTCTTAGCAGAGCCAGAAAACTGAACCGCTGGATTCAACACACAGGCCAACATAATTACATCCCACGATTTAAGGTGTCTGTGATTCTCAAGGCCCAGTCCTACTCAGAAAAAAAGTATTGACAACAAGTTGAAGGGACCTTAAAGATCATCTAGTTCCAACCCCTGCCTTGGGCAGGGGCAACTTTCACTAAACCAGGTTGCTCAAAACCCTATCCAGGCAGCCCTTGAACACATCCAAGAATGAGGCATTCACAACTTCTCTAGGCCTTCTTGAAGGAATATTGTACTCTATATATAGCAAACAGCACAAGTTTTGTCAGCCTTTGACAGATTTAAGTCGTGTGACCAGCATTTTCACATGGCAGATGCTAAAATCCTCAATTTTCATATTGGCAGTCCTATAGTTCTTCTGCAGCAGGTTTATCATCTCATATGTATTCTGCCCATACACACCCATACATATTTTTTTCCCTTGAGCCACTAAAGGCTTTCTAGTCACTATCTAGAAATAGTAGGTTTGCCAATCTTTATTTTTCTTAATCCTCTAGTGCAGTGTGATCTAGTCATCTGCTTTTTGTTTGAGCTTCCTCAAGATTTATTCAGACCAAATCTCTTGTGTGAATTACCTGCAGAAGTTAAATAAGCAAGATGTATCTTTTTTATTGGTTCTGGGAAGTTTGAAAGTATATTCATGACATAAAGCATTACTCATTGGTTAACAATATAAGAATTAGATAAGTCATTAATATAGTTAATGATCCTTAATTACATAATGGAATGCTTGTTACATGATTCTTTAAGTGTCTCAGCATTTTCATGCATTATTGATAGCCAATTAGGTACAGACGAAAGATCTGGGGGAACTATTTGCAGCAAACAATTTATTTGATAAATTTGGCCTCCCTTTTGGTTTTTGAATTACCTGTAAGCAGGCTTTGATTTTTACAAAAGCCATTGTTGCACCAAGTAAATATTTTAAGCAAGGGTCTTTCAGCCTGTGCTCTGATTGCAAACTATTTTATATACTATTGCTTTCTAGGTATGAGTCATTCTATATCTCCAAAATAATGTTTATCTCTTCAGTCTAGTATCTTTTCTATTCCTTCACTGGATGAATACTAAATCCAGACTCTTCCTTTTTCTTGCTCCTCTTTCAAGACTGCTTTCATTCAGCCTGGGCCAGCCATAGAGCCTGACCATACACTGGATTTGTCCTCCGAGTTTCTTTATCCAAAACACCACGAAAAGCAGAAGGTGCTATAATCTAATGAAATAAATAGAACACAGCTGACCAACAGCTGGAATCCAAAGAATAGCAGTCATAACTTTTCATCATTTGAATCTAATCAGAAGTTATACATTTTATGATTTAGTCTCCTATTGCCTGTCATGCCCCCCTTTATTAAGTTTTTATTTGGTCAGTTTACTTACATACTAAATACAGGCATTTTTCAATGGTTTAGAGCATCATGCATCCAGTTCTGTCAAAACTATTTGTCTTGAGATATTAATCCTATCACGTCATATGTGGTGTGTAGACTCATATCGGTCCTCTGAGGGACTACAAAAGTCCTGTTCATTAGTCTGAAAAGTAGTTGCTTATCATTCATATCATTAGGTTTATACAACTTGCATGACTACAAAAATTGGAGCCAATAATTTTTAGGCCTTAGAAAGATTGTTTAAGACTAGAGTTATTTATCAGTTTAGCTTCAGTTGATGGAATTAGGCCAAATACATTCACTTTTCATTGGGGAAAAAAAAAAAAAAAAAAGACTTTTCTTATGTTTAAACAAAGATTCTGTGTTTCATTTGGTGCCCCATTGCCTCCTGACTTTTATTTAGGCACCACTGAGAAAAGTCTGGCTCCACCTTCTTTACTCCCCTCATCAGGTATTTACATACACTGATAAGATTTCCCTTAGATATCTCTTTTCCAAGCTTACAGCCACATCTCACTCAGCCTCTTCTTGCAATGTTAGATGTTCCCATCCCTTAATTATTTCCATGGTCCTGCTCTGGACTTGCTCCAGCATGTCCAAGCACTGGTGAGGGGCACTTCAAGTCCTGTGTCCAGTTTTGGGCCCCTCACTACAACAAAGACATTGATGTACTGGAGCTTGTCCAGAGAAGAGCAATGGAGCTGGTGAAGGGTCTAGAGAATAAGTCATATGAGGAGCAGCTGAGGGAAATAGGGTTGTTTAGTCTGGAGAAAAGGAGGCTCAGAAGTGATCTTACCACTCTCTATAACTACCTGAAAAGAGGTTGTAGCCAGGTGGGGGTCTATCCCTTCTCCCACGTGAATAGTGACAGTATGAGACGATTTAGCCTCAAGCTGTGTCAGGAAACATCAGGAGGATTGGACATCAGGAGGAAGTTCCTCATGGAAAAGGTTGTTAAACATTGGAACAGACTGCTCAGGGAGGTGGTGGAGTCACCATCCCCAGAAATATTCAGAAAAATGACTGAACATGGCACTTGGTGCTATGGTTTAATTGACAAGGTGATGATCAGTCAATGGTTGGACTCACTGATCTTGGAGATCTTTTCCAACCTAAATTATTCTGTGATTCTGAGATGCAGGGCTTGGCATTTCACCTTTATCAAACTCCAAGAAATTCATGTTGGCCATAAGGGATAATAAAAACGACAAATAGAAACTCAACCAGTGTCCTTCAGCAATAGCTACATTCCAAATCCAGCCTCTCTGCCTGAGAGGAGCTGCAGCTTGCAGGGATGTTTGTTCATTCACATCATGTGGGTGGTGCCAACAGGTTTGCATAGGCTGGTTTTGCTGGGAAGGCTCTTAAGCAGTCTGGATGTTGGGTCCTTGTTACTGTTACCTTTAAAACAGTCTTTATGACTTTAAAACAGTCCTCACATAAAACTCCTTTTGGGACTAAAGTATGTATCGCTCCTAATTCTAGTAGATAAGAAACATTTGATTTGAAGAGAAAATGTGAAAACAAATGAGCCTTTACAAAAACAACTGTTTTGTTCTCAAGTTACACATCAGCAATTCTATTTTTTTTTAAAGTGTACCAGAGTTAAAATGAGATTTTTTTTATTTTTCTCTGAGAACTCCTCAGAACTACTTGATATGTATTTAATAAAATTCTAAAAGTTAGTGTAATGTCTGTGAATGATATCTAAATAATACCCATAACATCAGTTATGAAGAAGGATGAATCAGAGAATTAAAGAAAAGATCTTATGTGTATGTATAAATTTGTCCTTCAGAGATTTTCAAGAGCAGATCTGCTACTAAATAAGCTCTGTAATATCTAACAAGTGTTTCAGAATGAAGTCTCTCACACTGACTTCTACACGAAGGCAAGTGATTGCATCAACCACTAAAAAGTATTATTAATCAGAAGTCTGTATTGCAGAAGCTTTAGCTATCTTCTCCCCTCCCCTTGCATCTTGAATAAACCCATTGCTGCTGCTTGAAATTTCAAGTGACAGCTAATTTAAGTGCAGCTTCACATTATGGGTTACAAAAATTACAAACTACTGTTTAGATTTATTTGCTAAGTCATATAGCAGAACATTGTACAAGACTGTCTGTAAACTTAGACTTAAAAAGAGAACATGGTTTTAATTGGGTGATTTTAATCCATTGTCTGTTTTATTTTGTTCTTTTCAGGGAATTAATATAGTTCTTATGTTCCATCAGAGCAACTCATGACTCTACTTACAAAATTCTTAAAATATTAAAATTTTGAGGCATTATAGTCTAAATATTGCCTTGTGAAGACACAGGCCAGGATAAAAGAAAACACTCTAACATATCCAAACCCTAATAATTTCACAAAATATATCTCACCTTACCCTGCAATTGCTTAAAACATAACAGAGGAGAACAAACCTTAGACAGTGTAGCAACCATTCAGCGCAGGTGTTTACATGTAATACAAATCAGATCGATCTAAAAATCCACTGAAGCCTCTGTACCCACTCTATGAGTTGATGAGGCCATGAGAATTTGGTGAAACTACTGCTTTACTCCCTTTCAGGAAGGAGCATTTTGCTCTTCATAAACAAAGGAAGGGAAATAAAACTGCAACAGGGAGAGTAAGGTCTTGAGCACACTTTGGTGTATATAAAGTCAGCATCATTAGCTTTACCTGGCATCTCTTATTCAGTGCACATGTTGTTGATTGACAGAGACTCAACATGTGGATTCATGCTATTAAATTGTTAAGTCAATGCCTAAAAAGGTTACTGCCATCCATGGGGTGATTGTTGATGAGGTTCCTGACTTTGCATACATTACCAAGGTCTGGCTGGACGACTCTGTAAAACTATTACTGGTCCAGATGTCTTCTTTTGAATCTCAGCTCATCAAAATTTGAGAAATCGCTAAAGCAGTAATATTACAAGGCTTTTAATAGAGCAGACAAAGTAAGAACAGAAGGTGGAACTCAGCAAAGCTCAGACTTGAGGTAAGATGTGTTCTTTTAATGATAAAGAAAATTTATCCTAGGGGCACGCTGCAGAGTAATAACTAGCAGACTAACTCAACATACCATTGACAGTCTCAACAAAAGGCATTCTCAAAGCTGCCTGTTTTGTGCTGCCATGTAGACAATGCATTGTCTACAAAGCAGCACAAATTAAAACAATAGCAGTTGAAAAGGACAATGTGTTCCTGCACCGGAATCAGGAAAAAAAAAAAAAAAAAAAGAAGTGTTACTTAGTATGAGATGCAATGCTTTTTAAAAATAATTAGCGATCTTATGGAAAAAAAACAACCTCCTATTACCTTCTAGGAGTCTAAAAGCAATTACTAATATATAAGGCTTAAATTTAGCTATCCACTTTTTTTCTCCCTCAGCAAAATTGGTCTAATTAAATCAGGTCTAATGCAATAGTTGTACCCTACACCTTGATTTACCAAATTCACGTGAGTGAATATAAAGAATGTAGGTATTTGGGTTGACCTTGGAATTAATTGTTTCAAAAGGTGTTAATGTGATTCCAGTGGTATTAAAGGGACAGACCAAGTGAAGGATTTAGTATAAATCTTCTTAATATAATGTTGGTTTATGGAAAGATATCAGAGCTAGTGCTAAACAAGCTATCTCAGGTATCATGAGATATATACTCATGTTAGGTCAAGGTCCCGTCTGGGGCATATTACACTGTCTCACCACAGATGCATGATTGGTAGTTCTGGACCCTGGTGATATTAATTTGCATAAATCCTGCTTAATTTGCTTGAAATTTGCTTGAGGTACAGGTGTATGTAGAGTTAAGTGCTTTGATTAGCAGGAGTAGATTTAAACATGTGCTTATTTCATGTTGTTAATTCCCACAAAACAGATTCATTAAAATGCTTGTGAACAAATAACTTTTGTCCTTAGTAGACAGTATTAGATACCACGCTACATGTGTGTGCTCTGAATATATGTGTACCAAATATCATGGTACGTGTTCAGCAATGGTTACTGTGACATTGTGTGCTATCCCTCCTCAGCACATTCACTGATGACACAGATAACACGCTGGGAGGAGTGGCTAATACCTCAGAGTGCTATGCAGCCTTTCAGAAGGATCTTGGCAGTTTGGAGAGTGGACAGAGAAGAACTGTTTGAAGTTCAACAAAGGCCAATGCAGAGTCCTGCACCTGGGGAAGAATGATTCCATGTACTACTATAGGCTAGTAGTAGTAATACTACTAGTAGTGAGTAGGCTACTCACCTTCTAAAAAAGAGCTTTGTAAAAAAAGGACCTGGGGGTGCTGGTGGACAACAGTCTGTCCACAAGCCAGTAGTGTGCCCTTTGTGGCTGAGAAGGCCAAGGGTATCCTGGGGCACATTAGGAAAAGTGTGACCAGCAGGTTGAGGGAGGTGATCCTGCCGCTCTACTCAGCCCTGGTGAGGCTGCATCTGTGGTGCTGTGTCTACTTCTGGGCTCCTCAGTACAAGAGAGACATGGAACTGGAGCTGGTCCAGTGGAGGGTGACAAAGATGATTAAAGGACTGGAACATCTCTCTTATGAGCAGAGGCTGAATGAGTCAGGTCTGTTCAGCCTTGAGATGACTGAGAAGAAGAAAGCAGTGTGGAAAAGTATCTGAAGGGAGGGTGCCAAAAGGATGGGCCAGGCTCTTCTCTGCTGCCTAGAGATAGGAAAAGAAGCAAGTGGCAGAAAATGATGGATAGGAAGTTTCACCTGAATATGAGGAAGAAATTCTTTACTGTGGAGGTGCACACTGGAACAGATTGGCCAGAGAGGTTGTGGAGTCTCCTTCACTGAAGATGTTCAAGAACCACCTGGATGCAATCCTGTGCAGTGTGCTCTGGGATGACCCTGCCTGTGTTGAGTTTTATTTATTTGCTGAGTGTTCTTATTGTTGCTATTGCACAAGTTTTTTTCTGATTTCTTTCCATCCTTTCTTGCTTGCTTTTGTTTGGTTTTTTTAAAGAAATTTTTAAAAGAAAGCTAGAAAATTAAAGAACTGCCCATCAAGCAGTGCTCTCCTGCACTTACCCTTTTGCTCTGAGTCACTTCTCAGTTTGTTGCTGTCCTTACAGTAACTTAAGGTTTGACTGTGGTCAAAATACTATTCTAGCTTGTCAGCTTCAAGGTCAATCTCAAGCCAACTCAAACTTACCAAGATTTACTTGATATGAAACAGAAATAGAATTTCAAAATCATGCAAATAATGTTTTGTCCTTTCCAGAGTGGTGGACAATTCTTTTTTTCCACTGTATTTAATACTCATAGAAGAAAAAGTTCTATAGACTAGGCAATCTGTTCAGAAACTGTCAAAATGTCTATGTTCCTTAAGCTATTCAGCCTTCCTGTTACCTGAAATGTATTGGACAACTGGTGTTTTTCAGTTAAATCCTTCAAGCAATAAACTGCCTAGAGACACTACTGAGAGTCTCCTGAGAATGCAGCCCCACTGTGTTTATGGGGAACAGCTGAGAAAGAAAAAGTTCAGATAAACAGAAAACAGTAGAAGGAAAAGATCCCTAAATTACGTTAGTGAATATATTTTCCTTTTCTTAAATAGCAAATTCTACCCACTAGCTTCAGAATACATGCTTGGCAAATTGCGTGTCATTTCATGCTGGAAATAGCATTCAACAAGTAGAGCTGGAGTGTGCACTTTCACACAGAAACATGCAAGTCAACGTGAGGAATTTAAAATGCTTTAAAACTTTTTTTTGTTTTTATTGTATTTATTTATTTATTTTTATTAAAATATTATTTGGTGGAATATTTTTGGTGTCATATGAATGTCTGAAAAAAGATCTAATCCACCCACAGTATGAACTCTTATACCATTGTGTTGTTTCATGGGAGATGATCTACTGATGTATCTGTTCTCATTTTCTATGAAACTTCTCTAGTCTCCTTGTAAGATATCTCACCCATGATGCACTATCACAATTTCTTCTTATTATATTTAATCATAGGTCACTCAGTTGGTGGACACAGGAAATTTAGGATATTGAAGTCCAGAACTACTAACAGGAGACACCTTCTAAGAAACAGAAGCAACAAGATAGGAAATAGAAAAAATATTTTGGTGTTTTGATGGAAATCCCATATTTCACCATTTTATTAAAATCAGCTTTCAATAAAACAAACAAAAAAAATAAACAATAATAAAAAAACCTAGACATTTGTCACTAAGTCCCCTTCTATTCAAAAGCTTTGGTTGGCATAATCACAACATTTCTGTTATTTTCTACAATTCCTGTGATAGTAATATGTATTTGTATGCCACAGGGCATGTAAAGATGATAGGAATAATCAGTAACAATAATCATGTTTCTGATTTCATCCAGTTTCATGCTTTTCAAAGCCTACTCTTATCAGCTAGTTGAAATTCTGCAGCTGTGGGTTTAGAATTCCCCCATACAGATTAAATCTCACTATAAGTGGCCTTTTTGTATGTATGAGTGTTATATTAAAAGAAAATATTATTCATTTTAAAGGCAGGTCATTTAAAATTGCCAAATTAAGAATTAATTAATGTGATATTAGCAGTGAACCTATGTTATCAATAGCTCATAATAAATTAACTTATATATTATTACTCATATACCCTCAAAATATTTCTGACTTTCTCTTACCTTTGGCAGATGAAACTTCCTGTCTCACAGCCTGGACATTTCATTTCCCAGTGAGCTTTATGTTTGCATGAAAGGTTCTCTTCTGACAGCAACCTTCAGGCACTTTGCAGACACTATCTATCAATAACAAAACCTTGAGTAAAACCAACATTATTTCCCTTATATGAATTAGCTGGGGGGAGGGAAAAATAAGCAAAACAAAACAAAAAACTTTTGAATAGGATTGCCTAACCTATTATGAGAGTTCTCCTTGCAACCCAAAGATGTATTTATATATGTATAGCTGCAAATGGAAACTGAAATACTTCCAAATTCCTCCAAACCTCTAAATATTCAATGTTGCTGAATTCAAAGCTTTCTGGTTACTTTTGCCCAGCCTCCATGATGTAGTATTATACTAGCACCATATTTGTGGGAAAAAAAATGTAAAAAAAACTTCACAAGAAGACTTTAAGAGCCTGAGTTAACACCTAAGGAAGTATCACATCTCCAGTGAGATGATTCTAACTATAAAAAACAGAAAGTTACACACTTCCCACTTTTCAGCTGAGATCCAGACCTCAAGATACTCTGCTGTCACAGTATTTTGTTTTTATTCTTTCTCCTTCCTTGTTTTGGGTTTCCTTTTCCTTTGTCAGTGTTCTCTTAGGTGCTTGTCACTCCACAGTCTTATTTTTTCTCTACACTTCTCACTGATTTTTTTATTTTCAATTTTGATATACCTATAACATATCCAAACCCTTTCTCTGTTCCATGTATACAAAAGGCAGGTCAGAAAAACATAGTAGAAAAACTTCACAATCATATCTATATTCATGCCAGAAATGTTTGCCTGTTTGAGCAGTCTTATAGAGGGAAAACATGTATGAGGCTTTTCTAGCTTATTAAATTCAAATAACCTTTCTCTCTCTCTCTCTCTTTTTTTTTTTTTTTTTTTTTTTTTTTTTTTTTTTTTTTTTTTAATGATGAATCCATTAAGGAACAAAAAAAAAGCACAATTCCAAATCTGAGATAATCATCTCTGAGGAAGATTGTAAGTATCAGGCTGTTCCGGGATTATTTACGTACTAAAAGAGTCTAAACATCTCAAATATACTATTTGCCATTATTTGTTACAATTTATTTGGGATACACAGGAATTAGTTTCTGGAGCACAAGCCGAGTCTAAGTTATGTCATGTGCAAATTAAGCTGTGCTACCTGTTTTTGTGGTTGTACAAGTTCAGAGTTGTATTAGCTTTCACCTTGTCTATTCTCTCCATCAGAAGTTCAAGAAATGGGATATTTATCAAATTTAGAGACCATTTGACCTTCTTCAAGTTAATACAAAATCAGATTGACCTATGGTTGCCAGCATCAAGAGCTAGTTCACTCATTAGATGACTTCTAGATAGGGATGGCCAAACGGTTTGACCCGAGATCACTGATGAGCTACATCCTATTAACCTCCAAAGAAAGAACGAAAGACAAGAAAAGGAAAGAGAAATAGGGGACAAAAGAAGCTTCAAAGTAACAGCTGTGTTTCATAAAGAAAATAGCAGAAATAAAGTATAATAGCTATAAACACTTGATCTGCTCAGCTACGATAGCAGTCTGGGGATAAAGGGCTGAAAATGCATTAATATTTATCTGTCCCAGCAAACTTTGGGGCAATAATCTCCTAGTGATCATTTTCTTGCCTTTCCACACCAGAAGTCAGCTTTGGTCTCCCCTGTGCATGTGACATGTCTGGGAGAGAATCTGTGCCAGTAATTTCACTAACTCAAAAAATGGCAGAATGGTTTGAGAAAACAACTGATTTACATGAGGGATCTCAGGAATGTGATTAATTTTTTTCTCTTTTTTTTAGATCCTTATATATCCCAAGTTAACACATCAAATATCACCTGTATGAGGAGGAAATAAATGGACTATTTGAGTCAAGTTTGGTTGCAGATGAAGGACTAGGCATTCATTCAAAATGCTATTTTTTTGTTTTCTTCTTTCTTTTCTTTCTTAATAAGCATATTTAATCACACTGTGACACTTGAGTTTGTCATACAGAAACTAAGGTTCTGAGAAGGTGGTGAGGCACTGGAATAGGTTGTCCAGAGAACCTGTGGATGCCCCATCCCTGGAAGTCTTCAAGGCCAGGTTGGACAGGGATTTGAGCAATCTGGTCTAGTGGAAAGTGTCCCTGGCCATGACAGAGGGGTTGAAACAAGATGGTCTTTAAGGTCCCTTTAAAAGCAAACAATTCTGTGATTCTATATAAAATCTGAAATAATTTGTGTTAAACTTTTAGAGGATGGTTCCAAGGACTTTGCATGATCGATTCCACAGATACATGTCCAATAAATAAAATTATGAGAAACTTCAGCTATTTTCTGTGGCTCAGAAAAGGAATGCATTTTATTTATTAGGCTCTTGAGGAAGTGGTAGAATTCACCTTTCTAAAAAGTTCCAAGATTTTAAGTTTGAGCCCAAAATATTTTATATTTTTTGTTAAAGCAAAAGAATAATTCTTAAGTTAAAACAGCCTAATGAAGAAATGGACTTGAAATATTCTATTTTATCTTCCTAGTGGGAATTTGAGGTTAAAAACATTATTTTTTACATTTTTGTTTTGCTTCATTTAAGCCACTGCTTTTGAACAATAAAAATTTTATCAAAATAGTGAAAACCAAGGTTTCTTTACTTTCACTTGATATATTCCTACTATATGTCTATCTGCACATCTTGAAGGCTAAGTTGACAGTAAATTTGCCTTAATGTATTTTATGTCAAACAGTCTGTGTGACAGTGCTCTGAAGAGAATACTTAGGTGAAAAGAAAGAACAGCCCCTCTCTTAGTGCACAAAATGAATCCCTGAAGAACCCAGTAGGTCTGACTTAAACTTTTTTATTAAGTAAGTGGTATCCTGTTGCATTTTTAAACCCATATAACCATTTTATAATCATTATTGCCTATGAATTATAGTTTATATCATATTTGTATCCAAAGTGAATCAATAATTTGTAATAGATCCAGTTATGCAATCAAACATTATAAAGATACATTTATGCTTCAAAATAGAAAACTATTTAATCAACTTAATTTAAATTCCAAATTAAGATAGAGATACTAATCTATGTTCATTCGTTCATATCAGCATAGATGCTGTCACATAAATAGGAAAATAGATTCCTTGCTCCTGAGAACTTATAATGTGATTTAAGGACTTTTCAATCTGGGAGCATATCACAGTCTTTCACAGCTATTTCTGAGGACTGACTCTAGCTTAATTCTGCCTTTGGAAGGTACAGAATGCCCCAAAATCCTTCATTATTTTACAAATATGTTAAATTCTGATTTCATTCAATTTTTATTTTCTGTGTCCAGACTCATGGCAAAGAACACTCAGGCATGTTTCGTGTGAAAATAAAAATCTAATTGTGTTCCTTGGCTGAATGCAAGACAAAATTAGAGTTTCTCCAAGTCTCTGGCACCTGGCTGAAGAAAGCTTTTAAGAGTCTGTCCCCATACAGGAAAAAAAAACAGGCTCTGGAAGATATGGTATTCCTGCATGACCCCACCAAATAATCTGGCCCTCAGGAAAAAACATATCATCATCCCACTTGGCAGATCCCTTTCTCAGGTTCTATTTCAGGACATATGTATAGATAAATGTATTTCAGGAAAATGAGCAGTAGTCTGCAGGGCTGAGCCACAGGCTAGAGCCTTCACAGAACATGTCCCATCAGTAGACTCTGGTGGTTCATCTCCTTCCTCCACAGCATCCCTTTCTCTCACCAAAGCTCAATTTCCATCAGGCAAATACAACTAATAATACTTTCTTCCCTTCCAAACATGTTTTCAGAAATGCAAGCTATAGACCTGACTTCATCATTCTAGATAGGCAAAAGCCTGGTTTGCCATTGTGCTATTGTAGAGTGGTTAATATTTCCCTTTAGCTTTAATTCATTTGGTCCTGAAAGCCTAGTATTGCCAATTCTTCATAGAATTAAGAAAGAATGCCTGTAATGAAAAGACAGTGTATTAAAACAAATGTTTTTGCTCCTATATTATTAATTTTCTCACTAAATTACGGCAGCATATTCAATTCAGATTAAAACAATACTGACGGATTACAATATTAATAATAGCAGTATTTATTATTTCTGTTTATGTTGGACTAATTTTTAATTCATATATATGTATACATTTAGCAGGTAGTTCTCTCAGTCCTCAGCAGAGATGATTCTACTACATACTGGTTTAGGAGGTAAAACCTGTTCAAACTTCTGTAAAGATCAGAGTGTCTGATCTTAAGTTGGATTACTACTCTTGCAGACTGAGACCAGATAAACAAAGCCCTTATATAACTTCAGGGCTGTTGTGATCAATTTGCCTGGTGCACGACTCTGGGGACCACACTGTTTTACCATCTTGATTGCAATGATAAATCCATCATTATGTTCAGTGCGGTGGAAACAGCTCAGAGCCTTGCCATTTGTGGCAAATCTTTTCTATGGCAGGCTCATAGTAAATCAGTCTAACCTGAGCTGACAATGATTGATTCTGAACAAAATGTCATGAACAATCAAATCCTCTGTTTTCTCCTTCCTTTAAAACTGAATAGATTTAACCCCCTAAATCTAACTAAATTCCAAATAACAGAAAATGGGGAGAGATTGCTTGAGGGTTTTTTCCTCTGATTTATAATTCTGAAAAAAAGGGGGAGATTTAATTCACATTTTAGAAATCTAAAGTGTGTGGCAAAAAAATGTGCCTGTTATTTACAGTCATTGATCATTACTATCATTGAGAGTCAGATAAACACTTATTTTAATCCGCATCAGAGTGCATGTGTGGGAAGGAGACAAGAAGATTTATCATCTCTCTGAGGCAGGTATTGTTTCTTTCCTCCTGCTTGCTTAAATCCCTCCCATAATGGACCTGTGGTAATGACTGGAGTGTCTGAAACATTTTGTGACACAGATAACATCAATATTGTAGCTCAGCATTAGAGTCACCTAGTCGGCCTTTTTGATTTATCTTGGTTTGGTTTTTGTAGGCTCACAAAAGCTGTTGAAAAGGACCCTGAACCATTAGCGGTGTTAGGGTTCTCCCTAGCACCCCTAAAGTTCTCCCAGTAATTTGTGTTGGTAAAAATGTAACATTTGATTGAAAAGGGTTGAATCAAATCCTATATTCCATTGACAGAAAATGTACAGAAAAGAACAGAAAACTGTTCTGGCCCCAAAGCTCAATGTTCCAGAGCTTGGAATTAATTTTATCAGGTAATTTTGATTTTGTTTTCGGAAGATATACTTAGAAAAAAATATGTCTTCATGATATCACTTAAAGCACTCAGGTTTGTCTGGAATAAATGCAGATCATAAAAAAGACACAAGCAGATCTTCTTGCTTTACAATTTGTGGGGGAAAAAAAAGAAAAAGGTGGTATTAAAGAAAAATAGTTTTGGCTTTTGTTCATACTGAATAGAAAATGAAAATGATATAGTCACTGAAATGATTACCTCATTTATTTGTTTATCAAGAATATTGGATGAAAGAAAGTAAAGGAATTGAAATTAAATGAATTGTAAGCATCTTTCAAATCTATTCTTTTTTCTAATATACAGAGATCAGACACTTTGGAGAGGCAATCAGCTTTGACGTGAGGTAGAGCAAACAGAAGCATCTTCCAGCTGAGACAAAAGGCTTTGCAGAGCTCATGTGTTTGTGAGGAGATGTGAAAAGAATAGCTTAAATTGACTATCAGATATTTTTATACTGTTTTGAAGGAGTGGGAATCTTTCAAATTCAGTATGTGAATATCATGCTTGTGAAACTGAAACACAAGCAGAACTTGCTGTAGATGGGGTATTATTCTTGCACAGCCTTACTAATGCAACTGTCTCTGACCTGAATTAAAATCATTATTTCTATTCACATTTTTTTAATCATAATTACTAGGGGAAAGGCAGCTCTGCTTCACAGAGGATTTAATTATATCATCAGGTTTTGATATTCCAAAACTTAGTTTAGTTTTGATTCAGAACAAATCCCCAAAATTCTCAGTGACAGGAATAGTCCAAGGGTTCTTAATACAAAGGCAATCCACTCTGAGAGACTGAACCTGGGCTGCAGTTTCTGAAAGCCCTGGGATTTCTGGATTAGAGGCAATCTCCCTGCTTGGCTGCCTCAGTGACACAAAGCTTCATAGTCTGGTCTCTTCAGTAAAACAAACCAATAGCCAGGTATATGAGTTTTCAAAAAACCGGGGATGTTTGGAAGATGCCTGTCAGGCGAGTTTCTTCTACTTGATGTCCAAAATAACTGCTATTAAATTTAACTCTCTGTCTGCTTTTTCATGACATTCCCAACTAAAACCATTTTTTTCCCCTGGATATTTTCCAGTCAGCACTAATCACTCCACTATGGCTATGCCTACATTATCAATGCAGAACAAATTAGAATGGGTTTATCAAGTGAGGCAGCTGGTGCTGAGTTCCTCTGTCCACACTGTACGGGGTGTTCAGGGAGTTTTATATGGACTGTCTGTAGTTTGCCTGTAGACTGTATTCTTCTATTTCATTTAACCCAAGAGTAGTTTAATTTCTGATTTCCTTTGAAAGAACCAATGCTACTAATCTGAATCAAAAATGGTAGGGTACATATTCCACCTACAAAAAGTTGGAGCATGACTTGTGGTCTCACTGTCTGGGGATACCCTCCATACCCTCCAGCTTGTATGCTGTTGAATTCTGTGCCTAGTACCAACTTTCAGAATGATGTTTAATACTTTACCAGGTGACAGTGAAGATTTGGCCTTCATCAGGAAGTTACAGTGAAGTAAATTCAAGTCTAAGCCATATGACACAAATATTCTAACCTGGACCCCCTTACAGAGTCAATTAGGAGGCATTAACTAATCAAAGCTTTTTCTCCTTAAATCCCAGCTACAGCGAACAAATCACAAGCACCAGTTATGGGGAATTAAGTGGAAATTTGTATGGAGAAACTTTAATGTAGAAATTTTTTTACAGGAGGAGCAGGCAGGAAAAGACAGAAGGTAAAGACAGTGACTCAAAGCTGACTTTCAGTTGTTAATATAGGTTCTTGATATAATTTGAAACAAAACCTCTAGTTTGTTCAGATGAACTTTTCCACATGTTCCCGTGTAAGCAGGTTTTTTGGAGATAATTTGAGCAGGTCACATGCTTCACCTTGAGGAAAAAACACAAAGCAAACTAACTTGTTATTGATCAGGACTAACAACCTGTTGCCAAAGGAGGCTAACGCCTTGCAGAATTAAAATAGAAATTAAAATATATGCAAATCACAGAAGTAGCAGTATAATAGCAAATATTGAATCAGTCAGTGAGCAGTGAATTCAACCAAACCAACACAACACTTTCTGAACTGACAAAATGCTTCTGAGAGCAGGCTTCAGAAAAACTCACCCCATTCAAGATTATGTAGTATTTTTCTGGAAGGCTTTTCACTGTTTATTCTGAAATACCTGTTGCCAGCCTGGTGCCACACATTATACCAGTAAAAAGCACATATATATTCAGGAAATAATTTTGTATTTCTCTTCAAATATCAACATAACATTAACAAAAAGAACCCCCCTTTTATTTAACCCTGTAAATGTATGCCTATACTAGCAAAATAAATAGGATCAGGGTTAAGGCACATGGCCCATATAACAGTACCTGACTGTTCACCCTACTAAACTGTTGACTCACCCTGGCCCATCTCTGAACAGGATGAACAAACAGACTCCTATTCAACCTTAGGGCAAGATCTGAGTCTGGCACAGGTAGGCCTATTCCACCAGTGGTTGTGAGAATAGGGGTATTTTATTGTGCAGTTCAAGTTGTGCTGTGTCACTAAGCTTCAGAGCCAGAAAATATTGCCTTGCACATTTTATTAATTAAAGATTATAGGTTTATGAATTACATTGACTCCTTTATTTTCTTTTTTTTTTTTTCTTTAGCTAATCTCAGCCTTAATTTTCTCAAATATATCACTCCCAGAATTGAAAAATCCATTGCTGGCATAATTATATTTATATGAATAGTCCCTCTCTTGGCAGACACTGGCTTCAGTGCCTACATCTATCCTACCAAAACAAAAAAGTGCCTAGATCCAGGGACTATAGCACAATTATCCATATGGTCAGATTGTAAGTACTGTTGTAAGGAGACTCTAAAATAGTCTTGGCTACCTAACACTATCAAACAATTTTTGGTTGTGGATAAGTGAGTTTAGCCTTATGGATGTGAGTTACGCTTTACTATTTCAGTCAGAGTGATCATTGGGCCATTTTGCTTATGATTATAGCAGTTGTCCATGGGTAGATGTAGCTACACTGTGAGAGTACAATGCTAAACTGACTCATTGCCACAGGGCTTAGGACTGACTTACGCTTAAGCAGACTGACAGTGTCTAAACTACACAGTGCTTCTCCCTGGACCACCTCTGGGCTCTAGCGGTGCCTGTGCAGCCTTAAGACATAATTATGATTTTATATGCTTTTCTTTACAGAGTGTCAGAAATAACATTTCTGAGGTTTCAGTCAAACAGCACAAAACTTTTATTGCACAAAACCAAAGATGACCTGTAGGACAGTGCATGACAGTGGCTATTTGAAGATGCCACGGCTGTGGGGGCAGTACTAAAGGATGACGTTGGGCAGAGAGCAAAAACTTGATGCAGTTTCCCCCTCATTACCTTGGAGGAGCAGTCTCTGGAGTCTGCAGTCAAAGACATCTTGGCTCCTTGGTGAGAGTTAGAACAATTAAGTGATATAAATCACCAAGGGGAAAGACTGTCTTTTCTATCTTGTGGTCTTTTATTTAGCAGCATGGATTCACCCAGCATGGTTTCTATGGCTGAAATACGCATACGTGTTTTCAAGATTAGGAAAGCAGTGATTTATTATCTTTTCACATGCAATTGCCTGTAGGATGAACAAGAACAGCTGTTCAGTAGTGTAGAGCAGCAATGCACAGTAGTTTGCTGCAGGGTAGGAAAGGGAGGAATTCCATAATTTGATTTGGTAGGGGAGCTTCTATCTGCAGAACACAAGTGGCCAAATGCAGGTTTATTCAGGAAATCTTTGTCTCACTGTGAAAAGTGCTATTGTCTCCTAATTACTACCACAGATAGCCAAGTCCTTAATATTACATCTGTGCTGAAAGGCAGCATGCTCCAGAATCTCGCTGAGGCATTGTCTGTGTTCTGGCACGGACGATGCAAGAACATCCCAGAATAACAGCACCCTCTTCTGATCAGTCTTGAGGTTCTTAGTTTTCCCACTATCCATCACTGTCAGCTCCCATTACTGCAGTTTCTGAGATCCATCAGGCTCCCAGCACAGTGTAATGCACCACAGAATACTATGGGAAATGAAACCACTCCCAGAAAAATGTAGCTTCCTTTCTTTTTACTGAATAAAGTGTAAAACAAGATGCAAGTTCACGTGCAAGCAGGAATTATATTCATGGAAGTGCAGAAGTGAAAGGATGGAGGTGATTCCTGAGTCATCTTGTGTATTCTCTTGAACACATAAATATTTTCCTCTACTCCCTACTGCCTCAAAGTTATTCAGCTTCACTTCAGCTGAACAAACCAGGTCTGATGGTTGGCTGTGCTGCTATAAAAATATTGTTCATTGGCAACATATACGCACTTACCTTGCAGAGGACATCACTCAGGGGTATATATTATATTCAAAATCAGCTGCAGACATAGGTAAACCTAGTATATATTGCATTTTAGGTGAGATTTCAAATCAGTATCACCACATTTGCAACATCAAGCATTCAGCAGTCAGTACATGTGAAAATTAAAGTTGCATGCACAGATCTGTCCTCCTTTAAGTTTTCTTCAGGTCTCTGAATTGCCCAGAAGCAATTGCATGTGAAAAGACAATAAATCGTTTCCTGGTTTTTGCTCCTTAGGGAGAAAAAACACCCCCTTTTTCATAAGATGATCAAACCTCAAGATTTGAAATTTGCACTTGAGGTTATATATGCACAAGCCATCTCACCACATAGACAACACAGTAAAGCATTCAAGAGTTATGTTAAGACTTGGCGGATCCTTTTGACAGAACAGCATTGGTTCATCGTGGCTGCTCCACATTAGAGATCACTTTCCAGATTGTGCAGCTTTTAGATGAGGCATAATAAGAAGTGAGAAAGGCACAGATTTAAGAGAAGCAACTTAAGGAAAAAAAAGTAAAACTTGAACTTATGCTCTTGTCATTATCAGCCCAATCTCCCTTCCATATGAACCCACAGTATTGTTTAAAAGAGGAAAGAGCAGCTGGAAGGGAACCAGTTTTGCATGATCCCATCTGGAGCTTCATCCTTGTGGCATACTTAAACGAGATGCTAGGAGGGTACATGGGCAGGACTGATAGGATGCTGACGGATTTTAGCAGACAGCCTCTAGCAAGCTCTAGTGAGGAAAGCACAGATGGGGATATAGTGATTTTTGGCAGCTAACTATTGAGCCAAACCTGAATGGATTGGAGACATAAGGTGAGTAAAAGGCATCTTCCTGACCCCAAGACTGTCCTCATGCCAAAACTCAAGCTCCTTTTAAAAAACACAAAAACATTCAACTATCTGTAAACACCAAATACAAATAATTGTGTTTCTTTAAAGTTAGAAAACATTATCCAGATTTTTATGCATGCTAAAGTCAGAGATAGATACCACTTCCCAAACAAAGAGTATGTGAAACCTTACTTTTCCTGACAAGTACTGCAAATTTCCATAAGCAGCTCAATGGTATTTCAAGAACTTGATGCCTTCCCAGAAATAACAAACAATTCAAAAGCAAGACCTCATAGGGAGGAACCAATCTATCCTCACAATAGCTTGCAATGAGTCTTTATGAATCTCCTTTCACAATGCAAGGGCAGTGATTGCAGGGAAAGAACTCATGTAAAAATGCAAGACTAACTGGTCAGAGAGAACAAGTACAGCTGCATATGCTGCTGAAAGAAGTATCCAGTGATTCTTTAGGACAGAGTCCTCTGTGAATACCAATTAAGCCAGTGAAAAGAGCTTCCAGACAGGCATATTTTTCCTTATTAATATTTTTTAGAACCATATGAGAAACTAGAGGTCATAAATGAGCCTGCCCTTACCCTAAAAAGATTAATACCCAAATAGACAAGAGGATAAAAGGAAGTATTATTAACTCTGTACTAGAGAAGTGAAAAATGTCTGATTCTAAGAGATCCTGACTGTTACAGCTCTGGTTTAAATAGACATAACTTTTTAGATATTCAGCACTTCCACACCAGTTCTTAAGTGATTTTTTTTCTCTGATATCTGAAGTCAAATACTTATAACTAGTTTCCTGAATCCCTTATAAATACTTTAATCATGACACCATCCATTTACTCTTCAACGTTTTGCTTTTGGGCTTCTTGAGATAACAGAAATCACTTTTACTTTAAAAACAAAATGCAGAAAGCAAAATCCATTTGTATAATTACAACTCTGATCTCCCCTCCTTCTCCCAGACATAATCCCCCCTAGAAAACTCTCACTTAATGGGCTATTCCAGTAAACCCTTATAGCTCAAAGATTGCTATGTTTAATAGAAGCCTGTAAGCATTGAAATAGCAAAACTTGCAGCAAGATTCCCTGAAAGCTCTGCAAACTAACAAGCTTAATGGATTTTTAATGGTCCCTTTACAGACTTCTGTAAGGGCAATGGAGGCAGTGGTGGTGTGAGGTTATGCTTGTGCATAATATTAAAAATATTTTGAATGCACCACAGCAGCATCAATACCCAATAGGACTATGTTATCATGGAAACTTACATTAAGGAGTTTTTAACGGAATGAAATAGGTATTACATACCTTTACCTTGTATGCAGCTAATGCAATGATCCTGAGTTCAGCATGGTGCTCCTGTTGCATTAAGCATCCCCATATGATTAGTAGATTGGAGCATAAAACAACTGTGGGAATGGCATCTAGGTCTAATATGATAAGAATTCCAAATCACATATTTGTGTGCAAATATGATGTAGAAAACTGTTGTGAGGTTAGTAACAAACTATAGAATGAAAAGTTCTGGGTTCAGAAAACCTTCAGGCCATTCCCTTGGGTTCTGCAGCTGGTCACCACAGAGAAGAGATCAGCGTCTGCTCCTCCTCTTCCTTTCACAAGGAAGTTGTAACTGCAATGAGGTCTCCCCTCAGTCTCTTCTTCTCCTGTTGAAATGACCAAGTGACCTCAGCCACTCTTCATACTGCTTTTCCTCAAGGCCTTTCACCATCTTCATTGCCCTCCTTTGGACACTCTCCAATGGTTTAATATCTTTCTTATATAGTGGTACCCAAAACTGCCACAACATTCAAGGTGAGGCTGTGCCAGTGCAGAGCAGAGCAGAACAATCCCCAACCTCGACCAGCTGGCAATGCTTTGCCTGATGTCCCCCAGGACACGGTTGTCTCTCTTGGCTGCCAGGGCTCACTTCAATATATCATTCTCTTGTTTTCAATCTCTATTTCATTGCTAAAAAAATGGGCTAATTTTTTTTTTTCATGGAAATTATATTAATTTAGTATGGAATTATTTACTTTACTTCACTAGGTTCATAGAGTCTGAATAGGGTCCCTTGTGATGATAAGGCCATCTAAGTTTAGGCACATTATCACATTGGCAGGCAAATAGAACAAATCCTTCTCTGGTTTGCAGCTCTAGTTTAGTGATTGTTTTAAGTAAAAGCTCCTAATCTGAGCATCCACAGAACACCTGCAAAGACGTGCTAACTTCCCTTCTGTTGCAGTGTATCTTTAAAGACCAAAACCGTTGATTCAATATTTTCTTTCCTTTTCAAAGAAAAAAAAATAATTTACAACACGGCTTTACTTTTGCTTTGCAAATGAACCATCATAAATTCAATATTCCTCATTTTAGTGTTCAGATAAGATGGACTTGTCAAATTTAAAAAAAAAAAAATCCACAATTTTGTGTTTGGACACTCTTTTTTGTACACTAGATTCCCCATAATGAAAGCTAGCACCAAAAGATGCCTCCTATTACCCGCAAACATTTTCTACTTTGCTTTGTATTTTAATTTGCATAAATAAGTTGCATTAACTCTGATTACCCCCCTATAGGTGAAGTTCTGGATATGCTTCATAAGGAAGAGGGGCTTGCAGAGTTGCTCTATAGACTTGAATGTGTTGCTCTATAGTGTTGCAGAGCATGAAAAATGAATGCTGTGTCTCCATTCAGTCTGATCAACCATATATAAACCAAGCCTCTGCCAAACAGTGTAGTCAAATCCATCTGTCTGCTGCAAGAAAATTCCCTACCAGTGAAATTTACACATTACAGACAGCTGCAACTTAGTCTTTGCATTCCTGAACCTCGGCAAGGGAAACAATCACCAGGCCCCTTTTTCCAACATAGTAAGTGCTTTTCATCAACTCTGACATTATCCTTCAAAAGTTACAGACATAACAAAGCCAAAGTTCCCTTCTTTGTTCAAGAGTTCTTGATTCATTTTTTTTTATTACTCCTCCTTCCTTCCATTCCATATGTCCTAACTATTGGTACTCAAGTTATATCATAGTAACAAGTATGAGCTAAAATCCTGTGCTTTCAGAGTCTTAAGAATAACTAGATTTTATAATTACTGTCATAGCTCTGTATGTCTGTGAGAGAAGACAGACATCTGTGTAATTATACTTTTTGTTCTCTTGAACAAAATTGCATACTCTATTTTTCGAACATCTTTACACAGTCATGCTACCGAGTTATCCTAGTTATGTTAGGCATGCATTTCTTTTCAGTTTGCCAGTCTAGAAGGTCTCAAAGTTCAATTGACTGACTGAGTCATCTACAATGTAAGTTCCTCTGTCTGAACATATCACTCTCAGCTTCCATCAGCTCATAGCCACTCAATCCGTCGAACTTGGAACACATTTTCTCTAGAAACAGCCAATGATTTTTGACCTGCTGCATCACAGCTTAAACTCCATAGGCTGTATTGACTAGATCTGCACTGGCAATAGGGAGAATACAATGCAGTGGGTGTTTCCCACTCCCTCTCCTCCCCCAGCCTGGTGTTCTTTCATTGCATGGTGATGAAATAAAGTTATAAAGGCCTCAGTCTTACTTGCATCCATCTGCAAATATTTAAAAACATGGAGCATCTATTTTGGAAAGGTTCACCTAGACAAGAACTTTGTCTTCAGTAGTGATCAGAACTACATGTCTGAGAAAAAATATAAGACAAGAAAGCAAGTGCATAAGATGCATCTCCATAGAATTCTCCCAGCGCTCAGTAATTTTCAGCTCAAAGACCTTCTAAACCAGAAGTGATTTCTTTGTATTAAGAATCCTGAGGAATTCCCCTTATATGAATTTTTCCAACTGTGCCTTGAATGTACATAAACTTTTAGCATCCTGTTGCAGGAATTTTCACTACATTTCTGCCTTCACTGCCACTAATGTCCAACTCTCCAGCTTTATGCTGGAACAGACTATGACTAAATGATCTTCTCTGTGCTGTTTTTAACCTTGCTAACCTCAGTCCAAGATCTCTCTCCACCCCCTCAGTTCTCTCTTTTTCTGGGCTGAACACCATCCTTAATTATCTGCCAGCTTCATTAGTCAGCTGTTCAATGCTTTTTAACAACTGTGTTACAATTTTCTGAACCTTGTAGAGTCTTGTGTATAATTCTACAGAGGATAAACCAGATTTACATAGGGACATGCCATTATTTAGTGTTAGGATACATTATAATATTACTGATGTTGATAATCAACACTGTACAGTAGTTTATGTGTCAGCATACATCTCTGTAAGTTCTCTACTCTTAATAATTCCTAGTATTCCAACTGGGTTTTGATCATTAAGAAGTGTAGAGATGATATTTTCAAAAGAAAGCCTGTTATATTACCAAGATTTCATTCCTGAGTGGTAACGATCAGCTCAGAGTCCCTCATTGCACATGTAAAGATTAAATTATTTTTCCCGTGTGCACAACTTTTAAAATTTATATTTATTGGATTTTGTCTGCTGTATTAATGCCTAGATACTGAGTCATGTTGCATTTTTGTACCATTTTTTTTCATTTTGCTCTCAGGCACATTTTTTCTATCCCTCAAGGATTTACAGTCTTGGTTGTTTTACACCAGAACATCACCTCAGTCACTGCAGAGACCTCAGAGCTATAAGTCGTGTTTTCTTCAATACGTCATATGTACAGCCACATCATCCCTTCAAAAACACATTTCCTCTTCCTGTGAAACACTGCAGGTTCTTAATACAATCCAAACTGCTGTGTGAAGAAGCTGTGAAACAAGCCTATGCCATGAGCTGAAGATAAAGCTTCAGAGAATGCTTAAGCACATCAAGCTCCATAAACCAGGATTCAGTTCAAAAACTGTAAACCCCATCTCTTGGTAAAGCAAGGGTCATGATAGCTGCATAGGAACTAGGATGTCCCTTCTCCTGCCCTCCATGGGCCTGATTCATTCACATCTGATGAAGGACAACCTGCCCTTGTGCCAGATAAGGAGAGTATTTAGGAGCTCTCTGAAAGCTTAATCCTCCCTGATGGCATATTTACTTTTGAACTGCTTGGTAGTAGGTGAATTTGGATTTAGGGAAGAGTTTCAACTCTTGTAATGGAACAACAGGCAGAGCCAGTGTCTCCCAATGGGAAGGTTAACTATGAACTGTGCAAATTCATGTCGTTATATAGAGTGCACATGAAAGGCAGTATCTCTTTGGGTTTTTTCCCTACTATTAGGTACACTCATGTCAGTTCTTAAACTCATTAACTCCAGGACATTTAAGTTCTGCCAGTTTTCTTCCTGATCCTACTGAGAGTTTTTTATTTCTTATAAATTAACTCATCCTCAATTGCTTTGATCCCCTGAATTCCCAGTCAGTTCATTCCCTGATGAGACCAGAGGCTTAACTTGTTTCCACTTGAAAATGAGCATATAGGCGCACACACATATACACACACAGTGTAAGTGTAACTTGTAACTTTTCCAGTTCATTATTTACCCATATATTTAGTTTTCATCTTCCCTTTGGGGAGTAAGTTCCCTAAAGTGCAAAGTTTTAATCATACAGCTTGTGGCTTTTTGCTCAGTGCCAAAAGCAGTGTTTCTAATAGCATTTTGGCTCTTCTTGTGTATCCAAAGGTCTACTGCTGTGGGGGAAGGAAAAATGATTGCTTTCCAATAACACTGCCCAGCATAGCACATCTCTTTGCAAGCACAGAACAGGAGAAAGGCTGCCCAGAACACAGCTGCCCCCACTTCACCATGCACAGGGTTATAGAGTATAAATCCGTGTCCCTTGTTCAACTTAGAATTAATAAATGACACATTTACTTTTCAGTTGATAGCTTAGATATTTTTTGCTGCAGTTTTGTCTGTTCTTTCTTTGAAAAAATCATCTAAACTAAAGATGCTGCTGGCATCCTCTTTGTCCATGCTGTGCAAACTCTGCCTTCCACTAGCAAACTCTCACAAAGCAGAGTGTAATCTTCTGCAGCTCTTGCATCTTTTCAAAATCTTAGATGTTTCGCATCTCTGTGTGACATATAGTGGGGATTCTGACTTCAAACTCTGCATGATTTTTCAGCATTTTCTCTCTTTGATCTCTTTTTTTCTTTTTTCCACAGTATTTTAGATTCCCTTGCAGAACATCAGCACTGCTAGAGCCTGGTCTGTCCAACACAGAGTCAGGGGGAGCGTATTTTTCTGGGTAAATACTAATTGATTTGTCAAGAGCCCATTTTGAAACTTCCCAAGGTTTATCTGTTTGTGCTCTTTGTTCAAAATTTCTTGTCTCTGGTCTCTTTTCAAGTATATTAAATCTATCAATCACCACCAAAATGAAGAGGCTAGTTCTTCCACTCAGAAAAGTCAGAAGATACCTTGGCTTTTTTGCCCATGCTGACATCATCATTCATGATGTCATTATCATTTTCACACAAGTGTCAGTGCTTTTGTGAACTAATTCCTATAATTAGTTTCACAGCTGGTCACCTATGCATGACTAAACCAAAAATTACTCAAAAATAGGACTGCTCCAGACTAGGCTATTCTCAGAAATAAAGTTACCATATGGCTGTCATTTTGTGTGTGTGTGTGTGTGTGATGTTTATTTGTTGTACATCCACTTGACTTTTTAATCATAGAGTTGTAGAATGGGTTGGAAGGGATCTTAAAGACCATGAAGTTCCAAGCCCCCCACTGTAGATAAGGACACCTTCCACTAGACCAGGTTTCTCAGAACCCACCCAATCTGGCCTGTTTTTCTCTGACAGTGACATTCTTGTGACAGCATCTGAACCAGCCTTGTTCTCAGTTTCTTCTCTGAACCCTTGTAAGGTCACAAGGCACACATCATAATGCTTTAAAGGCACTGCTCTGATGAGCTCTGACATAACCTTTCATTTTTTCCCTTTGAACTGAAACAGAGAGATAAACAGACCCCAGAAAATAATGAGTGTCAGAGACACAAGAAAATGAAAATGCTCCAAAGGACACCAATATTGATGGTTGTGTGACACACAGATGGGGCTGGTTTTCTCTGGAGGGTGCTGGGATTGCTCCGGGAGGACATGGGTGAGCCCATATCAGCTGGGGTTTTCTCCACAGTGGTGTAGTTTCAGATAAGTACCTCTGATCAACAAAACTGGGCTTTCTGCTCAGTGACCGAAAAGAAGACAAAGTTATGCTTCATCACTGCCTGAATTTCAGGTGGCACTTTGTGGGAACAGCTTATCTGAAAGATTACGCATCTATAACTCTGCATATTGTTTCTGGATATTTGAATTTTCATTTGTGAAGTTGGTAGTGCTGTGGTTTCAATGTGCAAAGCTGACTGGAAATTCTGTTATTACAGAAGATAGTTATTCAGTTTTCACGCCAATCTACTTCCCAGAGTAATGCTGGAGCAATCCTTTTGAATAAGTAGAAGCTTGTTTAGATTGAAACTGAATTTAATATTCACTTCAACTCTACAAGCAATAGCTGTGAAGTTGCCAGCAAAAGAAAAATTACTTTAATATTAGAAATGACTAATATCCAGAATCTTTAACATCTAACGTTTTTTAGTGTTTTTTATATATAGACCAAGGTCAAATTGTCTTTAATATAAAATTCATATTACTCTGCAGTATTAAAAAAGGGGGAAAATCAAAAAGGGAATACCCAAGTCCTTTATGTGACCACTGGCTTGTTTTCCCTGAAGTATGCACATTTTCTGAAACCCTGAAATTTTTTTAACCCATTCAGCAGAGAACAAAGTATGGAAATCTGAAAGTTCTTCTGGGATTGTATCAAGCTGTTCTCTTTCTCTAGTGTTACGTGACTTTCCTGACCAAATGTAGACATCCGTATCTAAATAAGTCACACCAGCTTCTTCTAATAATCAATAGAGATAATTAAGTATTGCTGAGGTAAAATTAATTTCATCCTAAAGGAAGTGTCTATAGTCAAATGAATTGTGCCCTAAAAATATTTATGTCTCTCCATTGACTGCAGGAGACACAGACAAAATTTCACACACATAACCATCTATACTATATCTTAGCTATATAAAGGCAGGTGCAACAACTTGACATTCAGGCTCTAATTTCTCACACTGGACTTCACACACAATATAAATCACTAGATGGGGTAAAATGGACTGAGTGACTTTCTTTCAAGGCAAATACAGGAATCGAATTGGGTTGCTAAATAGCTCTAACTCATCATTACAGCTACTTATTTTTCAAAAAGAATGTTGGAAACAACTAATCCCTTAAGATTATTTTTTATTTTTGCTTTTTGGCTTTAGACCAAAATATAAACTTCTTCTGCCCAGTGTCAGTAAAATACAGATATTACACTTCAGAAAATAATTCAAAAATTGAGCTGATTATGAAGCAAGAACCTGCTTGCCTGAGGCACGAAAAGAGGATTTGCAGTCAGAACCTGTGGATCAGGAATGTATGATTCAAGACATACATGATAATAGCAGCTTGAATGATTCTAAGTAACACAATTTGTTTCTTATCTGAACCATACAGCACACGGTCAGCAAATATGTCTAGGGGGTTTTTATGTTTTTTTATCATGGATATATTAATAAAGGTTCAAAACTAGTCACAAAGGAATAAAAAGGTGCCTGCTCCACAGACATTCTCTTCAGGCCACTGGAATAGAATTTACTTCCATTCTGAATAAATCAACGCGTTTCAGAGCATATATGGAAGGCAGTTTAAATAGATATGACTGTTGTTAAAGGCCCTCTCCAGCATTCTTATCTCCCTAGTCAGTGCTTTTCTGCAAATGACTGACTTGCAAAAAGACCAAGCAAGAATTTTCTTCAATTCTGCTGTGGAACTTATGCTCCTAATCCCAGAGGTTCCCAATTACTCTTGGGAATTACTAGCAAATACTATTTTAATTGGACAGTGAGAGTGACTTCTGACAAGGCTGGTGGTGGAACTGTGTAGTTGAATATTGGTAGCAGCTCAGGTGATTTGCAACTATTATGTAGAAGTGAAGAGGGTTCTGCAATTTGCTGTTTGTTTATGTCTGCAAGGCTTCTCGAGCAAGCTGAATGTCTCATTGTGCATGAAAAAAAATTGGCAGCTCAAAGGGCTATTACTTTATGAGGTTCACCAAAAAAAAATTCAGCTCACAACCCAAGCTAGCCTAGCTAAAGACTAGGGAAATACAGTTCAGAAGATCCTGGGAGGAGACCCAATATTACTCTGTAATTTCCACTACAGAGAAGTCACTAATGACAACTCAGAGACACTATCTGTATATTTTTCCTCTTTCTTTTTTTCCTTCTTTTTTTCTCTTGCATTATCTCAACAGTGAAAGATTTCTGGCATAGAATTTCTGAAGTAAAAAGATAAAATTTAATATTTCTGTACTACATGTTATGCCAGCATCTATCACAAGAAAAATGCATATGTGGTAAAATCTCAGCAACATCATAAGTGGGATGTCCATCCAGGTGAATCTGTTCAGGGAGCCCAGGCAGGAGCAAAAGAAGACCAGGGCTGAGCTGAAATGGAGACCTTGAGACCACCAGCAGGGACTGGGGAAGCCCCAGGTGGGGCTGACTGGGGACCAGTAAAGCCCCCTGATGCACGTTATCAACAATTAACATAAGTGTTTTTTTGAAAAAAGTAGCAAGAGCAGATATATGATAGATCATGTGGTACTGATGTAAACATTTTTAAAATTTTAGTTTCCCTATATTTTGGGAATACCTACCACAAAAGCATGCGTTTTCTTGCACTTGATCTTTCTTGTAGCAGCTTTAGTCAGACTAAAAGTGGGAGATGCCCCTTCATGTTGAGACACTAAGAGACACAAAACAAGGTAGGCATGTCTGAGTGCTTATAGCCAAAGGAAGCATTGGTTTTGACCCCTCTGAGATCTGCAGTGGACATCTGAGTGCAGAGGAAAGATTTCAGCACGCTCCATGAGCCAAACAAGAATACCTCCGAATGAACAATCCATTTTCAGAGCAAATGCTGAATGGATGGAATTAAAGATGCAAAGTAATGCTTTCTAAAACTAGAAGTTTTTAGCAGACTCAGTGATGCAGAAGAGTGCTCTACCCATAGTAGTCAGAACATTTCTATATAGACTAATCTTTGAGCATAAAAGTAATAATAAACGATGTACCCAGGCTATTCATGTGCTCCTTTTTCCTCCCCCCTTCACTATCGATTCTCTTTATAGAAAAACTATGCAAATATTTCTAAATGTATCAAATGTATTATTTAAACTAACTAAAAATGAATTGTATCTAGGAGCCCAAATTATGAACCTCTCAGTTCAGATATGGATCTCTCTTTGCTTTCAGCCTCAGGAAAAAATAAAAAAAATCTGAAAGTCCTTGGATTCACAAATCACCTGACTTTGGCTTAGAGTCTGCAACTCCCCATCTCCCACCTTTGATGCTGGATTCTTAGAAGGCGACCCCATTTTCATAGAAAAAAAAAAAAACAGTTTTCCATTCAAGACAGATGAGAGAGGCTACAGGTTTTATCACTCTAATAATCAAGCTGAATCATAGTCAGAACCATTCCCATCAGGAAGTTTAAGTGGAAATTTTCTCAAATCTCTTTCAAATAAAAAGCTAGATAACTTTATATAAATATATATATATACACACATATTCTGTATTTCCTCTGTTCTGTTCTATTGTATTTTCTATTTCATGTGAACTGAAAACTGGTGTAATGGCTAGGAACTAGACTATCTTCTCTACAAGGAATAACTAAGAGAACTGGGACTGTTGAGCTTAAAAAAGAGAAGGCTCAGGGGGATCTTATCAAAGTATGTAAATTTCTGAAAAGAAGGTGTTAAGAGGCTCTTTTTGGTTGTGCCCATTGACAGAAGAAGGACAATGAGCACACATTTACACATGGGAAAAAAGGTTCCCTCTGAACATCAGGAAACACTTTTGTCCTGTGATTGTGACTAAGAAGTAGCACAGGTTACCCAAAGAGTTTGTAGAGTCACCCTCCTTGGAGATATCCAACAGCCAGCTGGATGTGGCCTTGGATAACTGCCTCTGGGTGGTCCTTCTTGAGCAGAGAGGTTGGACCACATGACCTCCAGATGTCCCTTCCAACCTCAATCCTCTGTGAATCTGTTTCAGTATTGCCATCAATACCTCATGCATGTCACCTGTTTACTTCTCAGGTTTTTGAAACTTTCATCACATTTTCAGAGTGAGATGGAGCAAACAGAACTTCACTAAAAAAAGGGGGTTTCTCTTTCTTCTTTACTGAAGGAACAGTTATTTGCTCTTGTTCTCCAGAGGGTGGGCAAAAGAAAAGAAGAAAAGGTGACAAAATAAATTAAATTATCAAAACTATTAAATACTAAAATTAGTAATTTTTAAAAGTAAAAGTATTGAAATTAATAAAAAGCATTTCCTACTATCTAGCACAAAATACATTTTCTGTCTCACTCCCTCAAGAGTTAAGGAAATTAGTTTTTGTATCACAAACCCAGTAGACTTGGAGAACAACAGATCACTGCAACCTTTTTGCATATTTTACCACAGTTCCCACATGCCTTTCTTGCAGGCCTCCTCCCTTTCTCATAACCCCATTGTCTCGTTTCTAGAATAAGCAAATCTAATTATTTAGAACATTTCCTCAGAGGTGATGCTTTCCAGCCTATTCATTCTTGTGTGCCCCCTTTGGATTCTCTCCAATTTCTCTTCATCTTTCTGAAATGGTCATAGTACCCTAGATGCATCCTCCCCTAGCACTAGATAGTGAGCAATAATTACCTGGTTGTCTTTCTTTAACATTAGTGTTCCTATACTGTTGAAGGAGATTTGCCTTTTCTGTAACATCTTATTGTTCATGTTGTATTCAGGTTTTGGTCCATTTTAGCTCTCTGATGTTTTTTACCAGTGGTATTGCCTCATCAGCTACTCTTTATTCTGTATATGTGTAATTGATTTCACAAGATATTGCACATTAGATTTTTGTTGAATCTTATTTTGTTGATTTTGAACCAATTATCCAGTTGATAAGGTCAATATAAATGTTAATCTTGGGCTTCACTGACTTAAACCATTCTCACTTTGACATTAAAAAATTTTATAAATATAATAATTTTCATTACCTAATTAATATTTATCAAAAATATTTAACATATTTATAAACAGTGACTTAATAGAGAAGTATTTAAGCTAGACTTTGATTCTTAATGTTGAAATCTTATGCCATAGCATTGAAATTTCTACTCAAATAGAATGGTCTCCTGGAACATTTGGAACTCAATGAATTTCAAAAATATTAAAGCATATTTTATTAGCGTAGAAACACTAGTAATCATCTAAAAACCTAAAGATGGAGCATGGAGAAGGCAACATGGACATAATTTTTACCATATAGTTAAAAATAGAACCTGTGACCCAGGCAGTAGTAGTACTTAAGTAGAAAAGTTCAAAGGTTCATGGATTGTATTCACTATGCCTAATAGGTGAATAATAGTCCTTTTTAATAAAGCCTTTTACTAAAGGCTTCCCAGATATTTAATAGGGAAGACAAATGTCTCTGAAGGCCTCTAAAAGGATATTCAGTCCTAGGTTAGCTATCCATGTTAGGCATTTAGATCCCATCTTTATGTGATTTTCTGAAAAGGAAACAAATTTCATATCTCTTCCTTTAGAAAATCATGTCTCCACTTATACCTGTATTCTGTTTGGAGAGGACTGAAATGATAGATCAAATTACACAATAAATGTGGCTGGTAAGAAATTGATACAATTCAGAAAAATAATGTTCAAAAGCAATCTTTTCAAATAGTGTAAGTTGTGGAGAGTGGATTTAAGAGTCTCAGGGAGACCCCATATTATATTTGCATTGAAACTGAAGCCTATCCCTCAGCAGGGAGACCAGAAACAGAACAAAAAGACATAAAACAAAAAGACACAGAACATGGCTTCACATGAGCATCACACTAACATGACTAGACTGTTTTCACTCCCAACCTAACAAATTCCCATTTTGTTATGCATATTTACCAGCTTTGGGTCCACCTACCTCAGTTAGCTTTGCACCATGCTCAAATCACACTGTACATGCGTCCCAAAAATGTAGTAGAGGGAGGATGAATTAATTGTACTTCCTTAACTGTGACTAGTATCACTTGGGAGTCAAGATAACATTTCTGAGGATGAAATTCCCCTTGAGGTGGGAGAGAAGTACCTGTTATATTGAAAGACAGCTCTTCTTTGTATCCTAGAATGGAAGGAAGGAAAGGGTAATTTAAAATACCTGCTGATATTACTGGGTTTGGGGTTTTTTGTTGTAGTTTTTCTAGAAAGCTCTGTGAAATGATTATTTTGATCTTAGATATCTGTAACACAGGACTGAAGATCATAATTGCGACATGCAAGCAACCACAGTGCAGTAAATGAAAAATTAGAAACAAGAATGGATCTTGCGGCTGTGTCTTTATTTGTAAAAAAAATGGTCCAAGAACTACTCTCTAGTCTTAAGACCAGAGTCTGTGTAGATACAACTGGATGCACGACAGGGAGATGATTCAAGACAGCCATTGTTTCACCAAGGGCAAGTCCTGCCTGACCAACCTAGTGGCATTCTATGATGGAGAGACTGCATCAGTGGACAAGGGAAGGGCTAGAGATGTCATTTATCTGGACATCTGCAAAGCCTTTTACATAGGCCCCTACAACAGCCTTCTCTCTAAATTGGAGAGGGATGGATCTGATGGGTAGACTATTCAGTGGATGAGGAACCGGGTGGATGGTTGCACCCGGAGTAATAGTCAGTGGTTCAACATTCACATGATAATCATTAAAAAGCAGTGTCCTTTAAGAGTCTGTGTTGGGACCAGTACTATTTTATGTCTTCATCAATGACGTAGAAAGTGTGATCAAAGTGCATCCTCAGAAAATTTGCAGACAGCAAGCTGAATGGTGTGGTTAACACACCTAAGAGATGGGATGCCATCCAGTGGGACAAGGTCAAGAAATGGGCCCACAGGAACCTCATGGGGTTCAGCAAAGTCAACTGAAGGGTGCTGCACTTAAATCAACACCCATCACACCAAGCTGGGAGATAAGCAGACTGAGAGCAGCCCTGCAGAGAAGGACTTGGAGGTGCTGCTGGAGGAAAAGCTGGACATGACCTGGCAATGTACACTACCAGTCCAGAAAGCCCACTGTGTCCTGGGCTGCATCAAAAAAAGTGTGGCCAGCAGGTCTAGGATCAAGAAAGGTAATTCTCCCCTTCTTCATTACTTTCCTGAAACCCCACCTGTAGTGCTTCATCCAGCTACATTAGAATGATGTGGACCTGATAGAGAGTCCAGAGCAGGGTCATGAAAATGATTACAGAACAGGAGCACCTCCGCTGTGAGGACAGGCTGAGAACTGGGGCTGTTCAGTCTGGAGAAGAAAAGGCTCTGGGGAGACCTTATTTCACCCTTTCAATACTTAAAGGGGACTTAGAAGAAAGACAGGAAAAAACTTTTTAGTAGAGCCTGATGCAACAGGAAAAGGGGTAATGGTTTCAAACTAGAATAGGATAGATTTAAAATTGTAGATAGATGTTGTAGATAGATGTAAAAGTACATACAAAGAAGAAATTTTTTATTATCATGGTGGATAGGTTGCTCAGAAAGGTGGTGGATGCCACCTCTGGAAACATTCAAGGTCATACTGGGTGGGGCTCTAGTTGAAGATTTCCCTGCTTATTGCAGGAGAGTTGGACTAGATGACCTTTACAGATCCTTTTCAGCCCAAACCTTTCTATCATTCTTTTCCATTTGGGTCCTGCAGAGGCATTTTTAGCACAGCATGTTTTGAGCAAAAATGGAAAAACAGAGTCTTTCATATATTCTTCATATGTGGTTATTATCTTGTAAAGTACATAAAGGAATGGGTCAGAAACAGAAGTCTGAGCATCATTTAAACCCTTAGTTACAGGTTGAGTCAGATTCCTGTCCCTAAAGCATTACTTTCCTGATCATAGTCTGAAAGGTGCTGTATAATGGAGCATAGCTGAGGTCATTGCTATCCACTTTCAGAGCAATGTGATTGACACTGGCATTGTAAGCTTTCTTTAATTACGAGATTGCAGTCTAAGAGAACAAGCCCTTACCCTTAGCAAAAGAAAAATATGATTAGTTAATTCCACAGGAGAAACTAGGTGAGAATGCAAGGGAGCATGAAGAGAGGCTACAGAATTGGTCTACACAGGGAAAATAAGACATATTGAGAATGAATTAGGTGTCAGATATATGAGAGAGAAAAAAAGAACAGAGGTGGTTTTGAAATTTCAGACATCCTTAGGTCAAGCTTACTTCATCCCTAGGTTTTGGAAACTTGAGGATCACCCTGTCAACCTGTGTTAGCACTACTGGACCTTATGTACATATTTTATATGGGCAGATAATTCTGTAAATAGAGATTTCCATCCGTTGTTTTCCAGACCGACAGGAAAAACCTTCCCCTGCCCCAGTTGTGGTCACTGAGGCATATTTGACTTGTGTGCTACAGGTTTGCTTTATTGTCCTCCAGTGATGAAGGGCAGTGCTGCCCAGCACCACCCTCAGGAAGCATCAAAGATATGCTTCTCAAACCCCAATATTTCCTTTTTCCATTTCTTGACCAACTTTTTCTCTTCACATGTGAGTTCTTTTCTCCATTCATGTCACTCCTAAACAGTTTTACTTCTGTACAGCAGTTTAACCTCAAGCCAGGACAAATTCAGAAAGCTAGTCATCTATCTGCAGACCAGATTATGGGCTATATTTTCATGGACTATGCTAACATTGTGATGAACATCAAATCATAAAAAAATCTTTTGCAAACTGTGGGTGTTACAATCTCAAATTCAGCAGAACACTTATGTTTACCTTGTGTAGTGCTGCACCATGTTAAGGACTCCTTGAACATGAATGACTTAATGGCAGAGGGCAGCAGCCTACAAAGCTGGTCATTTGGGTCCTGGAAACCTCAGCACAATTTTATATCCATGATAATTAGTTCTGCTTCACAGAGATCACGTTGTTCTCAGTCCCCCCCAGCTAGATTAGTCGTCTCTGGGACCATATATTCCACTCACTGAAAGGTGTGTTTCTAATACAAAGCAGATAAAGATGTTGTCATGAAGGGCAAACCAAAATTAAACCAGATATTTCCTTGAGAATCTTAGAATAAATACATCCAGGTTGTTACCAGCTTTATGGTGTGCAGGAAGAAAAAGAAGAGAAAGAGAAAAATTACCACTGAATTTAGTAGCATAAATTCCAAATCCCAATTGTGCTAAAAAATTTTAACAGATATACGTGAATCTACTAAGACCATTTAAGAACATGGTTGGTAATATCGGCATTAGCTCTTCCCATGCTTAAAATCAAACTATTTAAATCTTGTTATTTAGCACAAACTAAGCCCTAATATAGGTTTGAAAGAGATGGGAAAAGTGTTGATTGGTTTCAAAAGTGTTTGTTTTAATAAGAAAACCCAAACAAACAAACAAAAACTAAACAAAAAAAGAAAAAGGCAAAAAACAACCTTCTAAGCCTGTGTAAGTATAGGTGAAAGTGATTTATTATCAAATAAGCTGTCTCTACAAGATCATTAGTTCCAGATGGCATGCAACACATTAACTGCATGTAAATGTGTGTATAGGAACTACTCCATTAGTTATAATGAACCAATCAGAAGGTGTTCAAAAGTAAATAAATAAAAGTCTGCAAGAATGTGATTCCTCATAGCTCCGAAAAGAAATAGTTTAAAAATAATTAAAAAGAGAGATCTGCCCTTTTCAGTGGGTTTCTTGAAAATTAAATTATATATGGTTAGAATTTATATACTTGGAAATAAAACTAGAAGACGAAATGGTTAGTTTTGATCTTAAATTTTTTGTCTATGACAAACATTTAAAAGTGCATTACTTGTGAGGTTTATTTGGAATATAGCCTCCCAAATTACTTAAGGGAGAGAAAATCATTGACCATCAAATGCAGAAAAAAATTTGTTGGTCATCAGATTGCACATGCAAAAATACCCTGGTCCTTATTGGGAAGGTCTCCTTCATGTTTCTAATCAATACACATAAATGAGAAAAGGTTTTGAGAACAAAGGCATGGCTGTAAATACCTGATACAAACACACATATTCTTATAAAATAAAGAAATTAACTGTTCAGGAAAGCAGAAGCAGAGGAGTCTGAACAAAAATAAGATGGATGAGTGTGGGTTTTTTTATACCTGACAGAGGGTAAATCTCAGCTGGAAACTCAGCTACCATTGTTGATATCAGCAAAGAGCTGGGTTTACGTGTTTTATCATCCTAATTTTTGCATCAGCTTCTAATTAGGACTGCTGAGTTGCACAACCTTAGTGTGAAAAATGTTCGCACTTTTTCATTTGATGGGTATGAATGAAACCTCCCAAACTGGCAAAAGGGATCCATTTAAAGAAAATAACATAAAAAAGTATCCATATAAAGAAAAACTGTTCAAAAGCAGCCCAACCCACAGCTTTTTAATACTGCAGAGTTTATGGGAGGGAGAATTATAGCATCTGGTTCAAGATCTTGTGTACCACCTTTGTTCAGCCCAAAGCACATTAAAACAGCTGAGTTATAAACCCCACAGATGGAAAAGGGGGTTGCAGCAATGATACTCTTTCAAATGCAGCCAAGTTGCTTTGGCTACCCCACATATCATAAATTGCTGAAGCACTCAAGTACTTAAATAGTTACAGTATGTGAAATTTGGTTTAATTTGACAACACTGTAGCTCAGCATTGTTTGCCTTGCAATTATATACATTGATTAGACTTTGAACATAATGAGCTCTTGCCTGAAGGGAGTCTGACAAAAAAAGCAATATTTTAGGAACTCAAGACTGTAGGGTTATAAAGTGAAAATTTTGTTTGAATACAGTCTCAAAACAGGCTATTTTAATAAGTTAATATTCAAAAGTCCTGTGGTTAGAAGGTGCAAGGTTTCGTTATAACTCCTGGTTCCGTGTAAGTAATGCAAATGTTATTTTTATTCTACATGCTCATTAAACACATAATCCTCGTTCCTGCTAAAACAACCCAGGTAGTAAACACTCCAAATGTATCTTGGGTTAATATGCACAAGATGGAAATTAAGTTACACTATAGCATACATTACAATAAAAACTAGCGAAGTGTGTAATTACTGTTACTCTGCTGTATGTTGCGGTATATATCGCTCAGTGTAGCCACAGCGGTAACCATCTTAGTGTCACTGTCTTAATTATAGCAGTTTTATTGTTATTATTATTGTCAGTCTTTAAGCTTTTACTAAATCCAAAGCTCAAATCCAGCAAAGCACAGAAGCATGTGTTTCATTTTAAGCAGGTGTGTAGTCCCACAGAAGCTAGTAGAATTACAAAAACTTCAAAAATACACTTTTCGGAATGAATGGGATTAGTTACACATCTCAAATTAATGATAGGCACACCAGGGATTGATATTACCTTCAACAGAAATATTAATTCAGTGAAGAAGCTAAGCCTGGGCTTTTTGTTGACTACAGGTGATTTAATTTCCATCGACCCAGTCCTAACAAGTCATCTATACTCTCCATGTCTCCAGTGTCTTTTGAACAAGCCTGGGAAAGAAATATACCCAGTGCTGAAAACTGTAGGATCCAAATATGAAGCCCTCTAGGTGTAGTATGCCTAACAGCCCACCTCTGTTGTTTATTTTAGCTATTTCTGCTATATTTACTTTGCTTTTGCTGCTGCCCTTCTCCATATTCCTGACAAACACCATGTATTTCTTAATTCCCAATGTTTTTACCTAACTGAAATACCTACCTTCAGATCAGTGTGTCTCTGCTGGAATCTGGGGTTGTGGTGATAGAGCATTAGAACCTCAAATGGATATAAGTATCTGAGTCTAAAATTTTAACCACCAGCAATCTTTTAGCTGCTGCCTAACTCTAGTGGTTCCAAACATTCCCAAGTCATCTATCCTGATAATAATATATTCTGTCTATAAATAACTGAAAATCAGTATGAATAACAGCATATAGTACTGCTACGGAGATATCTTACAGAAAATTCTATAGCTTAGGTCAAATAACTATTAGATCTCCTTGCGTTGTTGAAAAAATCCTTTAAGAATATAGTGGTTTTTCAATTTTTGTTTAGCCTACACATTGGCATGACGACACCCATACCCCAGAGAGTCCCCCTACGTGGATGTTTAGTACTAGGACCAGGCAGCACTGCCTAAGCACTAATTTAAGTTGTAACTAGGAATGATTATGAGAAAGGAAGCCTTTCCTTTGTCCTTGCCCCTCGCTGCCTAGTAAATTAACAAATAACTGTGGTGCCCGGAGGAAATTATAGCTTTTCTCAAAGAACAATGCCTAAGAGAAATATTTGCATGTTCTCTAAAGGTGGTTTCTTTGGAGGAGAGAGAATAACATCGACCCTATTCTCTGAATGAACAAGGTGAAATTCTAGCTTGGAGAGACTAAGTTTTCAACACTGCTTTTTAGTATATCATGGAATCAGAGAATGATTGATTTGGAAGGGACCTGACCTTAAATTGCACCTAGTTCCAAACACCCTGCCAAGTCCCACCCAATGTGTCTGGACACTTCAAGGGATGGGGAAGCCACAAGTTCTCTGAGTAACCTGTTCCAGTGCCTCACCACCCTCACACCAAAGAGTTTCTTCTTAATATCTAATGTAAAACTGTTCTCTTTAGATTTGGAGTAATTTCCCCTTGTCCTGTCGCTACATGCCCTTGCAAATAGTCTCTCTCCATCTTTCTTATATGCTCCCTTCAGGTACTGGAAGACCAGAATTAGGTTATCCCAAAGCCTTCTCTTCTCCAGACTGAGCAATCCCAATTCTCTCAGCTTTTCCTCATAGGGCAGGTGCTCCAATTCTCTAATAATCTTGGTGACTCTTCTCTGGACTTGCTCCAGCAGGTTAATAACCTTCCTGTGCTGGGACCCCGGAGATGGACGCAGTACTGCAGATGAGGTCTCAGCAGAGCAGAGCAGAGGGAAAGAATCACCTCCCTCATCCTTCTGGCCACACTTTTGATGCAGCCCAGGACACAACTGGCTTTCTGGGCTGTGAGTGCACATTGATGGGTCATGTCCAGCCTCTCCTTCACCAGCACTCCGAAGTCCTTCTCAGCAGGGCTGCCCTCAATCTTTTCATTCCCCAGCCTGGACTGATACTGGGATTGCCTGAACCCAGGTGCAGCACATTACACTTGGTCTTGTTAAACCTCATCAGATTCCCAGGGGACTACTTCTTGAGCTTGTCCAGGTCCCTCTCGGGGGCATCCCATCCTTCAGGTGTGGCAACAGAACCGCTCAGCTTGGTGTCATCTGTAAATTTGCTGAGTGTGCACTCAGTCCTTTTGTCTGTGTCATTAATGAAGATATTAAATAACACTGGTCCCAGTACAGACCGCTGAGGGGACAGCAGGTGCCACTGATGTCCATCAGGACTCTGAGCTGTTGTCCACCACCTTCTTGATGTGACTGTCCAACCAGCTCCCCATCCACATAACAGTCCACTCATCAAATCTGTATCTTTCTAACTGAGAGAGAAGGATGTTGTGGGGGACCATGTCAAAGGCTCTAGAGAAGTCCAATAAACGATGTCTGCAACCTGTCCCTCATCCACTGATGCGGTCACTCCAAATCAGAATGCCACTCCCTTGGTCAGGCAGGACTCGCCCTTGGTGAAGCTGTGCTGGTTGTATCCAATCACCTTTCTCTCCATAAGTCTTATATCTTTTTATCCTTATTCCCATTAATTTTTCCTCTGTTGATATTATCTTTATATAAATATCATGATTAAGATGAATTTATATCTTTTGTTATGATTTTATATTATGAAGATACTGTTAACAAATTTATAGTTATGTAACTGCTGACTGTTTAATACATACTGAGACTACACCACTTGACTTCAAAGTAGAACCCATTTGTTATTATAAATATGATTATATTGTTATAGTATTTGTATCAAAATTTGCTGCATAGAGAACAAATGCTGGAAACATCAATCACACATGCTCTTTTCTTGCAAGTGTACTAGAGTAGCCCAGGAAGAGGAGGTGGATTGTATAAACAGTGTAAGTAGCTATTTTATTTCATTTTGCAGATATTTATTTCATGAATAATATATAACATTCACAAAAGGAAAGGAGCGATTCAAAAACTCAACTGACTATAAACTCAGCCTGTTTTATTACAGAATCAAAATTATCTGATGCTTCTCTTGAAACTGGATACACAGTCATAAAATCCTCAGATCTAAAGCTAAGTATAAAGTCTCTTACAATGTCCCTGGGACATTGAGGGAAAAAAAGCAATGAATTTTCTTGCTAAGAGAAGCCAGGGAACTGACAGCTTTGCAAAGGTTAGATGGCATGTAGCTAAAAGAAAGAGGCTGTATTCTTATAATGCATCAAGCAGTGTAAGAAATAGAGCAGTTCACCTAAGAAGAGAATGAGTCATTTAAAAATGTGAGTGGCAGCTCATTCCATGAGGACAAGGAACTGAAAGTTCACAGGAATAATATGTGAATAAAGATCTGTTAGCTATTAGGAAAAACAAAATGTCATCCTCCACATAGAATTCTCCAACACAAATTGAAAGGCGAACAGTTATTTCAAGAAACATTCTGCAAAAAGCTTTGGGCCCAGCCTTCCAAAGCTGACTGTTTGAAAAGAGGAATACTTTCAAATGATTGCCAGCAGAATAGCAACATTTTCATTACAGGCACAAGTGTGGGAAGGTCCGTAATTATTATTTCAGAGGTTGACTTCTTGCAGTAGAAATTGTGGGCAAGATTCTCAGCACTGTAAATTGACATAACTTGAACTTCTGCATTGGCTGTATATTTTTTAACTGCATTGCCTCAATAGGATGGTAATGTTTCTCTTATTTCAGAAAAACCTACCTATAACTGAAATGGAGGAGAGTTCTTAAGCAAGTAAAATTGCCAAGTACGATATCCCCTCTGACTTAAACAGCAACAATCCAGACAGATGGATAACTTGGACAGTTAAGCGTTGGATTTGCAGAAAGACTGAGATAAGTGGGGAAACATCAGGGCTAAAAAGGATAAAGCTAGTGAAAAAGAAAGATAGGGCCTACACCTATTCTCTAGAAGGTGTTCTTGTAGAATTGAGTGACACTTTTTTCTGTGAATAACACATTCTCTGCCTAAGGGATTATGAACTCAGGTGAATAATTTTGACAAAAAAGAGGAATGTTTAAAAGTAAAAATATTTTACTTACAACTCTTCTCAATTAAATGTTTAATTTTCAAAATAACATTTCATTTTGGCATTTTTAATGAAACTTTGCAAATTTCTTCTTCTTAAAATGACAGTTTTGTTTCAGAAAATTAAAAAAGAAATTAAAAAAGACAACAGAAAATTGAACAAGATAATTCTGAAACTGAGTTTCTCTCTCTCTTTTTTTTTTAAATTTGTTTGCCAAAATATGTTTGTGTTATTTTGATGTAATTGAAATTTTGAACCAAATATTTTTATTTATGCACTTTAAGTAAAACTTGACTTTCTGTGAACATCCAATTACTAAAGCAATTTGAAAATGCATTAGCTGTGAGTGGACATGGCAGCACTTCTCATCTGAAATCAGTAAGTTATTGTGTAAAATACTAAACTGAAAATCAGAAGACCTGTTTCATGTAGATGTTTTTACTAGATAGAAAAGCCTTTAAGAAGATACTGTCACCTACCAGAGAATAACAATAGCTTGTGATCCAAGCATTTCTTCCAAATGAGAAAACAGAAATAAGTTCTCTATGATATAGGTGAAAACACTGGCCAGGAAGCTATTTGATCTAGTAGAGCAAAGCTGTTTCAAAATCCTATCTTCATTTGTTGTTTGTGGCCTCCTGATCTTGAGGTTGTGCAATTTGCACCACCAAAAACTCCAGAAGCAGAATGACAGACAGGAAATCAGAAGCAAGGTAGGGCTCTGAAGAGTCTGCTGGTTCTTAAAATTTGAGATGTGTTTTATGACACAACAGCTGCGATAACCTCTGTTCCTTTGGGAAACACTGATTCCAGAATTTGTCCAGCTGAGGTGTCAGGGCTGGATTAAGAAGCTTAAGCAGTGGGATTCATTGCAATTAATTTCAGACATGCATATGGTAATTGAATTTCATCAAGTCATTCTCAGATCTTTCTATAGTCAACATAGAGAAAGAGATTCCTCCATAGGATAGTTAATCTTACCTGTTTTATCCATTTCATAGGATCAATTAACTTGTACATTGGAGCTATTTTTTCCCCCATGGTTACACGGATAGTCTAGGGTGACTAGCTTAGATTTAGACTTTGAGGTTTTAGGTATCTAAACTGAGTTTATTCACACCTAAAATAATAGGCAAGAAATCAAGGAGTGGTAGAAGTGCTGAAATCCTATGGACTGCTTCTAAACAGATCTGTGAAGACATGACACAGTAGAACTAATCTGATTCTTTCCCTTCTTATCAAGATGAGGGATCTATGAGAGAGAGTATGTAGAAATCAAACTACAAGATAGGAGACGGGAGCTGTTTGAACTTGTCTGTGTTGTGTCCCACTCTCTGAATGTTTCAAATGCAGAGTGCTTAGATATATATCTTCATGTATCTAGCCCTGGCTAGCTAGAGAAACCATCCACCCTGCATGATGTTCTTACATTCTTTATTAAACACACAGAGAGCATTAAGCCCCCAAGTGCACATTCGGGTAAGTTGGTTTTTTCTCACCCATACTACTCTGTTTTCTCTCTGGGAGGGTCAAACACAAAGCTTTACCCAAGCTCAGGAATCCTTGCACCATCTGGTAAATACTGATACTTAAATCTAGTTATACTGTTGGTATTTTTTTTTTAAATTTATTAATATGTAATGTTATAGTTTATTGAATATTTCAGAGGATAACTTTTTCATGTACAGTCTTAATTTGCATATGTGACTTGTATATACTCTAGAGCCTCACTTTAAGTCTCTCAACTTTGCGGGATTAATATTCTCTGTTTGAAAATGGGGTTAGAAATAATAGTCATCTTGACATACCTCACCTGTAAATGAACATGTGGTATAAATGTTAAATTGCCTTATTACTCCAAGTTTTTAACAGAAACCAACCTGTGTCTGATACCATCAGACTTATTTTCAGCTTCAACAGTTTCCCTGCATTTCCAAGGCAACAGGAATTTCAGCTCAGAAGTGTAGATTTTTCAAGGCCTGTCACTCCATAGCTCTGAGATATTAGGGACTGGAAATCCTCATATAGTGGAAAACTTAGACAGATTTTCCAGCAGGTATAGTCCAGTAGTCAGCTCATGATTTGAGAATAGCGATTGAGGTGCAACATCTGCAGGAAGAGGCATCAGAAACTTCCTCTGTACAGAAATCTTTAGCAACTAAACACAGAAATGCACATTTGCATCTCTGACCTAACACAGTAGGGTGGGTTTGAGACTCAGTATAGTCAAGTGTGACGCCTGTAGTAAGAGTTAAAGGTTTTTTCCCAAGCTTTTCCATAATGGCACTGTGATAGCTGTGATCATTTTATATAGAGAAAAAAATTGTCACCAGCCACTCACTAAATCATATGCTTAAGAGGCATGTGAATTACTTGGACTGTGTCCTGCCTGCCAGAAGAATGGCAACCTGACACTTTCAGAAAGAGCATCTTATGCAAAACATCTTATTCAAGGGTTACTTTAAGTACAATAAAAGATGGGAGATCATTTGGCTTCCGTTGCTTATCATTTAGTCACTAATGTGAAGTATGTCAGCACATTGTCACCTGGCATTTGATGCAGAAGAGCACATAAAAAGAGTGGTTATAATAGAATAAAGAGCAGTTCAGAACAAACAATTCTACTGTCATTTTGCATAATGCAGGAAGAGCAAGGATTGTGTGTTCAATAAGAAAAGTGCCTTTTTCAGGGTGCTTTGAGGTCTCTGAAGTCCACTGAAACAGAATACAATCTTTCAATTTTTTTTTTTTTGGTCTTTTTTTGGTATAAGATCACGCTTTGACTGGAGAAAAAAGGAGATGTTTCATAGTCATATGTATTGCACATATATCTGGTGAGTCAGTGGATAAATGATACCTGAAGAACAATGAGGCATATGAAGAACATACCTGAAGAACAACCAAATTTTGTCATATGCTAGGTAGACCTAACTGGTATTCACATCTCAAGGAAGAGCTATGCTTCTGGAAAAAAAAAAAACTGAATTGACTAAATATGACCATCTTTCTGTATACAGGAAACTCTGAGCATTTTGGATGGGATTGACCTCTACAATTTCACCATTGACAACTGCAGACATTACTATCTGAAGTAGTCAAGCTGGTCTTCTTTTCTAACCAGTGAAGGGAACTGAGCACATCTAGAATAATGACAGGGTAGCCTATCTTTCTAGTGTTGAATACTTACTCTATAAGAGGATATTAGAATGACTACTGCAGGAGTGGAAATACATTATACAAATAAAACTTCCCAACTACGAAAAAATGCCTAATACCACAAATTTCTACATCCAAACCAAATTTATGCATGATAAGATTGTTCATCTTTACTAATAAACCTCTGCATTTTTTCTTGAAAATCTAAGATCTTTTTCTAGATGTTTTCAAATTCAAATTCCAGATATAGACTCCGTATCTAAAACGTTTCTTAATATGAGGGTGCTTTGGAAACAATTTTTTCATGGAAGGAATCACTGAATGCAGCCATTTTTTTTTATTTCCAACCTCAGGCATGATACACAGGTTTACCAGATGGCATTTTCAAAATAAAATTGCAAAGATAGTCCACTAAATAAACAGTCCCATTTGAAGTGGTGGTAGGTTCAACTCAAAGCTACTATTGGTATTAGTAGTTAAAGGTATTTCATATGTTTCATATGTTTATCTAGCTCACTTTTCTATCAGTGTTGATCTCCAAGAGATGTTATCAAAATAATTAGTGATTTGGGGTGCATTGGTCTTCAGGTGTGTAGCTAATGATGACTTGAAGAGACCACACTTTGAGTGATGAGTAAAAATTTTATTTCTCTTCCTCGGACCTTAGAAAATATTTATGGCAGCAAGAGTTTTATTGTGGCATTCACATTTACAGCTGAAGGATGTGAGAATTTGGCTGTATGAGATTATTTATGACCACACATGAGCAGGGCTTATGGTTTTGCATCTCTTCTGAGTAGTACAGACATGGCAGCAATAGAATATCTGTATATCTTTAAAAGCAGCATAATATGACAGCAGCCATTGCAATTTGAAGTGAAAGCAGCAGTAAATTAACATGTCTAGCAGCTGCTTTGTGTAATGTCAGTTATATTATTCCAGGTAAGAGGAGGAAAATGTTCACTACAGAAAGTGGGGAAGTGCTTGAATTCTGTGATACAATGGACGGGTGAAAGAAATGTGATAAGGAGTAATATTTCCTTTCTTCAAGCTGTTTGGAATTACATTTGGAATACAAGCCCACTGAGGATTGCTTCTAACTCCCAGTTCATATTCAGTGCCAAATTTTACACTCACATTTTCCTGTGGGTGAAACATTGCATGCAATAGTTTTGAGTGGATCATTTGAAAACGAAACTTTTAAAAGTATAATTTTTCTAGCCTTCAGCAGAATCACATCATGCCCTCCATCTTTAAGCAGAAATTTGCAATACATGTACAAACTATTTTCGTCATTAAATGATCCTTTTTTCCCCAACAATGGACTGAAGTGAATATGAACAATTTACTCAAAGGGCTAATTTTTAATGTCAGTAGTGACAGAGACAAAATTCTCTTTGCTACTGAAAATATAGCCAAGACTATTTTACCAGATAGGTTTTGCCTTTTAAGCTCCAGCTCAGAATCTATAAATGAGACATGTCACTTTTTTCCCCCTCTCATTTAATAAAAAGTTACAGTTTGGTTCAAAAGTGTCAATTTAATATTTCCACCTACTTTTGTTCAGTTCGGCTGCTATGGAAGAAGGAAAAGGTGTTGTGCATTCCTAAATAGGCACTGGTGAGCAGATGGACTCTAGCTAAAAAATTCTGGGTGAGAGAAATCAGAAGTGTTTCATTTCCATGTCTGCTCTATTGGCAATGCAAACTCTGGTTCTGCTCAGACATTCAGATTCCAAGAGGCATGGAATGGGAGAATGGAGAGCTCTGGAGTTTTTATGAAGTTTCAGAAACAGTGAAAAATATGATGTGAAAATGGGAAAGTGTGGGGAAAAAAAAAAAAAGAGAGTAAAATCTCAAGAGCATAATTTTGCAATTAGAAATCTGACTGCACATGCAAACTCATTGCCTTCTTACTATCAGTATACTCCTAAATTTCAAAAGAAGAAGGTAATGAAATGGTCCAGGTCTAAAGACGACATGCTTTAGCATATTTAACCAGATCTGTTCCCTGCGTGTCATTTTTTCCCTCCCTACACACTATCTTCCTTGCAAGACGTTCTCAGCTTGGTAATTGGCAGAAGGATAATAAAAGACTTTAATAATTATTTGTGGTAGATTATTGTCTAAAGATCAGATCAGATTCTGATTGTGCTGAGGATGTAGAAACAAAATAGAGTGACAACCAATGACTAAACCAACTTGTTGGGTTATGGGACTGTGAGGTTTGTATAGAGCAGGAAGTATATGGCAAACCTTCACCTTCCCCAGCAGGGAAATACTGCTCTGGGCCACTTGCAAATTAAGGTCAGTCATAACCTTTAACCAGAAGCAACACACAAGTTTACTGAACCCAATCCAGAAAGTCAGAAGTTTTGTTCTATCCCTATTCCAGTACCTTCACAACTACATACACAAAAAAAGTATTTTGTCACCTGAGCTGGGCTTCACAAAGCCAAATTTCAAATAAATGAAGAAGAAATGAGATAAATTTTCTCCCTCCCCTACTTAAATATGTCTCATGAATCGGAGATGAAGCTGGTTCCTCTGTTATTGAGACTATGGGACCTGATTAGTTCACATCTACAGAGAATATCTCTCACGTGGAAGAGGTTAGTGAGAACAGAGAAGGAATTTTCCATGACACTTGTGCCATAGCAACCTGTTAGTGTGATTTACTTTGACAGGAGTCGATGGATATTTTATTGTTTGACCCCTTCTGCTCTGGCAATGTAGGCTTGTTGTGGCTTTTCTTCCTTTTTTTTTTTTTTTTTTTCTTTTTGTAGAAGCTGTTTTATTTAATCTTACAGCAGCTGATATTGAATCTTCACATCATTTTTTCCTTACCAAGGTATGCTCTTAGAGTAAACAGTATAATGAAAATCCAGGATTTCACAGAAAGAAACCCATTTAAGCAACTCTGCACTCTGATATCGCAGAAAAGATGTCTCTAAAAATATATACATTGCAAGCAGTTCAAGGAAACACCTTTCTCTTTAACATATTAATTAATAATGGATCCCCCTAATTAAACCCATTAAGCTTATGGAGAGATATTCAAATGGACTAAATGGGACTCAAAAGGCCAATGTTACATCTACTGAGTGACTGTCATGGTTACCATGCTGAGAACCAGCCTTGACGCGGCTTTGGTTTGGGAAAAGGATCAAACCAGCGTCAGGGGTTCTTGCGCTAGCCTCCAAGGAGATGATCTCTGCCCGGGGCAGGCGGTGGCAGCTGGGCTCAAGGTATGTGAGACAGCAGAGCACAGTAGTGCCAGCCCTGCAGGAACAGCGCAGCCCTGCTGAGAGTCCCGAGCCCAAAGAAAGAGACACGAGACCGAAAGCAGGGGTGAAAGATGATCCCGCTGATCCACCTTAGGGTAACAATCTGATCCAACTTTATTCAAGGAAGGAAAGGGTTTATATAGGGTCGGTTAGGGTAGGTTCTAGAAACTGGGTGGAGGGAAGGAGGAGCATGCAAATCCTCTTATAGACACTGGACAGGGGAAATGAATATGAATAAGGGGGTGGTAACCGTGAGGTGGCAACCAAGTTTCCCCGCCAACCAGGCAGGGGAAGCCCGCCAAAACATGTGATTGGTCAGTACCCCACGGTATCTGGCCAATAAAGAAATTGTTGCTATGCCTATCGAGGCAGACACCAAGTCCTCATGGGAAGAAGATGAATAACGCAAAATGGAGTCCAACCTAATATTAGGTTTTCTTCCTAAACATAAAGCACACGGTAAATCAGTCCATCATGTAGTAAGCGAGCTGGGTGATGTCTCTTTCTCCCCAGCACCTTTCACCACACGCATCTTCTGTTCTGCAATGGACTTCTCAGTTGTCTCGGGGTTTCCCTGGTCCACAACACCTGCTTTCCACATTTCATAAGTATTTAGTTTCTCCCTACTTCCAACACAGCCATATAGGAAGGCACAAGAATTTCTGATTATTTGGTAATGAGATTAGCATAGTAGATTTGTAAGTGAGGAGGGAGGGCAAAACCCATCATCTTGCTCCTTATCTTGTAAGCATGAATTACTGCAGTGTGAGCTAAAATACAATATAAAGTTGAACCATGAAATTGTCACCATAAGAGGTTTTAGGAATCGGGCACAGAACTTTAAACATTCATTAGCAGCATTAACAATATGTCTGGAGGAACAGAGACCAAGCCCAATGCCTATGTTTCAATTAAATGTACAATTAATGATTCCCTTGAAACATTTGCTTAAATTTGGAACCTCTAGCCTTTGGAACCTCTAGCCTAGTAAGTCTAGGAGTATCCATTAAGCTGACTGCTTCTTCCAAACATTTTGAATCCAGCCCAAAGGCTTAGAAACTTGACAACTTATATAACATACATATGAATGCCAAAGGCAGAGTCTAAACAGAGTCTCTCTCTGAAAGCAGCAAGAACTGCTTGTGTATGAAGGAAATCTAAGTGATCATCAGCTGCACTTAAATAAGCTTTCAGGAAATAGGTGGTTTCAAAACTCTTCATCAAAAATCAAGTCAAGGCAGCCTGTATTAATCTCTGAGAAAAATTATCTGCTGTGCCCCAGAGACTGCACTCTGCACCATCGCAGCCAACATGACAAAGGAAAGTTTTAAGATGGAATATAAAAGGCGATATAAAAGATGGGATTACAGGGATATAAAAACAAAGCCTCTTTGTTCATTTAGCTCTTTTCCCAAGTTGAAGACATAGGCAGGGAGTGTTTCTTTGAAATCTAGCAAGAAGTGTTAGCAGCTACCAGAAGAGCTGACCCCTTGGTACTTAATGGGTAGCAAGAGAAGTAGTAAGCCAAGTAGCCTCTCTACAGTATTAGTTTATTGCTTGCTTGAATGTTTGCAATGCTTGAATGTTTTTGGGACTATTAGAGAAGAGATGCAAAAAACTGGTGAGACAATTTCATAATAAGAACAAGGAAGGCTATACTTGGAGTAGCATTATGACTTTTAACAGTATTCTAACCTTTTGCACTGTACTGAAGTACAGTAGATCAGATTCTTCCCCATAGTCCTATTTTTATAAGCAGGTGGAAAAACCACCAAACCAATAAACAGTTCAGACTATTTCCTGAGTAGATTTCCCATATTTCTCATCTGATATGCATGGACCTGTTAAGTGAAGGTTCAGCTGCTACCTTCTTCTCCTGGACTTCTTGTCTCAGTTTAAATCATGTCTTGTGTTCAATCTGAATTAATTTAGGATTCTTAGTTTTCAGAATTTCAGCTCAACAGAAGACATTAATAAATGGAGAAATTGATTCCAACACAGAGTAGATTAATCAAATCCTCAGCTTGGGAGCTACTTACACACTATAGTGTCACTTTGTCTTTTTCTCCTGGGTCAAAAAGACACCAGCCTGTGACAGTCGTAATAATCAAGAAAAGAAAAATTAGTAAAGAACCCCAGTCAAGGGGTTCAAGACAAGGCAGATGTTACAATTTGGTTTACAAACAGAAAGCATTGAGCTCTGCTCTGCAGCCTCTTGGGGTGGGGAAGAGGTAGGTTAAGAAGAAAGGTTGGTTTTAGCTAATTAATATATTCTCTGGTTGTGAATCAGCTGATCTCTGAGAAGATAGTTTCATAAAGAAGAAAAACAAAATATGCTTCTTGATTAAATACCTTTATAGAATATGGGAACATATTGCAGGATAGGAGGACGTTGCAGAGCAGAGGAAATATCCCTCTCCCTACTTTCATACTCCCTGCTCTCCCATCCAACATACAGCAGACCTCAGAGGCAGACAACCAGAACAATTCACATGATCCTGGTCAAAATGCAACATGCTGGCGTTGTCCCTGGCTTGTTTCATTTGGTCCTGTAAATATAGTCTGAAAGAGTCGGAGTTCATTGGTTCTGGGTGGAAATATCTTAAAGTGCCAAGGCAGTACAATCTGTACCTGACCTTGCTGATGCAGTTGCAGCATCCTGCAAACAGATTGCTTGTGGTGTTTGCTGCTTGCCTGGACCAAAAAGGTGCTGTGGTAGAAGCAATAAATGGGTGGTGCTGTTCTCTCAACCACACATTTCCATTGTCCCTGGTGTGATGATACACCTTTCAGATGTTGGAGATAATTTAGTATGATTTTTAACTCCAGAACTCATGTTTCAGTGTAAGATATAAACTTTTTGCTGACAAATTAAAATACGTTAAAACCACAAAACCCTTTCAAAGCCATTTCAGACCTCCCAGCTGGCATAACCTGATTACTCAAAGCCAAGTTTGCTGGGTAGGATATTAGGGATATTCTTGCCTCTCTAAAGAATCAGGTACATCTAAAGCACAACTGAATTCAAAATACAATAATGTAGAAAACAAGATCTGGAATAGATACCCTTACTATTATGCCTTCTTTTTAATTTACTTGTTAGACCAAGATATTAAACCTTAATAAGTAAATTATTTTTGTATTATTTCCAGGGGTATTATGTATTTGTCCATGGAAGATAAAGTTACTGAAGCTGTCTTTAGCACTTGAGAAAATATTGAAATATATTTTAATTTTAAGGATTCTGTGGCATCCCTACAAATGTATCACTGATGTTTCATATTTTCTCTGCAAAAGATATTATAACACAGCAACTCCACCTTTACAGCTCAAGAAAGGCAACTAGAAATAGTTCCTCTTGGATCTCATCAGTGTCCCTGTCAGTGTCCCTGCAAGGAGGTCTTTGTGGAAGAGTGAAAAGCCCTCAGCCCTCTGGGGCCAGCACACATGTTCCATTGTATTTTTTGTGCCTTCTGGCTCAAGGGAAAAAAAAAAAACAAAAACAAACAAAATAAACCCCAAAACATTTTAAGCCATAAACCTTGCAAAATTGGAAACCCATGTGCCAAACTGCCTTGTAATGAATGCCTGACTGACTTTTATTGGAACCTGTAGAGCACTGGATACAAACAGGAACAGAATTTATATTCTGATATGATGGGAATCATTTTTCTAAAGCTTCTGGAATTCCTCCAACTCTGCTCCCATTACTATCAGGACAATTTTTACTATATAATCTTTTTAAGGATGAAGATTGGAACTGGTATCAAAGACTTCTTTGAAAGAGTCAGTTCCTATTTTAATGGTTTGGTTTATATTTTTAATTCTCTTGATAAATTTTGACTCAAAGTTGTTTGAAGAACTACTCAAGAATTGGACAATTTTTCAAAAAACTTATCTTTGCCTACTTCAGTAATTAAAGAATTTTCCTTAATTCTTCTGAAAGATTTTAGAAACTGAAAGCTTAGCAACATCCCTAGTTAAACAACCATCACAATTTAATCAGACAAGCCTAGACTTTATTGTCATCATCATATTTTGTCTAACTCTAATTAGGTAATATGGTTTTCACTGTTTAACATGGTGCTGGTGTCTTGCAGGATAGGTTAGCATGTTTGCTTTAGAATTGGGATTCCTGGGAGAGAGGCAGCCTCCTCCCCAAAGAGTTCTCACTCATACTGTTCATTGTGCAGTCAGGTGCCCTAAGAGCAGATCACAAAGCACCATGTCATGGTCCATCACTTTTTCTGTTGAAATTGTGAGCATCAATCTTTAAAGGAAAAAAGGCATCACAGTGGGCCCAGGTGGACTTGATCTATTTTTTTATTGTTCATAGAGAAATTTCCTAGTCTAAATTTTAAAAATAGGAAAGGGTCTAGATCTCCATATTTTAGATTTCTGCCCAATATGTTATCTTTTATTGTATATGTCAGTGAAAACTCAGTTACTTTTCTTAACCTTATGGTTATATAGTCAAAGTAGAATCAAGACCTTTCACTTTCCAGATGCCTTTCCCTGCTTTTGCTTGTAAAGACATTGCTCTGACAAGTGCCCATCAGATGGTGATGGAGAAGCAAAGTCTCCACTTGGCTTGGGTATATTCATCATACATTTGGTCATTTATTATATAGATATCACTGCCCATCATAAGAGACATTTTTAAAGAATCACTTATTACTACACAGGGAGAACCTACCAGTCCTCCAGTTCAACATAGTAATTCATCATCTTCATAGTTAAAAATCTATTTACACATTATTTCTCATTTGAAATGGTTTTTACCTTCTGGTCGGTGGCTTTTTGGTATGCCTGTCTCCACACAGAAAAAAAGTCCTTTTAAACTAGATGATGGCAGAGTGAGACACAAACATCAGACAATTTTGACTACCACCCTTGTTCTTAACTGCAGAACTATAGGCTCCTTATTGGAAAATACAAAAAATGGATCATTCATTGAGATTCCCAGATTAGCTGAGCATATACTATGCTGTATTAAAAATGGCTGTGACATGCTGGATTATGGATGTGCTGCCTTACGTCACATCAAAGCTATTATTAAACTAACCTGTCATCTTGTAAATGACAAAAGATTTCTTTTTTTTTTTTTAAAAAAAAAAAAGAACAGAGGAAAGACATTATTTCATATTCACCCTGTC